>CM076974.1:6603301-6810801 GCA_039105355.1 Benthosema pterotum
CATTTTAATCAACGGCCCACTAAGGCTGTATACCGAAGCTCGGGATTCGAACCACTCGCTCGCTAAGGTCGTCACACGAACGAATATTAATGATCCCAAACCATTTGTATTTATTTATTTATTAACTTTTCTTCCCATCTAGTAGAAGAGCTGCGGCATTGAGGGGTAAGAAACTCGCCGTGAAACGCGCTGTTCAATGCAGCCTGAATAGGGACAAACTGGAATTGGAAATGCATTGTTTTCAATGAGGATGATTTTTAGGATGATCATGAACGTACCATATTGTTGAGGAAATGAATTTGACTACAATGATAATGTTTCAAGCCTGCGAGTCAGTACACATCAAACAAACTGTAACAAGTATAGTTGTAGTCGCAATAGACTAAACATGAAAGACGATCAGTAATGGTCACATTTAGACACCGGCGGCCCTTCTTGTGAAACTAGTCTGCCTACCAGGCCACCATCCCTAAACCAAAGCCCACTCCTCTTGATGCAATTAGTTTTGTTTAGATTGACAGTCTCTCAACCTCTTAAGTTCTGCTCAATTTCCCCCCAGCCTGGCCTGTCCTCTCAATAAGCCCATGGTCTGTTCTGGTGCAGCCAAGGAAGGGACCCACAATTAACCTTCATTAGTGGCCCGTTGAAGGCACACGTTGCTGAGATCCAATCTCTTTGCTCTGGCCTCGTTCTGCCTCAGAGGGTTCCTTTGCCCATCGCCGATGATATTGAAAAAGGGAGGACTTCAAAGTATGTGTGCATATTGAACTTTTAACCCTTATTCAGCCGAGCAACGTCAACCAATAACACTGTTATTTACAATAGCTGAGGTGAATCTTAAAGTAGCAGTAGCTCAATAATTAAACAAGTTCCGACAGTTGCCTGAGAGGCAAAGTGACATGGTTGTGGAGAGAAGATTCCTTCTGCTCTGCCTCGACAACTGATGACGGTACTACCCTTGAGCAAGGCAGTGAATCCCAAACTACTTCTAGAGAGAGAAAAAACTGACAAGACTGCGGCTTGTGCGCGTCTGTTGAACTCAGCCATTGTAAATAACAGTGTTATTTGTAGGTTAAGAAGGTTAAAGACCAGTAAACACTGTTAAAGTTAGGTTAAATTATTTTTGGTGCCAGCTACAGCCAGACTCGTAGCTAAGATTTACCTGATCTATAGACCCTCATGCTGAGAGTTACGTTCAGAAGTGTACTTAGACGTTGCCCGACAATCTGTTGGTCTCATGTGACTGTTTCATTCCACTCCATTTGCCCCCGTTAAAAACAGTAATTTCAGCACGCTGTTTCTCCATTACATCGATTATGTGGCATCCAGCCATGACACACAGCGGCACAGCCTATATCTGGAAGTGACAGTGAACGGGCAGCAGTGTAGAGGAGACAACAGTGCGTCACTATGAAGCAAAAACAAAGAGTTAAAAAAATAAATGAGGAGAGATAATTTGCACAGGATACAGGTTAGACTTAGTGACCCAAAGAAATTAGCAGACAAAAGTGGAACAAGGAACACCATAAATGGGTCCTCTCTCTTGATTGGCTGAAATTGGCAACGCACCCAAAAATGTATCTTTGAGGGTTGTGTGTGTGCACAGTCGTCCTACACAAACATGAAATTCCCATTGACAATGAAAGGATAATTTTACGCCATGATGTACGATGATAAGAGCGTCTCTCACTACACATGAGTGTGATTTATTTTTGTATATACAAAACAAAGTGAAAATAGAATATGAAGAAGCTCACAACGCATCCACATTGTGAGAATGGTAAAAGGTTAATAACTCCAGTCCCTCTGTCCCCGTGCCAGTATTGCCAAGTATGCTTATTTGCAACTTTTGGCCGTGTTTTTCTGCAAAGTTGCTTGTAAATATTGGTGAGCGGGTTGAGGTTTTGGGTCTTGTTTCTAAACAGCAATTGCTTATTTGGGTTTGTTCCTAATGTTGTTTATGGTGTCGTTTCTCTTACTTTTTCATGCTGGGGACCGCAAAATTAATGTTTTTCTGTCCACAGGGCCCCATCTGACAATATTTTGTGCCAGGGACTCCCTTAGTATAAGTGATTCGACAATATTCCAAAAAATGTGTTTTCAAGATGTCAAAAGCAGCTATGAGCACTCAAAACGTTTTTACAGCCAGTACTTACAAGCATACACATACTTAGATTGCTCACACATGCATGCTCGCGCACACACACACAGGCACACGCACACACAGACACCATGGTAGGTTTAAAGTAGTTGCATTGATTTTGATGCTACTAAACTCGTTTTGCTGGGGACCCCCTGTGTGTGATCACGTGGCCCAGTTGCTTCTTTTGCACTGAAAATCTTTTTTTGCCTTTGTAGTATTAAAAGACTTTGAAACCTTGAAACATGTTTTTCCTGGTGTATGTCTGTGTGAATGTTTTCACCTACAGCGCCATGCCTACTGCAAAATGCAAAAATAGAGACAGGGCACGGCCTGTCGTGAATTATTGCTTTAGATTTATTACCCCTTGTCTCCTTAAGTCATCTATCCTCCAAAACGCTGTGTTATGTTTTCCCTCGCCTCATTTTTAAAGCGCGGCACTCCTGCAGTGAAAGGTACCCATACATCTTTTCCTATTAATTAACCTTCCTAAATCGCTGTTTTAACTTGTCAACATGGTTTCACAGCTTAGCAATTCCTGCCTGGGGCTGCAAGTATCAGTCCACGCCTCAAGAGTGGAGACTATGAAATGCACATCACAGTGTAACGGTCTGGTGATTATTTACGCAGTGGCTTTGAAGCGTTTTTTTTCTTCCCACCCCCCCCTTTCACTGTATTAGTCATGTGAAGGTTTTAATGCTTTGTGCCAGCTGGTGGTGTTACTAAGTGTCTCTTTAGCCATGATAGCAAACATCCATAATGGTGCCAGTGTGCTAGTCATAGTTCAATGGCCTAGTAAATACTCAGACATGGGACTGAGACAGCCTTAATCAGCAAAGAGCACAATGGAAGCCAGCTCTGTGTGAGAGGCAGTGGAATGAACAGAGGCAAAGTGTTTATTTAAACTTGACTTGTGCATACCACACTTTTTTTTTCTCCCCTGCATCTGATTGTGTTAATTTATGTGTTGGTGTCATCCAGCATTTGCAGTCCAGCAGGTTATTAAATTTTAGTGGATATAATCTGCCTCTCTGTTGTTGTGTGTGATGATGACAACTGTCTGTTGGTGAGCCAAACCTTTCCAGGGGAAGCCAGGGATAATATTTTTTGTTTACACTGATTCTGGTGTTTATCCTCTTCTCTCTTCCCCTCCTAGGCCCAGTTGAATGAACAAAGCAGATCGGAATATTTTTCCAGAACGGGAGAAACCCAAGAGCTGCCGAACAGCGCCGTGAAAACAAAGAGAAGTGTGCTTCAAAAGATGTACGTTATGAAAGAGAAGTGTGCTTCAAAAGATGTACGTTATGATCTGAGGCACAACTTTTTCCAACATCCACCAGTCGGAGAGGATGCTCATGTATCTGTTCATGCCCTACTGTCCTGTCAACCTTTTTTTTTTTCTCTCTCGTTTCTTTTCAGAGCCAAAAAAGCCAGTGTCCAGCAAGAGCTGACTGAATCCAGCCTAAGACAGCAAGACTCTTTAGAACAAGGAGACCAGAGACAGATGCTCGGCTCTGGAGGGACCGTCTCCAGCCCCCGAAACCCCGATCCCCATCCCGGTGAATCTGTGCCCCTCCCAGAGCACCAGCCCACTACGACGTTACCATGCCCTCCTCCTCGGTCCATAGCCCAGGTCGCAGACCCGGGGCATCCCGGCCCGACCCCCGCCGCCGCCGACCAGGCTGGGAACGGCCTTCCAGGCTCTGCGAAATCGGGCCAGGCCCCGGCGGTGGTGGTTTCCCCTCGGCGCAAACCCAGTCGGGGAACAACCGGCGAGAGTAAGAGGTGCGAGCCCAGTATTGTTGCCGGGGAAGACCCTCGTCCTCAGAGGGCCAAGAAGAGGGCGTGTCTTGGACGACTTCCGATCTCCTCCGCCGTCGCCGCCGCCAGCGAGCTCGCAGTGCGCGCACACGCTCTGGAGCCCTCCTCCACCTCCTCTTCCTCCTCCTCCTCCTCAACAACGCAAACATCCAAGCATGACCCTCTTCCTTCGCCACCTCTTCCTCTGGTCAAAGCCGAAGCCAAGGCGCAGTCCAAGGCTTTCCCAGTCTCCGAGTGCAACGAAACCACACTGGAAGTGGAGCTGCTTACTCCAGGGAAACGGGCCCAGAGGCTCCCCCTCGCAAGCAATAACACGGAGCAGACAAACCAAAACAGGCTGGCCGCAAGTCTGAGGGGCCTATCTGTCAAGCCTGCATCCTCAGCCTCTATTAGTTCCAGATCCACAGGCAGGGGAGGGGAGGAGGGGAGTGAGAATGTGGCCAGAACCTCCAGATTACGACGGCTGAAGAGAGGTCCTGAGGGGGAAAAGAGAGAGAGACGAGCTAACAGTAAAGATGCCTGACGCCACGGAAGATAGAGATGATATTGTGTCAGGAGGGGCTCCGTGTTTGCCCGGTGCAGTGTCTCCATCCACGGAATTGCATTTCCAGCTAAGCGGTCAGGGGCGGATGTAGGCATGGGCATAGGGGGGCAATGCCC
Organism: Benthosema pterotum; assembly: GCA_039105355.1. Classification (NCBI taxonomy): domain Eukaryota; kingdom Metazoa; phylum Chordata; class Actinopteri; order Myctophiformes; family Myctophidae; genus Benthosema; species Benthosema pterotum. The sequence continues at coordinate 6,607,923 of CM076974.1, forward strand.
CCCTAAATAAATACCCAGTCTGCCCCCCCCCCAAACACGATGCCATGCAAAACAACCCAAGATATTTCAAATTAAAGTGCTTCTATTTAAAATGAAACACTACTACTGCTACCAACTACAATTTTGGCACCACTAACCCAACAGCATTTCATCATTGAAAACAGAAAACTCTCAGTCAGACCTTTAGCTTTATGCATGCTGCGTGTCTGTTGCAACTTATCGATGCTTTATTTGACTAATAAAAGTCCTGTAACCGAAAATGGTATGGGTGCGGCTTCATCGCCCGTGGCGCGAAGCGACACGGGTGATGAAGCCGCCCCCATACCATTTTCTCTTGCCCCTCCAACATGTTCTCTTGCCCCCCCAAATGGGCCATGTTACATCCGCCCCTGTAAGCGGTACTGCTGGTACGCACTTATCCACACTCCACTGCAATCTCTCTTCCTCCTCCTCGTCCTCCTCTGACACACCGCGTAATACGATGTGAACTCGCGCGCGCGTGCCGTGCACAAGATCAAATGCAACAACATATTGTGTCAATTGATACATGATTGGCTTCGGTATATGCTTTGTCAAATAGTTGAAATGTTTTTTTTTTCTTGCCTCCACCCATAAGTAGTGGTGGTCAAGAGAGGCTCGCAAATGAAAGTAAAAAAAAAAAAAAAAAAAAATTTAATTGGAGTTTAGATTTGGTTTTGTGTTAAAGATTGGGGATTTCAGACAGGCAGGAGCCATGCAGTACGTCATGGCTTTCAGCCTGAAACACTGGCTCCTACGGGTCTGAACACGGTCCAGTTTCCCCGCCGAAGCTCCAGCGTGTGATTGATTCCCGTTTCCAGATTTACTTCATCACCCAGCTCTTGTTTTTTCAAGTCGCAGCCTTTTATATGTACTGTATTTTGTGGTCAACGTGCTATACAGTATGTACTGTATATGTGCATGCTGGACAGCTCATTGAGAAAGCAGAGCTTATCTCTTAAAGGAGGGAGTGTGTTATACAACTCCTTGGTTGCACTAAACTGACAGGATCCGTGTAGGCAGTGCAACGCAGTGTGTTGAAATCCTCCCGGGTTCCGTTTGTGTGGTCGCCGCTGGGTTTGTCTCCAGCCAGTGTTGGAGGAGGTTGAGGTGAAACTGCTATTGTAGACCCCCCCCCACACACACGCACGCGCTGCGCATACACATTCACACACATGCACACAGACACCACAGATGCGTAGAGGGGGCCAGGGGGACGGGGGACGGGACTTTTTAACCGAGTAAGATCTGGTGCCCCTATGTTTCCACTGACCCAAGGCCAGAAAGAGCTATGCAGTCCCATAGGGACCGGCAGACATGCAGTACATTAGCCAGAAGTGGCTTCGTGCCCCTCATTTAAGACCCATGATGATGTCTCATAAAGATGCCTGTCTTTTAATCTATCATTTTTATGTTTTTTTTTAATGGTTTTAATAAAGCCGTTTCCCCGCCTCCTGTGTATGTACTTCCTGTATCTTTCAATGGTGGAAAGTACATTTACCCAAGTACAGTTTTAAGGTATTTGTACTTTACTCGAGTAATTCAAATACTTTTACTTATCTTTTAAAGCTTTAGTTACTAGTTTACTTTGTAAATTTAGATTATTATTATAAAATACTTGAAATGAGACCTTCTGCATAGTACTTTCTACTTTGGGTACTTTAGGTACCAATTTTGCGTTTTTACTCAACTACATTTTGAATTCAGTTACTCCTAAGGGCATTAGATGTAACATTGCGTTATTGATAAACTTGGTTAAAGGGACAAATGTTAATGACATTCATAAGATTTAGGAGATCTTCCTGGGGATCTTTATTTGTGTAATATGTGGTTTTTAGATATTTTACATTTTGGCAGCACGCCCGGTGTCTGATGTCACCGACACTCACTAATGGCCTACAATGCCTATAATGCCCCAATCTCCCTATCCTTGGCTGTCTTACTGAGACAACATGTAATCTAGGAAGTCGTGTCAATGACATCAAAGACGCTGGTCTCGCTGCTAAAGTCCAAAATATCTAAAACTACAGGAAAGTGTCCTTGATTTTCTAAATGTCATTAACATTTTTTTTGCAAAAGTGGTTGAGTGTCCCTTTAAGCGAGTAGTTTTTTCCAGGCCTGGTCTCATTGTGAACTGGATTGGAGGGGAGCATCCAGCGTGCACACACAACCACGAGGGGCACAGCGTGCAGACGAAAGACAGAGCCCCATGTTGTAGTTAACCAACGTGGCCACGGTCATTTTACAGAGCGGTATGCACGGAGCCCGACCGACGTGGTCAATGGCACTGGTATACACGAGCTGCCGCTTTTCTCTTCTTCCTCCTCTGCTGTTGTTAATAGCTTAGTGCCCATGATGCAGTGCAACCCGAGCCCAGGCCATTTCCAGTTGCTAGCAGATCCGATTCTGCCCTTTAACAAGGAAGCGACACAACGCAATGGTGGATTATTGGAGGAAAAAACGACCCCAGTGTATTAACTCTTGACGTGTTTACGATCGTTTCCCCTGATAGGTGTCGATAATCTGCTCCCTTTCCTTTTAATCCTTTTCAAGCAGATACTCGGGAGGGTTAGTTGCGGCTGCAGGTTCGACATGAGCCAACACAATGTACGGTTTCCCAGGTCTGGTTAGTCTGAAAGGGTTTTGTTTAAAAAGTCGGTGAGCTCAAGCCGCGGTAACAAAAGCGGTATTGTCTTGGCGGATCATGAGGAGCCAGGATATTTCTGTCACAATGTCTGTCTCCAGGACTGAGCTGATTAATATGAGGCTTGCTTGCTACAATGTAATTAGTTGTAAACACATTTGGACAGAGACCTTGCTCTGGCGTATGATGTCTCTCCAGAAGCCGTTCCCACGCTATTTGCTCTGAGAAAAAGGCCTTCATACGCCGTGACATGTTTGGCTCCAAGCATCGGGAGACAGACTCTGTTCACTCGGGGTCTTCCAGAACAAAGACAACTTTAATTCTCTTTTCATACAAAATATTTAATAAATATGACTTTCAAAAAAATATATTGCCAGATCAACACAAATAATTCTCAATTCATAAACACAAGAGTCAAAAAAGGGCGGGGGAGGGGGAAAAACAGGGACATGAAATGTTGCCATGATCTCAAAGGGTTAACGAATGAGATAAAACATGTTTGTCTTTTAAGAGCCTCATTTGAAAAAGAAACGAATGTGCAGAGAGAGAGAGAACCGAGCAGACTCCTGCAGAGCAAGGCAGTGTTTTCAATCACATTCTAACAGTGTTCCCATTGCCTTCCTACTGTTCAAGTACTCATGGTCTAGCTTATGATATTACGCTGACTAAGATGCATACGTTACGTACTCCGCCGCACGTCGCCGTCATGTGCCAGCGAGAACCGACCAATGAGCTTTATTCGCGGTACGGTTCTCGTCAGTAAGCGGCGTACCGCGGAGCACGAATCGTTGCGTGATTTATAATTGCCGTGCGCTGAAAATGGCCGATCTACAAGCTCACACCGCAAGCTTGTACTGTAGATCTGCTCGTCTATGCGCAAACCAAAGTATAAATACAGCTTTTAGGCTTAAAGCAGATGGGAATTCTGGCGTGTCGTGTTGATGCGTGATTTATCTTGCGAGTTGGCAGATTGGAACAGCCTTTTCATGTCACTGGTTATTTTTTTTTTATATTTTTCTTTTTTTTTTAGAAACTGCTAAAGGACTTTGTTCCCTTAAGTGTTTATCTTTTTTTGTGGCAAGCAATATGTCTGCCATCATTGTGCATTCCTCAAAGCAGCCCCTTCTCTTTTCTTTGTTTATTTTCCTACCCCACTTGCATTACATCAAGGTCCTGGCAAAATAAAAACAAAATTAAAATTTGTGGAAAAAAAAAACGAACAAAGAGAATAAAGTCTATTTCTTTCAGGCCAAAGTGCCCATCCTTTGTCTTCTTTGAAATTTTGGCATTTGTAGAAATAAAACAAAAAAAGTCATTGAAAGAAACGGTAAGCTTCCACAAGCTATCAAAACCTTCAAACTCTAGACAGAACATATAAATAAAAAGGAATGATATCTTAAGGCTCTTGATTATTAAGTTAATAAATCAAATATACACAATGATTAATAAAAAAATGTACATATCTACACGTTCTAAAATCGACACATAAATTCTTCATATTGGCAGCAACTGCTGACATTGATCCCGCCCCACCCCAAACAAAGAAATAAAAATAAATAATAAAGTTGATCTTTTTTTTTCTTCTCTTTTTTGACAGTTGCTTAGGTCCTAAACGCTGAAAAAGGCACTTCTCCAAAACTATGTTGTTCATCACCTAGGGAGCGAACTCAAACACATACTAAAAAAATAATAATTAGCTTTAGTGTTGAATTGTCATGTGTACTTTTTACTTGTACAACAAGAAGTAATACTAAAAATATATATATCAAATGACACTGAAAAAAGAAAAAAACAAACACAAAGACCGGACAGGGGTAAGCCCCTTTTTACGATGTCTCCCCACCGAATTTGGCGGGAAAGTGAAATGCTTTACGAGGACACTTGTTGCATCAAAAAGGTTTTTTCTTGTTGTGGTTGAAATGTATTATCGGTGCCTTACTACTTCCAGCCAAACCAAAAGCAACTGTCACCTGCCAGTGTAAGCCAGCTTTGTCAGAACTTTAAATTAACGCAGGGATTGTAAATAATACCAGCTGCGGAGTCAGAAAGAATGACGCGACAGTTTAGGAACTACGTTGTATCCCCCTCCCCTCCCCCCAAAAAACAAAACAAAACAAAAAAAAAAATCTTCCCCCCCGGTCGTGACCCGCCACGGGGTTTTGCACGAGGGGCTAAATAGAGGCTTGGTTGCACGGCAACGCAGGCTTTTTGTCCGGCTATACAATGTAGTCCATCCTGTTTATGCTGTTGGCTGTCTCCAAGTCTCTGTTGTCCTGCTTGTTAGTCCAATTGGGGTGTTTGCTGGGCGTGGAGGAGGAGGAGTTGGACATGGGAGTCCTCTCGTCGCGCTCCACCAGCGTGTAGGCCGGCTGCTTGGAAGCGAAGCGGCCCTTCTGCTGCAGGTGCCTCTCCTTGTCGTCCGCCATGTTGTTGTCGTCCCCCGGCAGCTCGGGGTGGTTCGTCCTTATTTTGGCGATGATGGAGTTCTTGTCCTCGTAGTCCTTGATGGCCACCGTGAGGCCCACGTGCTTCTCGATGGGGTTCTTGATCTGGTTCAGCTGCTCGCGCACGTTGTTGGTGGTGTTGTCGTCCTGGCCGGCCGACGAGGCACCGCCGCCGTGCGCGCCCTGCTTCCGCCGGCGCCGCACACACCACAGGAACACGGAGACCAGCACCAGGAGCCAGATGACGATGAACACCGAGCTGAGGAGGGGGACCAGGTAGTCTGCGGGGGTGGGGGAGAGCAAAAAGGGACGGTTAGGGTCCCGATACAGCATCTTATGACCGCGTCGCTTATCACAAAGAACAGATGAACAATGACCATTAACAGATTTCGTGCCGTTGAAATAGATCTACGTCTCCCGTTATCATTATGAAATATAGTTACGACTGATGCCGCTGCCGTTGAGCTACGCCTTTCTACGTTGCTTACCGGCGCCGGTTTGATACGATCCCCATGCTAACAGCAGCGTGCAGCGACCGCATATTCCATTGATAGACCATAATAAGGGACGGACCAAACCGGAACCGGAAGTGTGTGTCCGCCAACTAACTTGTCCGTGGGGAAACATGGACCGAAATATGAAATATGACTTTTAGATGAAAATCGCTGGCACTGGCTACCTCAAAAAATATGAAAAAGGGCTGGCACTGGGAGTGTTAATCTTCACCTGACCACCTGTTGAAAACTCCTGTCCTAGAACATAACACTGAACATGGGTACATGCTAGCGACGTTGTAGATCTGCTGTTTTTGGCAAGCGCCACCTCCACACAACGAGGGTAAAACTAAGCTCAACATCACATGAGCTAACCTAAAGGATCATGATAGTAGCTCTCATCAACTTTTATGGTGTTTAAACCCCATTAATCATTATGAGTGACATACAGCTTAAACCACACACACTGTAAACACTATAGAGCTATTTTTTTTTTTTTGGTCTTCCAAATTCAGCAAGAACAATATTGACTATCAGAAATCCCACGATAATCCATGGTTGAGACAATAAATCATTCATATTCCCCGGATGGCGTTCCAAGAAATTCTATTACTTGTGGGAACCCTGCGTACAAGTATAGAATAGGCTAGACTGAAAACAAAGTGACTGGTGTTCAATGTTTTCCCTAAAAGAAATGAATGCTGCTGACTTAAAGCTACAACCAGGGACTCATTTGAAGCCACGTGGACCTTATTCTCAGATAGATCTCACAACGAGACCTACTATTCCGCTGAGAGTGTTTTGACCCTGGTGTCGGGGGTTGAAAGACATCCACTGGTCGGCGATATCGAAAGTTATTTGAAGCAGCTGCACCAGACTGAACACTGTGTGCATTGCCATCTTTATAGTAGTACAGACTACGTCGCTGCAGTTTCCTCCCAAGTATAAAACTTAAGACTTGTAGCTTTAACCACCACTTGTGAGTTAACATGCTCGACTATATAAAAATGTGACCTGTGAGCTCTGGAACAAGGAGCGAGAGGCAGTCAAACTGCAGCATATGAGAAGGCCAAGGAGCCTCCAGTGTTTTCCAGTAGAAAATCCTGGCTAGACTGCAGTAGTAGAGCGTAGCTGTTGGGAGTGTTGCCGCTCTGGTGTGATGGCAGGGTAGAGGCCGAACGCGACAGTGTGCGAGAACTAGGTGCTATTCTTCACGTGTGCGTGTTACGTTTTTAACTCCGGTGTGTGCTGGCTTCTATTCAGGGCCATAGCGGTATCATAACATACTCCATCTTCTCACCCCGGCCCGTTCAAAAAAAAAAAAAAAAAAAAAACTCCCACCGTTTTCTTTTTTTACACATGCAACAAGGCTCAGGAGGGTGAGGCGGTTCATACCAGTTTTGCTGGGGCTTGGCACGCGCACTTCCACGATGGCTTGGAGGATGGTGTTGTTCCCGTTGCGTTTGCTCACCATGTCGATGAGCCTGTCGGTGATCTCTTTAATGGGGCTCCTGTCCAGTCGATGGTCCTCCGTCGACTTTGAGAGAAGAGAGTTTGGAACGCGTTAGCAAGGGCGTCTTGTTTTTCACTCGACCGATTATTTTCACTCGCTTTCGTGTGCATTTTTCTTTGCTTCGTTGTCAACCCGCTATTAGCATAGCATAGCCAAAGCCACCGCATGTCCCACAAAGAGCACGCTTAATCTGTAACCCCTCCTTGAAAATAAGCCCTAGGGCCATTAAATAAGAGAGAGATCTTTCAGCGGCATGTTAGCTCAACAACTTTTTTTTTCTCCTTTCAACAGTACGAGTCAGACAAACAACGAACGCGTGTCGCGGAGGCTTTAGCGCCAACGCCACAGAGCAGTGATTGCCTGAATCCTGCATCCAAAATGCAATTTACCGGTTTTGGATGCAATGACCAGTAAACTACTGCATCCCGTGGACACATTACTGTGGACTGTGCATGTATAGTAAAAATAATCGAACGTGAAAAAAACAATTGTGAACAAACTACTAGTACTGTTGTCGCTGCTGCACTTTGCAAACTGAATAAAATAAATTCAAGTCTTTGCAAATAAAGGTTTTTAAGGTGTGGAATTGTGTCAATTTCCTTCAGATACATGAATATAACCACATTCTAAAGAATGAAATGAGAATACGCACATCGACTGGGTGCTGGGCTAGAATAGACTTAGCGGATAAGAGATGGGGCCCGCACACCACTGGTAAAAAAAGACTATCTTTATTGTTAGAATGACAACGTTTCGATCGTATAGATCTTCATCAGGTCATGACCTGATGAAGATCTATACGATCGAAACGTTGTCATTCTAACAATAAAGATAGTCTTTTTTTACCAGTGGTGTGCGGGCCCCATCTATAACCACATTCTAACCATATAAGAATGAAATGATTTGAATGCGGCAATTTGTAAAACTGACAAAATATGACTCCTAACATCACTGAGGTGGGACTGTAAAAGACCGTCCCTGCATCCTCATTAGATTGAAAACCTATTTACATGACTGACGGATAGAATACTCACGATGCAGACGTGGATCTCGTTGCTGGCCGAGAACGAGGGGTCGCAGGCTATGGAGATGGAATGCTCCAAGGAGAGGTTCTTCACCACGTACAGCTTCCTCAGCTCCTTGCACACGGCCTCCACTGTCAGGCCCTGACCCTGACGAGAGAAATTAACTCCTCGTTAATCAGGGAGGTCTAAAAAAAGAAGGAAGGGGGGGGCTAAAACGTTGTCGCGTCCGGGGCAAATCCCGTTTAACACCCTAGCCCCGGTCGAGGTCCAAACTCGTTTAGGATATTAAGCGCTGCCGCCGGCCGTGCAAGGCTCCCTTTGCTTGTCGCTATCTGCCGTCATGCTCGTTAGAGCCAGCTGCGGAGCGATGATCCAGTGTGGTGACAGTTGCCCAGTGATCCTGTTATAGTTCAAGCCTTCCCCCTGTGGCCTCGTAATTACTCTTACAGCATAGTCGTGTTCACCACATTAACTCCAGCATCAATATCAAGGTTCAAGGTTTTGTGTTCGTCACACCAATGCATGTCAACATATACACATAGAGGGGTGGAATATCGTTTCGCACTCATCCACAGCGCAATAAAAACAAAAAGGACAAACAATAAAGCAACATGTAACGTTGGTGCAACAGATGAAGGCAATAAAAGTGCTTGATAAAACTATTTACAAACCTAATTAACCTAATATAAAGTGAAGGTATTATAAAACTGTAGCAAAACCTCATTCTATAAAGTGAAGGTATTTTACATGTGCAAGTGGTGGTGGTTCACAAATTAGGCATTGTTTTCCCTTTTTTGGGGGGTTCTGGGGGCTAGCAAAGCCTGTATGCAGATAAATGACACTCTGGAATCCTCCCTGCCCCCTCCTCTGCTTTTATACTGGAACACATGTATGTGCAATATACACGTCTGAAACCCTTCACAAGACACGCCGACTGGAAACTTCATTTCCCTGAGAGGAGAGAAGTCTGAGCAGCCCTGAAAAAAACAACCCCTGATCTTTCACAGTTTACAGCTTTGAGGAGGAGGAGGAGGAGGAGCAGAGGCATGAAAAATTACCCAAAATCCTTTTAATTCAATCTCCTCCTCTCACTCTCTGTCGGGGAGGCGGTTTAACTCACTCGAGTCTCGATGGTCTCCTTGTTGAACGTGAAGGTGATGTTGGCACAGCTGTTGTCTTGGTAACTGGAGCTGGGGTGGCATTTGGCGGAGGGAGGCGGAGGGTTGGAGCGCCAGCACTCGCCCTTGCCCAGGCAGGGCCTCACGAAGCAGTGGCCGTCTCGGATAGGGACGCAGCTCTGGCCCGAAGGACACCCGTCGCGACCTTTGGCGCCCAGATGACACGACTTTGGGCCGCACCACATCTAGATGGGAACAGAAAAACAACGCGATGTTGAGAAAGTGTCGGGACCACGCGCGCATATTGTGTTTCGTCCCGGTAAAGGCTAAACGTGCAATTATGTCAAACCACTATTCGTGGAACACCATGGAAATGAAAAAAGCAAAGAAAAAAGAAGAAAAAAAGCTTGGTAAACAGGGAAAACTCTAAATGATGGAACCTCTACCATCAGCTTTTCCCACACACAAGGATTGTGGGGACTCTGATGCGTTTCCTGGAATGGTTTTCACTCTACCATCACTTAATACTAATGCTAGCCACGGCTGAGAGAGTCTTCGGGATCCCCTTGAGGAAAATGACAAAATAGTCATTTCTCATTTTTTACTGTAATTGCATGTGCAAGGCGGCATCGCATTTAACAGCAAACTACACTCAAACCACATCTTTTGGGGCCATTTTCTTTTTTTTTATTGTGACTTTTTTCCTTTGTTTTTTGTTATTTTTTCTTAAATAGTGCAACTACTGTCCCTCATGCATACACATGGCCTTGTTTAGAACTATCTAGCGAGGTGCGATCATCCAGCCAGTGATGTGGTAATTGAGCCTCACAAGAACAAGAACGGAAATAACTTGTTTGTTTAGCCATATCATTGGATTTAAAAGCGTACCTTTAAACCTAATCATTCATTAAATACAGATCAATTCGGCAGCCCTAAGTTGTGACATGTCTGTCAATGGTCCAGTATAAAACAAACTTTACTTATTTAGGCTATTGACTGTCTGAAAATGAAATGTGTTCAAGGAATGTACACGTATCTAGAATAATTCTAAGCTGTGTGTAGTGCTGACACAACGCTGTCAGATACTGTATATGGAGGATGGAGATGACTGGAGATGCTGCTGGGGAGCTGGTCTGAGGATGAGAGAGGGACAGGCTGCATGACTTTATCCATGGGATCCAAAGTTTGACCCTGGCTGACTGATGACGTCAACTAGAAGACTTTCTACATGACTTTCTGTCATTCTTTGCTGCTGTTTGTTGTAAGCTGTGTGCGTGTGATTCAAGGTGATCGTTCTATTACTTGTTATTTTGGGACCCCAGAAATGACTGGGTGGCCGTTGTCTGGCGCTGGAACCGAAGCCTGAAGTGAATCTACTGTGTGTATGTTTGAGCTGTGTCTGACGCTGAAGGTATATAGTGGGTCGTAACAAGGAACACATGTTGGCTTGGAACTGAAGATGATGATGATGTGGATCAGAATCTACAGTGTGTCTGCTGTGGCTGTTGTTGAAGCTTATGAGTTGTGACAGGATGGCTGTATTGCTTCATGACTGGCTTGGTGGCTAAACCTATTACATACATTATATTACATATAAACTCTGGGACTTCATTGTTGTCTCGTTCTCCAAGATGGCTTTGCGTTATTACTTTACTAAACTTAACCAAACCAAAAAACGTAGCCATAAATGTGCCGGTGGTGACCGGCGGCGATTAAACAAGTTAACAACCAGTATTTACAGGAGACCCAGAAACTGGCTTTTTTTTTTAAATAGTTTTTAACGCCACTGTTGTGTAACTGATCAGAACACACTACGTCATTGCTTTTATTGAACACACCGACTGCATCATCGCCGTATCGAATTCTACACCTGTGCACTCCACCCCACGATGACACAATCCATTGTGGCCCGCAATGGCCTATTGTGTTTCTCTGTAACGTCTATGGATAAAATAAAAAAACACAACAAAAACCTAGACGACCTGATCTCTCAGACCGGTGCAGAGAGACACTCCACAAAATGAACAACAAAACAAACGAAGAGACATAATGCCATGTTATGAGATGATCTTTACCCTGGTGCAGATGACCTTCCCATTGGAACAGTGGCAGGTGTTGCAGTCGTCCTCCCATTTGGCTCCATCGGGGTAGGCGTGTCCGTTGGCGGAGCAGGGACGTCTTGTTACTGTAGAACACAAAGGTTACGTATGTAACTACAGTTCTATGAAGCCGGAGTGACATTATAGCATACTGTTCAGTGCTTACAGCGCCGCCCTATAGCAGTCAGGTGGGATGAAATACAACAACGCAATTGAATGAAGCGTCTTTTCCACTGCATGGTACTGGATCAACCTTTTTTACTTTTACATTCCGGCACACATTTTACATCACATCTTCTGTTGAGGTTTCAAATAAGCCGATACTAACGATTCAAAGAAACACGATGGGACACCCCCGTCACTACCCGCGTACTGTTCGAACTTTTGAACCAGTCCTTTTGTAAATATTGAGCAATTGCACTGTTTATTTCTCGCACAAAATATTCAGAACTGTTTTGGTTGGACTGTACAGAAGAAACAGAGAATTTCCAGACAGGAAATGCACTCTCAAAGCATGCAGGAGGGTTTGTTGTTGCATAGCTGTGATGAGTAAAGTACGTCCAGTCCAGGGAACGCCACTGATTTGCACTTAAAGAGCAAATCAATTTCCAATTTTGTACATGTTTAAGCGATGACAGTACTTAATTAGATCTCTTGGTGTGGTTTTTATGTGCAATGATGTCTTCCCTCCCTTTGTATTTAGGGTTTCTTCTTGCAGGCTGAAACCTTTCCAGTCAAACGTGCCAATAAAAAAACAGTAATATAGTGACATCACACATCAGTTCCTTCCCTAACTCCTCCCCCTTTAACATACAACTACAGCTGTCGGTGTGGCTTTGGCTCATTCATCATGCAAACCAGACATACTTAAAGGTAATATAACCGATTTGAATCCAACTCCAACTCGCCTCCACTCTATTGGCTCATTATGAAACTGTTGGAGGCTGCTGCACTGTGATTAGCTAAAGTGCTAATCCCCCCCCCCCCCCCCCACACACACACACACCACCTTGTCATGTGCCCGACAAAAAAAGATTTGTTGAGGACAACAAAATGTACTGTCTGCTGCAGGGCAAAGCAGTCTGTCTGCAGGGAAACTGCTTCAGCATCAAAGTAGAAGTGACATAAAAAATATAGCTATATATGTTGTTGATCTTTTGCTAAAAAGTTGCCTATAATACCTTTTAATGAACTGTTGTGTTGGGGGTATGAATATACGTTTTTTGGGGGGGAAAAAGAAGACTGTGTTTACCTTCCTGACAGCGAGGTCCAGTCTTGTCCGGTGGACAGAGGCAACGGTAGCCGTTGATCTCATCCACGCAAGTGGAGCCGAAGGCACAGGGGGAAGACTGGCACTCGTTGATATCTGGCACAGAGAGAGAGAGAGAGAGAGAGAGAAGAAATCCACCGATAAGGCAATGGAACGGCTCTGCAAACAAACTGCATGCACATGTAAATTCCCTGAGTTCCCCGGTTCACCAAAAGTCACGTGTCATTTGAACCACATGGCGGCCACTATATTGCTGCGGCACAGTTAATAAAAGACGAGCAAACAAGCTTTAAATCAGCCCCTCGGACCGTTTTCCGCCCCACGCGCGGGGCAAGGGGCTCGATATTAAAAGCAGCATCATTAGCAGGTATGCTGGAGCTAAAGGCCGGACTTAGCAGAACAAAGGGTTCCGAATGGGAAAGAATGTGGCCATCTGAAAGACTTTAAGAGGGAAAACAATCTGTGTAATCAGTGTCAGAGAGCATGGCTGATTAGCTGTTGGCCTGGTAAGCCCCGTTCCCCCTCCCCCGCCCCCGGGGACGGCGGAGAGGAGAGCAGAGTGCTGCATGGGCCCCGGCGCGGCGGATAGTGACACGGACATGGCCGAGGAGGGCCCTGCCTGGCCCTCTGCCTAAAGCACAGATAATTGGCCGGCTAGACCTTCCATTTGGAAAGGGGGGCATTCAGATCAGGCCCAGTCTGAACCAGGGATCAGGGATGGGGGGGTGGTAGACCACTTTCAACCTAGCACAAATTGACCCCTGTAGCCAGAAAAATAATGAAGTCTCTGACTCTGGGTATTACTGTTGAATTCCATTCCTACAATGAGCATAATGCTTTGGTACACTGCTCAGTCTTGTAGAGGGGGGGGGGGGGTATAAGTGTGGCTTGTAGTCTGGAATGGAACTGAGACAAATTTGGGTTGTGAACGTGACTAAGATATCTCTAAGCACTATCACTCAGTAAAACCCCTGCACTAAAGTCATCCTTGTGTCATGCATGTCATTGCAGTAACACCCAGTTGCAAAAGAAGCCTTTAATGATACTCACTGATTCGACAGTCCGGACCGGCGAACCCGGGTGCACACTCGCATCGGTACCAGTTGTCTCCGTCGACGCACGTTCCACTGTTGTAGCTGCGCGAGAGGTGGAACGGTGGTGGTTAGTGTCTTAACCATTATCACTGCAATGTCTCAGGAGACCATAAAAGACCTATATCTGCTCTCAGCCTCTCACTTATGCCATTAACACTTCAGAAAAAAAAGAAAAACATTTCAGGAGTGGATTTTTCTTTTCCTCCAAATCAACATAATAATAACCATTTTCTGGTTTTTAGGCAATCAGGGGCTTGTTCTCTTTAATGGACACAAGTATGTATGGGTTTGGGAGTGAGCTCCAGAGACTGTGTGGTTAAACTAAAGCGGTGCCTGCGGAGCTCACAATAGAGGGTTAGCTGATTGCACCCCAGGAATGACATGAGAAGGGTGTGTGCCTGTTTCTCCCTCTGGAGACAAGGCAAGACAGAGATAAAGACACAGAGAGAAAGAGGGAGAGGGAGAGAGAGAGAGAGAGAGAGCCTGCAGGTGAGAAACTATCGCACCCTGTTTACGCTAATCTAACTCTACAGGAAATGTTTGGCTTCCACTTACCATGGGTGGGGACTGCAGTCGTTGGTATCTGAAAAGAGAATGAAAGAGGGAGAGAGAGAGAGAAAGAAAGGGAGGGACGGATGGGGGAGAGAAAAAAACAAGAGTGTTTTATTTTTCACATGCATTGGAGTGTTTAGGGCAGATGACAACACGGGTAGAGACTCGGAGAGAGAAGCACGTCTGAGCTTGTGTGTGCAGAGGCGTGTTGGGCCGGTCGGGGCTCCACAGCCACTGATTACTCTGCCTTATTAACTACGCAGAGCAAACAACGCCGGCGTCTCTCGCCCTCCAAATGAGTTCCAGCTTTTACCCCCTCTCTCTCTCTCTCTCTCTCCTTCTCCACAACCAGCAAACCCCCCTGTCCCCCCATAACCCCCTCCACCTCCCCAGTTCCCACTCCAACACGTCTTTCCCTCTGTCATAAAACGGAGAGAGAGAGAGAGAGAGAGAGGAGGGGGGGAATTTATGTTTTGGAGTACACGCATATAAGGGCAGGGATCCCGGCAAAAGCCAGGGAAATGGAAGAGGGCTGCGGAACAAGCCGACATGTCACTGTTTGGACAGGAATGCACAAGGAGAGAGCGAGCGAGAGTGTGGAGGCAGGGGGGGGGGAACATCTGTCTCCACTTTCCTCCGTTTAAACCCCTTTCTCTTTCCCTCCCTCCTTCTCTCTGTCTCTCGCTCTCTCTCTCTCTCATGGCCGGCAATACAGCCAGAGGGAGGTAGAGATGGGGAGAGAAAGAAAAGAGTAGTGCGATGGGGATGGGGGGGATGGAGGGGGGTGGGTAGAGGATGAAAGAAGGGCAGAGGTAAGGATCACAGTAGGGAGGGGAGGGGGACGGACGTCGGAAAGATGAAAGGTATACACTGGACCGACAAAGAGAGAGAGAGAGATCTGGGACTGTTCTAGGCAGACAGAGGTTTCGTTTTTTATTTTTATTTTTTCTTTCTTTTTATTATGGCTTAACCAGGGGTTGACACTAAGGTCTCCGAGGCACTTGCCCATCGGGCAAGTGCAAGTCAGGTTCTACTTGCCCTCAGGTCATGGTCACTTGCCCCCCAGGTTCCAGGTGGTCCCCAGTTAAGTTGGTTAAACAGGTGTAACTCTTGAGAACGTAAAAATGAAACCAAATGGACCCTTGCGGGTCCATTTGGTTTCATTTTTACACTCTCAAGAGTTAAAATTCATCATCTTAATTAGCCCAGGTCTACACTGTAGAAGAATAATGGTCATTTTGATGTGTTAATTTGCCTGTTTTGTTTCCCAAATCCAGCCTGGAATTGTGGATAGCTAGAAAGCAGTGAAAGACACAGAGGCAGAGTGCAATGACTGCCTTCAAGACAAATGTATCTTGTGTTGTGTTATAGTGCACTATGTTGCACACTTGCCCGATCGGACAACCAGGTAGCAGTCTTCACTTGCCCTACCTTTTTTTTTTTACTTGCCCCGGGCAAGCGGGCAAGTGTTAGTGTCAAGCCCTGTTATGGCTTAACTGTTACTTCCCACCCCTGTCCTGAACGGGTGAGGGGGTGGGTGTAGTGGTGGGTGGGTGTAGTCGTGGGTGGGTGGGTGGGTATGGTACATAGAGTAATAAAATAACAGAGACCTGACTGGAGCGACAGCCCCGCCCCCTTGCCGTTCATTTCAATACAAGTTGCTCATTGGCGCTTTGAAGCACCCGGAAGACCGCCGGAAGTGCGCCTATTTCCGCATTTGACCACCAAAATTTGGTGGTCAAATGCGGAAGTATTTCTCCATGAACGCGCCCGACGCAAGGGATTATGGGAACCATGAACGAGCGCCGTCGCGCACGAGCAAAGGAAAAAAACATCAAAAAACATCAAAAACAAGCTTGTGGGTTTGCATTGAGCTTATTATCTGTCATATAATACATCCGTTGTGTTTTGAGAGGTAGTATATGACGTGAGGAGCGCTGGTTTATTCAGAAAACAACTTAAACACAAACTGCCCTGTCCGCGTGCACAAAGCAAACCAGCGTGCGTGCTCTCCGGCGATCGTGCATGAATTCCACCCGCCTGCAGTACCAGACTTGACCACCAGGGCCCCCCCTGCTTCAAGCCTGGAGCCACTGACTGGCGGTGTGGTATGGTACTCACTCTGTGTGCAGGTTGGACCCTCCCAGCCCTCCTTGCAGACGCAGGTGAAGGTGTCGCCGCTGACCACACAGGTGCCTCCGTTCTCGCAGGGGTTGGGCAGGCAGCTGGAGTTCTTGGCTGGAGGAAATGCTCGGGTTACTTTTTTACATTTACATTTACAACAGGGGTTTTCAACCTTTCTCATACCAGAGTAGAGGCCCACCTTTCCTTTTATCCAGCATTTTAGCCATGGAGGACCACTATTTGATGTTGAGTTTAATCTCTCGGACCCAAAAGCAAGGATTTTTGAGTTTTTGGTTCACAATGGCAAAACATTGGTCAAAATAGCAATTCTTCCACATTTTGTATTGCGTAGATTCTTGAAGATTAAGTCATTCAGATGTTTAAATATAATTTAACTCTTGAGAGTGTAATGAAACCAAATGGACCCTCACGGGTACATTTGGTTTTATTTTAATAGTTTTTCTGCCGTCCACGCGCTGCTCGTGGACATCCCGTTAGAATACCCCCGCCGGTCACGACGGCGGCTCGTATCACGACGAGATGTAGATTTCATTCTTTAATCCAACTATTAGTCTGTGCGCATCGTCTGATGATCATCCCGTTGCTGACTTTCATTTGGGACAGAATTGGGGACAACTTTTTTTTTCCCGTCCCATTGACATGCATTCACTCCAATGCATTCAAACGGCTCTCCTCCGGTTTGCCCCCTCAATGTCGCTGGCGCATGGATTAAGCAGCCAGGGCTACACAGCACTTCCTGACTTGTGAACCGGATGTTTTTGGGTACATCGCCAGATGATCGATTAGGCAAGACAACAGACACAGCATAACAGAAACAGCACATCCTGTTTAGGAGATCTGAGCTTCAAAATAAGGTCTTTTTTACCGATCGAACTGGTTTGAGCCGCGGCATTGGAGAGGAAACAAAGAAGATCCGATCGCGGTCAATGAGTTAACACTCTCGAGAGTTACAGATCTATAAGGGTCCAATTTGGTTACCGACTGTCCATCATTTAGCTGGGGACCACCTGGAATCCTCTCGGGGACCACTGGAGGTCCCCGGACCACTGGTTGAAAACCACTACATTACAACGATTGCAGGGTTATCAGCAACGAAAAAAAATCAATCATCTGAAAATGCTAGCATGGGTTTTAGTTTGGGCGGTGGTGGTGGTGGTGGTGGTGGCCGGGTTCCTGAACCCTCCCCTTTCTTTTAGGGGACGTCAGCATTCCGCATGCCTTGAAATAGATTATCAGTGGCAACGATGGGCGCGTGAGCAGAGAGCTGTCAGCGCAGAGGAGAAAACGAAAAGAAAAAAAAAACGATGGTGGTGGGAGATGGGATAGGAAGGGATGTGATGACAGACCTCACGGATCTTGGCAGATAAAACACTGAGCTCTCCCTCATAAACTATGTATTATCGCAGGCATGTTTTTTTGGGGGGGCCAAATAAACCAGCGTTGTGTGCATGCATGGACGCTTTTCTTTTTTTCTGGTGACTTACCTATGTTGCACGTGGTCCCCTCCCACCCTGGAGAACATCTGCAATGGAACGAATCTCCCTCGTCGTGGCAAGTTCCTCCGTTGTTACACGTCGCCTCGTCACACTGGCTCTCGCCTGTGGGGAGGGGGGGGGGTGGGGGGGGTGGTGGAAACATTGAAATATTAGGATTGCTTAAGTTTTACACGCACAAACACACGACCGTGCATATGAAGACAACATGCAGCTCAGATGGGTCTAATTGCACACAGCCATGAGCAACATACCATGAGCCTGCACGGACAGACAGCGTGAGTTGGGCGGGTGTGTGCAGCAAAAAAAAGCAGAGAAAAAAAAAAGGGAGGCTCTTACGGGAGTGGCAGGTCTTTCCCTTCCAGCCGTTCTTGCACTCGCAGAAGAAGTCAGTCACCAGGTCTCGACACGTCCCTCCATTGTGACACGGGTTGGTGCTGCAGTCGTCAATGTCTGGTGGGAGGGAGGGGAGGAGGGAAACATCAAACAGGGATGGCGTGATTTATGTACGCCCAGGCATGACACGCAAAAATAATCGTCCGCCAAGCAGTAGGTAAAGCGGGTTGGTCGCACTTGAAACGAAGCGGCTATGTTTGTTCGAGCGAGAGATTTTTTTGTTCTTGGCACGCCGCGCATGTGAATCAGACGACGATGCCAGGAATCCTGTTACACTCACTGATCTCGCAATGGTCGCCTTCCCAGCCGTCTCCGCAGATGCACTGGTACACGCTCACTTTGTCGATGCAGGTGCCACCGTTGCGACAGGGATTGCTCTCGCAGTCGTTGATGTCTGGGGGAGGAAGAAAAAAAACATGTTATTTGTAGTAGAGATTTTATTCTATATCAGTTGTTTTCAACCTTTTTGATGCCAGGGCCCAGTATTTACCCCCAAAAGGGTTCTTTTGTTTTTGTCCACTAATACCAGGATGGATTTGGGAACCAAAACAGGCAAACATACAGATAAAAAAATGTATACTTGGGCTAATTCAGATGATGAATATTTTAACGTAAACACGAAACCAAATGGACCCGCAAGGGTCAATTTGGTTTCGTGTTTACGCTCTCAAGAGTTACATCTGGTTAACCTAACTTTTCATCTGGTTAATCGACTTTGCTGGGGACCACCTGGAACCCTCTCAGGGACCACTGGCTGAAAACCACTGTTTCTGAACGTAATGCCATTTGGTCATTTTTTTGATCATCTCCCCCTGACTTACTCTCATGGCAGTAGGTGCCTCGGAAGCCCTCCTGACACTCGCAGCTGAACTGTCCCCCCGCCTGGCTGCGGCAGCGTCCGTGTGGACCACACACGTTGGACGAGATGTAGCGCTCTCCTCCCGGCGTGCTGTTGGACGCCACCGCCACCGTACAGCTGTCAATCACTGTGGAGAGAGAGAGAGAGAGACCCGATGAGTTCAGGTGACAGTATAGGGGTTGACACTAAGGTCTCCGAGGCAAGTCAGGTTCTACTTGCCCTCAGTTCATGGTCACTTGCCCCCAAAAATATATTGTAAATTTTGCATTTAAGTTTACTTCCTACTTGGGTGCTTTAAACCAGGGGTTTTCAACATGTGGTCCCTGAGAGGGTTCCAGGTGGTCCCCAGCTAAGTTGGTTAACCAGATGTAACTCTTGAGAACGTAAAAATGGAACCAAATGGACCCTTGCGGGTCCATTTGGTTTCATTTTTACACTCTCAAGAGTTAAAATTCATCATCTTAATTAGCCCAGGTCTACACAACTGGAGAATGTAGAAGATTAATGGTCATTTTTATCTGTATGTTAATTTGCCTGTTTTGTGTCTCAAGTCCAGCCTGGAATTGTGGACAAAAGCGCAATAAATTGCAGCATACTTGCCCGATCGGGCAACCAGGTAGCAGTCTTCACTTGCCCCACCATTTTTTTTACTTGCCCCGGGCAAGCGGGCAAGTGTTAGTGTCAAGCCCTGCAGTATAGGACAGTGGGTTTTCAAACTTTTTGATACCAGGGCTCACCATTTATTCAGAATTTGAAACACGGACCACCATTTGAGGACATTTTAGCCACCACAGATCGCCAAAACTAAAGATTTCTTTTGGTTTTGTCCACTAATACCAGGCTGGATTTGTGAAGCAAAACAGCCAATACATACAGTTCAAAATGATCATTAATCTTCTACATTCTGTAGTTGCGTAGACTTGGGCTAATTCACATGATGAATGTTTTAACTCTTGAGAGTGTTACATTTTCATTTTTACGCTCTCAAAGAGTTACATCTGGTGAACCAACTTTCCATCATTTAGCTGGGGGCTACCTGGAACTCTCTCAAGGACCACTGGTGGTCCCCGGACCACTGGTATAGGCCATATTCAGACTGTGGCCGTCTTGCCATCAGAGTTTAGAAGCGCTTCTTTTCACTAAAGTGACCCCCTGCTGCCTCCTGCCTCATATGCAGGTTCAAAACAGTTGGCACATACAAGGGCTGTTGAGTGATATCTAACGAGGGCTTCCAAACTGCGACACTTCGGGAAAAAAAAAATAATCACCTGCAAAGACAGAAAGTACAGTAGTTTATAACATGTCTGCAGTGGATTTTTGTGGAACGAAAACTTTCGGTCTAGAAAGCGTAAAATGGAAGCTTATGGTACAGCTGCAGCCAAGGGTGGACTGGGAGCTCAAAACGTACCGGGCAATTTTGTCTCAGAGCGGCCCTCAGAGCGGCCCTCTGAATCTTTGTGGGGGCTCCGGGTCCTGAGCCCCCATGAGAATTTAAGACATAAGGGGCTCTGGGGCTCGGGCTAACTAAAATTAGTTAGTTAGTTTTAGTTAACTATAAAAACCCTGCAATAGGCAGTCTCATTTGAAGAGGAGAGAGGGCCGCCAGCACTGATTCGTGGGCCGGTTTTGTGCAGATTTTTTAAAAAAATTAAAACACGACATTAACGGCCCCCGGGGGGGTCGGCCCACCGGGAAAATGCCCTGTATGCCAGACTGTCAGTCCACCCCTGGCTGCAGCGTTGGTAGGTTTGATGTTGTCTGATGCGATCACATAGGAGTTTTCTGTTTGGATGAATGGGCTGTAATGGGAGGTTGCAACTTGTTCGCCATTAACCTACATAGAAAGATGGCCGCCGTGTGAACGAGGTCCATAGAGGACTGACTCACTGGCACGAGACACAAACGCATTCGGACGAATAATACCACAAGTCATTGTTGTGTTAGAATTTGTACTGGAAAAACTGAGTAAGAGAAACAGCAACAGCAATAAACTGGACTGATCTTTTTCACTCTGTTGCTGAAATCCCTCTCTTTTTTTCTTCCCCCTGTGCGTCTGATCTGGTTAGACAGGGGGGTAAATTAGCTCCCCTGTAAACACTAAACTCCTGCCAAGAAAAGGGGGAATCACACAGCCTTATGGTATCGGGGGGCTCCGTGGTTGGTCCATACGCACGTGCATGCGCACACGCAAAAAAATTGTGCACACTCATTGACAAAAAAAAAGAAGAAAAGAAGAAAAAAGTCGAGGTAGCCCACCAAGTCATTACCAAGAACACACACAGCGCTATCAGGCTTTTGCCAGATTTTTCAGTAGACTCGGAGGAGGGGAAACTTTTTTGGAAACAAACTCTGCTGGTGGAAGAAGAGGAGGAGGAGCGGTGGGGGCAATCCATCAAAGAAGCTCGAAGTCAGAAAGCAAGCCCACCTTGGCCTACGACGGAGCTGCTTTGCGTTGCGCTTTTTGAAACTGAAACTTTAGGTATTGCTCCCGTGGGGGAAGCGTGCGGGCAAAAAGTGCTCGGTTCGGGGAGGCGAACGGGCTGAAGTTCGAGCATTGCTCAGCGCCGCTGCTGCTGCGCTGCGGCACGCAACGTGGATCGCCTTACGCGAAGGGGGGCTGGAAAGTTTTTCGTACGATATGAGAAGAGCAGGAGTTTGTAGATGTTGGAGACGGGGGCTGGGGGGGGCATTACGGTGCCGCACACCGAAAATAGAAGTTGGCTGCAGTGCTGGGGGGAGACATTATGGTGTCTCGCACACCCGGAAATGGCCGAAACTAAAGGTTTCTTTTGCTTTTGTCCACAATTCCAGGCTGGATTTGGGAAGCTAAACAGTCAGACATACAGATCGAAATGACCATTTATCTTCTACATTCTCTAGTTGTGTAGACTTGATCTAGTTCAGATGATGAATATTTTAACTCTTGAACTCTCAAAGAGTTACATGTGGTTAACCAACTTTCCATCATTTAGCTGGGGACCCCCTGGAATCCTCAAGGACCACTGGTGGTCCCCGGACCACTGGTTGAAAACCACTGGTATAGACCATATTCAGACCAGTGGCCATCTTGCCATCAGTTTGGAAGCGCTTGTTTTCAGTAAAGTGACGTCCTGCTGCCTCCTGCATTATATGCAGGTTCAAACACATGGTGGTACACATGGGCTGTTGTGTGATGTAGGTTCTTCGCCTCCCCGAACCTCTCTATAGCCCCAGTGAGTCCAATAAGCGGGCCTTTTACCTTTGCACGTGGTGGTGCGACAGTGGTCCTTGAGGTGAGAACAGTTCTTTCCCTCGTAGTCCTCGGGGCAGGCGCAGTAGTAGTCCGTGTCCAGGTTGAAGCAGGTCGCTCCATTCTGACACGGGTCGGGCAGGCAGTAATCGATATCCAGCTGAGGAGGAGGCAGAGGAGAGAGAGAGAGAGAGAGAGGGAGAGAAAAAAAAGGGTATTGAAAAGAAGAGCGATGAACCCGATAGCTGACATAGTTTTCTGCAACACTAAACAGAGCACAACCCACAGCATCCTCCCTGCAGACGATGCCAGGACAGAGACACATACGCGTGCATGCACGCACACACACATACATGCACGCATGCACACACACAGAAAAAGAGCGAGAGCACTCCCTAGGAAAGGGAAAAATAAGGCAGAGACATAGGAGCCGTCCTCTGAGTCTGGGGTTCAGTGCTGAGGAATGCATCCCTCTGTAGCCAGGAGCAGCTTCAACAAAGCGCTGCCTTTAAAAAAAAAAAGAAAGAGAAAAAAAGAGGACTGTGTGGAACAAGAGCCATTTAAGAGGGTGGGGCAGGGGAAAAAACGCTTCACAATGAAGCCCTAAAGATCCAACAATGCTGGCAGAGAGAAGAGAGCAGAGAGGACAAGATTAAGATGCTAAATGATAGAAGAGGTGATGCATGCGTGCGGTTTTGGCAGGCCGCGCGTGACTGATGATCGCGACGACGACTTTGTCGGTTTCGAGGAGCCGTTTTTCGCTCGCTCTCTCATACCTGGCAGAGGTTTCCAGAGAAGCCAGGCAGACACAGACACTGGAAGCCGCTCACGTCGTCCTGACAGCGGCCGCCGTTCAGGCACGGCGCGCTGGCGCACTCGTCGATGTCTCGCTCGCAGTGCTCCCCGGCGTACCCCGGCGGACACGCGCAGCGATAGCCGTTTACCAAGTCCTGAGAGGGAGAGAGACAGAGAAAGTAAGAAAAAACACAAAGAGGGTTACCCTCACGTTGCCAAAGAATTCAGTAATCACTTTGAAAAGGGTGGAGTCTTGAACAATAACTGTCAAACTGGGGAAGAGAATGAAGAGTAGAGAAGGGAGAGGCTGTGTGTGCGAGGGGGGTTGGGTGCATTATCACACAGCTCCACAATTATTTCAACACATTTTCCTGGCTCTGACTCAACACAATAATGTTTATGGTAATTCAATCCGATGGCGGTCAAGGAGCCTCTCTGTCCCTCCCTCTCGCAAACCCCTCTGAACCCACTCCCCGTCAGATTTGATTTCAGACAGGAATTCCACAACAATTCCACTGTTGGGTTTGGAGGAGAACCGTTTACGGCCTTAAACGGGGACTTGAAAACAAGGAACAAAAGGCAAGTATATGTAAACAAACAGGGAAGTGAGCAGACAAACGCGGTGAGAGCCAGACGGTATGGAAATGATTCTGAAGACAACAACAAAACAACAACCACGTACCTTGCAAGTTCCCCCGTTCAGACACTGGTCCTTGCAGTCGTTGATATCTGAAATGGGAAAAACAGATTTCCGGATTAATGCTCAGAACGGTTGCATGTCTTAGCTTAACAGCCTATTTGTAAAACCAGTTCTCCACCTCATGTTTTTTCCCCTGCAAGGGGCCTGAGTAAGCTTTGCAGGCGCTGGAAAACATTCCGCCTCAGATAATATGGGTACAGAGAGTTGAACGCAACACTGCATATTGGGCAATACTAGACTGTGCCCCGTTGCCAAGTGAAACCAGAGCAGGATTGTTTTTAGCTTGTGCTAATAACCATAGCCCTGGCCACACACACAGGGAACCTAATAATGATAGAGGCGGATCATTTTACACGATAAGACAAGACCGGCCTTGTCCAACTGTCCACTTCTGTTTTAAGAAAAGTTGTGCATGTGCTTGTTGAGTGGGATGTAGCAAAGAGAAGAGAGCATCAAAGAAGGAGACACTGGTTGAGAGACACTACGTGGCCCAAAAGCCAACGGCCGTCGACTCACTGGTGTCGCAGTTCTGCCCCGTCCAACCAGGGATGCACTCGCAGAAGTATCCACCAATCAGATTGCGGCAGGAGTTGGCGTGGACGCAAGGCTTGCTGTCGCATTCGTTGGCGTCTGCGGGAGAAAGAGGGCCGACAATGTTCAGCACACATCATGTGAAGCATGTGCAATTGATAGGATTATGACTTCACTTATGACTGCAAGGCGAAAAAAAAGAGAAGATTAGAGCTCACCTATGAGACAAGTCTTGCCCGTCCACTGTGTGGGACAGTGACACTTGTAACCGTTGACCAGATCCTGGCAGGTGCCTCCGTGGTTACACGGATTCGGACTGCATTCGTCGACATCTGAGAGTTACGGGGAACCAACAGGTATGGTCAAATTCACATGATTCACATCATAATTCTTGTTTTTGTGAAGAGCATATGGGAGTGTTTTTGTGTGTTAGCAGTCTTACTGATGGCGCAGGACGGGCCGCTCCAGCCCGCAGCACACTGACATTCATATCCTTGGCTGGTCTCGGCACAACTGCCGCCGTTGGAGCAAGGATTGGACAGGCATGCGTGCTCCGCTGTGAAGGAGGGGTGAGGACACGGTTTTAGACACATACCTTTTAGAGTCTTTGTTCAGATGCTTCTGATCTCTGTGATTGACTGTCTACACCGTTATTTGCAAGTGATCAGACTGGATTTTGTGTAATTACACATCATCAAGTGGTCTGCATCGGTTGTTGCGGTAGCAAGGCAATGGGCATGAATAATGCTTCGTTTATAGTTAACTCATGTGACAGCATGTTTCTTGCTGAAAATAGCCAAGCTCACAACAACACATGGTGAACTTGAACAAAATTTGTCAAGCTATAATAAAAGAATAAATTCGGCTTCCAAGTGTCTAGATGGAGAGAAATTTCAGATTTGGAACACATTTGCCACCACCTTAAGATATGGGTCAAATGTGCTGCTCAGATACATGATAAAAAACATTCTCTGGTGTGGGTAGGCCCACTTTTTTTTTTAATTGGGCTGCCGCCAAGTCTGAATATAATAAGCCAGTGGTTTTCAACTTTTTTCATATCAGGGCCCACTAATTATAGAATCAGAAATTGAACCACAGACCACCATTTGAAACATTTTAGCCCCACAGACCCCAAAACTAAAGATTTCTTTTGTTTTTGTCCACAATAGCAGGCTGGATTTGGGAAACAAAACAGTCAAACATACAGATCAAAATGACCATTAATCTTCTACATTCTCTAGTAGTGTAGACTTGGGCTAATTCACATGATGAATATTTTAACTCTTGGGAGTGTAAACATGAAACCAAATGGATGGTCCCTGTTCCACCAGTTGAAAATCCCTGTAATAAGCTTTATGTGCCACTCTGCTTCGAGGATTCACAGCTCGCTCACGCAATCAGGGGCCCATCTATAACATACCACCCCGCCCCCCCCGGTCGGACCACCCCACCGTCAGCCAGGGTTCGTCCTACTGTACCTACAGCCACCCACCACCCCCCTCCCAACCTCAACTCTGCCCCTATATCCCCGCTCAGATCCCTGTCTTTGCTCTTATTACCCGCCCGGCCGGACCACACCGACAGGAAATCATCTTTCATGCTAAGTTGACCCGGCCCAATGCACCGTGACTTCCCCTCTCTTGTCTCCCCGCCATTCTTCCTGTGAGGAGGAGGAGGAGGAGGAGGAGGAGGTGGCACGAGATGAGAGGCCGGGCAGGGCGGGAGAGAGAGACAGAGAGAGAGAGAGGGAAGGCTCCTCCGGCAAACCGAGTTCTTCTTTTGTGTATCCGATTTAAGGATGAGTGGGTCCGGAATGAATCGGGGAGGGGGGTGGAAATGAATGATTCACACGGGGAGAATCACCAGGCATGCTGGAGGTGACCGGTGGATAGTTCTTGGTATGCGGCGGTAGGGTGGGTGGGGGGAGGAGGGGAAGAGGATGCAGGGGTGCACTTGGTGGTGGGGGCCTCTCTCTCTCTCTCTCTCTCCGCTACAATGGGCCCGGGCCCAATCCGTTGGTCTGGCGGGGACCTCCTGTTAAGAAGGGCACGGTTTCCTGACATCTCCGCAGTTAAGCTGTCAGCGCCCCGCGAGGCTCAGATTTAATGAGGAAAAAACCATCATCTCCATGGTAAGTGTTCCCAGCAGCTGAACTTTAGCACCCCCCCACACCCCCCCTCCGTACCCATCTGTCTCAAGTGTCTGAGGAGCTTGAGCGATGACCGACCCCGGCGGATCAAACCGCTGGATTACCTGACTGACTTTAGGGGAGGGGGTTAGCCCATGCAGCCGCAGTGGAAACAGATTAGGGGCCAAGTTACCACCTCCTCTGATTGCAAACTCGGGTCACCTCCTGACCCCGCTCCTCTACGAGCTCATCGAGGCCACAATCACTCCCCCCACAGGCCTGCACAGATCGCAGTTTGATTCTACTGACTGAATTGAGTTCTGGCTTTTAAAGGTAGTATAGAGAAGATTTAAGTCTAATCTGAAAAAGACATCCCTATTTCTGCATTTTGGTCTGTTCCAATGTTTATGTTGACGTTCACCCCTTGGCTGAGACACCTCTATATGTGTTGGTAGGAAGGTTTGATTGGGCCACACATTGCTGAGCCCAAAGTCCAAAGTTGTGTCACCATAGTGCCATGTATACTATACAGCAATGGTTTTCAACCTTTTTGATACCAGGGCCCACTATTTACTCAGCATTTGAGCCACGGACCACCATTTGAGGACATTTTAGCCCCACAGACCCCAAGACTAAAGATTTCTTTTAGTTTTTGTCCACAACTCCAGCTGGATTTTGGAGAACACAAAACGGTTAAACATATGGATCAAAATGACCATTAATCTACTACATTCTCTAGTAGTGTAGACTAATTCAATGATGAATATTTTAAGTCTTATTTTAACTCTTGACATGAACATGAAACCATTTGGTTTCATGTTTACGCTCTCAAAGACTCTGGTTAACCTACTTTCCATCATTTAGCCTGGCACCCTCCCAAGGACCACTGGTGGTCCGCGGACCACTGGTTGAAAACCACTGTCTTGATTGATTCCTTTGATTGGTCCACACATTGCTGAGCCTCCATAATGCTGAAAGGTTCTGTCTACGTAGTGCCATGTATACTATACACATACAGCATGTACCCAAGTGACACTTTGCAGCCGGGACATTTTTTTCCCCCCCTCACCACCCACAGAAATGCTTGTGGCGTGCGTTCTTCCTTCCAGTAACAGTTTAGCATTGAAAGTTAGAGGTTTGAGGAACTTACCCCTCTCACAGTTGGCTCCAGAGTATCCCTCAGCGCAAGAGCACTGATACTTGTCTGGTCCAGTGTTGATGCACGTTCCTCCATTGAGGCACGGCTGATGAGTGCCGCAGAAGTTCAGATCTGTCGGGGAGGGAGGGGACGTTGTTTGACATTTTGTTTTCTATTGTGAGACACATATGCACTAGGGTGGATCAAAAAAGCACAAGTTTTGATTTTCTTGTGTCTCACCCCCTAATTATGTTCCAATGGACAAAAAACTACTTTGTTTAGAATTTGGTTGAATTTGAAGCATATTTAGAGGTAGCTCAATCACCCAGAAGTTTATCACTATTTTGTATTGGAGTACCAGTTCACAGTAGTACCAGTTCACCATAAAAACCTGATTAAAGGGTGTACCAAACTTTTCTCAGTTGTTCTTAACATGATTTTTAACGAAGAATCCAATTCTGCTTGATATATTTCTGTATCATGCATAGTTAATGAGATAATTAGCATAATTCATCAAATATGCAGATTATCTCATTAATTATGCGAATTACAAAGATGTACATTGCAGAAATGAATTCTACGGGACAAAATACATAAGGATCAACTGAGAAAAGTTTGGTACACCCTTTAATCAGGTTTTTATGGTGAACTGGTACTACTGTGAACTGGTACTCCAATACAAAATAGTGATAAACTTCTGGGTGATTGAGCTACCTCTAAATATGCTTCAAATTCAACCACATTTTAAACAAAGTAGTTTTTTGTCCATTGGAACATAATTAGGGGGTGAGACACAAGAAAATCAAAACTTGTGCTTTTTTGATCCACCCTAATATGCACGCAAGCAAGCTATGCAACCAGGATTTTGTTTGTTTTTTAAAGAAACTGAGAAAGTAAATTAACCTTTATCGCAAAGATGGCCACCCCAGTTTGTGTCACAAAGGCACTGCCAGGGTTCTACGCAGGTCCCGTGCACACAGCCGGGGTGGGGGATGCACTTGTCACAGTACTGGCCCTGCCAACCGTACAGACACCTGCAACACACGCAACACACACACACACACACACACACACACACACACACACACACACACACACACACACACACACACACACACACACACACACACACACACGCCACCAGATATTTAGCCTCTGCAATTGATCCCAGATTTAGATTGAAGTTGCTACACAAACCCAAAAGATATGCACACGCATACGCCGGCATGCAAATTCAGAGCTATAAAGTCTGGGTTAAATAATCCATGTGGTGTTATTATCAGTTTCAGCTGAATATTTTTGGTTCACCTAAATTCCTTTTTTTTAACGCAGTCTTGTGATAATCTGAACTTAATGAACTACGAATTAGCATACACAGATGGAGCCACGCAAATAAACAAAACAAAGGCGCTATTCTTGCCCTAACAACTTGCGCTATGTCTTGAAAGACCACAAATGAATCTTAAGTAGTAGGCATGTTTATGCAACAGCTCTTCAACAATACTTGGGGGCAAACAACAGAGGAGTATTTAGCCCGTTTTTTTTTTTACCAAACAAAAAAACAAAACACTAAATTACGGCTCCAATGGGACCTTTAGCATGGCTAACATTAGCATGCGGCCAGACGCTCCCTGCAACAACACTGTGCCTGTGGCTTGGCAGCGCTGCCTGCCAGGCAGGGGGTGGGAGCGTTCAGCCCCACTCTCTCTAAATGGCTTTACTGTAGAACACAGCAGCGCTAGTGGTCCGTCCCTCTCCAAGCTCTCAGAGCGTTAGTTCCCATGAGTCAGGAGTTAAGCCCTGTTAGCCTCAGGGCCGCGAGGAGGACACAGATTTTTCTGACCACGTCGGAGACGTCCAGGTCCGTAATTACGCTGATATAAAAGTTGGCCCTTCCTTCCCTGGAGCTCCGTAATTAAGGTAATTCGGTGGCCTGGGCCTCTCTAGACTGATAACTGGGGGCTCTTAAAAAAATAAAAGGGTAGAGATACGGTGCTCCTCGAGAGCGCGGTGGCAGGAAATCAGTGTCTCCCTCCTGGGAGAACGCCGCGCTGATTAGCCGCGAGAAAACGGACGGGACTGTAAAAATAAACGCGTGGTTAAGTAAACATCGCTCTGTGATTAAAACGGGGCTATTCTTAAGAGCGTGCTAATCCTCTCTCTACCATGAGAAGCGGAACGGGGGATTCCACACAGTGGGATCCCAAATTGTCACTAAAGTTAAGTTACACGGTGCCAAAGTGCCAGGGAATTGGACGATACTTCATGAAGCGCTGGCGGGTGGTGAGGGTGGAAAAGGGTTTTGGTTGTAAACAGAAAACAGGCCTTGCTTTCCAAAGCTTAATCCATGTTTGTATCCGCAATTCCTCATGTGCAGGCAGTTGGTGGCAAAACTTTTGGTCCCCCTGTTGTGCTAGCTGTCATAGTTGAATAACAACTGTTTTAAAAAAGCCCAATCTAAAATATTGCCCCAAGGAGTGTTGTTAGCAGGGACTACACAGACATAAGATTAGTGACTGCCCTGCCTACAGTAAGTTCTCACTCCTAATGTAGAACTGCTGTTTTATAACTCACAGAAAGCAACTCTACAACGTCGCAGACGGAGGGAAACACAAGCATTTGCCAAGACGGTTTTGCTGGCTGAACGCATCTAAACAACTTTTAAGCCCTCGGGTTTGAAATGTCAACCACACCTGTGCAGAGAACAAGGCAGTCCAACATTCCCATAAAACTGATGATGTCAAAGGCTTGTGAAAACAATACGGCCGCAACAGAGAAAAAAAACAAACACGATCAAGGAACGGCTTGATTTGCGGCCATAACCCCGACAAGGCGAAAGCAAGCCAGTCGCTGAGAGCCCTGTACCGCCGTAGGGCCTCTTCCAGGATGAGGATATGATTGCTTTTGGTTTTAAGGAAAAGAACTGTGCAACAATACCCCCAGCTCTGATAGGCATCTGTGCCTGGCTTTTCCTTCGGGGCTGTGTTCACAAACGGCATTAGGAAACCATTAGCTGCGCAAACAGTGCACTTTTAGGCTCATCCGCGAGTTACACACAATTTGACTGATAAAGCCCGTCTCATTAGGGGGAAATACATATAGCCCACAATTTCAACATGGAGTCCAGGCTGTTTAGCCTTTCCCCTCTCAAAGACCTCCCTAGCCAGCCAGCCATCCGGCCAGCCAGCCAATCCAGCTAGCTCCAGACCATAGTTGCAGAGGACAGCTTCCTGAACGGCTCAGCATGCGTCTATGTTAAAACACTGGTTGCTTGGATCCAATCCCTACGTGAGTGAACACAGCACGGCAGGGCCTCTGGCACGGGCCGGCATCATAAGTTAAGACACTTGAACTGCCCTTCCAATTCTAAACAGCGGTCCCTCATACGTTTCTCATGTTAAAAAAGCCCACAGTTTTGTCAGGTCATGAAACACAGGCTGATAAATAATGCTGGATGAAAGAGAAGAGAGAAAAATAGGGATGACTTACTTGCAGCCACCTGGCTCCTTGCATGATCCGTGTTCAGTGCTGCAGCCCTGGCGACAGATCGCTACAGGAGGAAGAGAACAATCTGTTTACATGCCAGGTCCTCAGATTCATATACACATTGTGTAGGTGGTAGAGTGCAGTGGTTCCCAAACGCTTTAGCCTGTGACCCAAAAAGAGAAATGAAAATGAGTGGAAAATAGCAGATCTATGAGCTCACAATGCGCTGCTTGGCGCCGCGTTGTGAGCTTTTAGATCAGCTATTTTCACTGTTTCTTAAGCATTTCTTTTTCTAATGTATGGAAATTCTTTTGATTTGTTTCTTGATTTCTTCATGAAAGTACTGGAAAGACGTAATCGGATTTGTGTAATTCATGAAACGCTGCTTTTTGGGGTATGATCTTCAAAGTATAATGTGCAAAACAAAAACAAAAGGTGTCCCGACCCACTGTTTGGGAAACAGTGCTGTAGAGTACATTATACAGCCATCGTACATCTTTATTATTACAATATCTTACAATAATACACTGACAATAAACATTTACAACCGTCTCAACATACTGCCATAGTCCAGTCCCACCTTCATAGTATGATTTGATATCCTTTATTTCAAAGGCACAAATGAATAAACTAGGGGTGCACTGATATGGGAATTCTTGGCCGTTTAGAATAACAATTTAAACAATAGCCGATATAAGATTTGTTTAGTTTTTGTTGTTTTTATTTTCCCCTTTCATGCAAGGAAACGTTACATCTTCAATACAAGAAATATGCTGTATGTTCAGAATCAACAGCCTGGTCAACAACAGATAAACATCGGCTACTGCCATCGATTAATGTCAGTTTTATTTGCCGATATCGAGTATGGACTGATAACAGCCAATATCGGCCAAACCGATATGTGGACCATTACATCGGTGCATCACTACAATAAACAAACAAACAAACAAACAACAACAACAAAAACAACGTTTTAAGAACCTGTGTTGCAGTCTGGTCCGGACCATCCTTCCAGACAGGTCTTGTTTCCGTTGTAGTCGCAGGTGTAGTGTCCAAAGAACTCGTCCCGGGGCCGGCAGAACTTGTTGCAGCCGAAGCCGTAGTAATGCTCGTCGCAGCTGACTCGTATCTGGTATTCAAACTGGGCTATGGGGCCGTTGTGGGTCAGTTTCTGCCAGTGGGGGCCGGGGTTGATCATGGCCGAGTGAGAGGCCTTCTCTATCACCTGCCCGTCTGCACCTAAAAGAACACGGTCGTGACACAGACGGTCAGTGTCCGCATTAAGTCCATGGATGAGGGTTCAAGGTAATTTGGAAAAAAAGGGTTAAGCCATTGTGTCCTGTCTAGATTTGTAGTTTCTGAATAACATAATATTCAAAGATTTGCACCACGTTTTCACGATTTTTCAAAAATAGCAGAGATACAAGCTCATAGCGCGCCACTCGGTGGCGCGCTATGAGCTTGTAGATCTGCTATTTTTCAATAGTTAAAACATAATGCTTAGAACACCGAAACGCGTTCAGTACACTAAAGGGTTTTAAAGGACAAATGAACCAACAAAAACTAGGCTGGTTATCTGTCGTAATGTTTGGGTACAGGAACTAGTAGGGACTAAAGGACAGTACAGTACACCAACATGCCATCATGTACTGTACTCCACTGCGCTGCTCTTGTTCATGGGAGTTCCAGCCGCTTAAGATGCGATGATGATCACACAGCAGAATCCAAAATGTCCCCAAAACATTCCTCTGACACAAATTGCAACAAGATCTCACTGACTCACAGAAACGCTATGTAATTACAAGCCTGCGTGTGTGTGTGTGTGTGTGTGTGTGTGTGTGTGTGTGTGTGTGTGTGTGTGTGTGTGTGTGTGTGTGTGTGTGTGTGTGTGTGTGTGTGTGTGTGTGTGTGCGTGTGTGTGCGCGAGCGCGCCCTCAACGAAGGGGAAAGAAAGTGCAAGGCGGAAATGCAGAAAAATGAAAAGCCTCTTGACTCTAATGAGTACTGTTCGCTGCCTTTTTTCTCACGCTCTCTCTCTCTCCCTCTCTCTCTCTCCCGGGTCGGTTTTCCGTCTCTCAGGTTTTTTCGGAGCGTCAGGATATTACTGGGCTCGGATGCTGCCATCTACCCCCATCTGCTCCGGCGAGGACAGAACCACAGCCACCATAAATTACAGTGTGCAAGGACACCAACGGCACTCACTGGTGGCTGCTGGGAGGCCTGCCAGTGCGCCATCAGCACTTTTAGCCCTCCCTTATGCCTTATGGTTTATACTCGGTTTGCGCATCGTGTTGTGCGCACCAGAGCTGGACGATCTTACGAGCATTACAACGCAACACACTGCAAAGCCCTCTTCATATAGATCTGCCTCTTGTTTCTTTGCATGACTCTGGCACACAACCATGTATAAATAGGTCTTTCTCCCTTAGGTGCGATCACATAAAAACTCCAGTCGAAAGGGTCTTGCTGCCTAGCTCAATGTCTGCGCAAGAGCCCAGGGCGACGTGGAAACGGACGAGGCCACTCTGACCACGATCGTGGTGAGTCGATTTCAAGTCAATTTTATTATAGTTGCCTAAATCACTACAAGTTTTCTCAAGACACTTGAGACACACAGCAGAGATCCAAAGCTGAACTAAACCCCCAGGCTTGTTCGAGTCTCTATGCTTTTTGAAAACACACTTTCACAAAAGTCTCTGTCTGTCTGCAGTTCAGCCCCTGCGGAGGCGACTGTGCACTCATTGGAGTGGCGACTACAACAACCAGAGGCTTGTGTGTGCTTTGCTTTTTTATTCCCTCAGCCTCGTCAAACAGACCGGGTCATGGGTCTGTCAGAAGGGCAAGGACTAGCCTGGGAAGCCGAGCCGCTCTAATGGGCTTCACACGTAGCGCAAACACACTCGTAACTGAGCAAACAACGCGGGCCGCTGCACTGTACACAACAACTACACACACACAGCATGTGCGGGGGCAACGACTTGTGCAGTGAACGTTGCACACGGATCCCACTCGCAAATATAAAGCGATCGCTCCTTGATTATCTAAATCTGCACTCGGGGGAGGGGAAAGAGGGAATGAGAACCGTGTGTCAGACCATTTGTTTACCGCGGCGAGGTCACTGTCCTTTTCACCGAATCGCCTCTCTGTGAAGTATGATGCAACGCAGCCGCTACTGTCATTTATTTACTATAGGTGGTGTGGAGGCGGGGAGGGGTGCGTGCTGAAATCACAGTGGGCAGTAACATTTCACAGTGGCCTGGAATCTGAGAGCTGCAGCTATGTGGCACTTCTCTACCGCGCGCCGGGCCTGCAGCGTGTGGTGGGGTGGCACATCCTTATTACCTGCCGCCTGGCTCGGAGCGCAGGGTATATAAATCACAACACACACACACACAACCCCCACGAATATAACATGCCACGCTCATAGCAGACCGCAGATATACCCAAAATTACTCTCGCGGAGGAGAAAATAGGGCTGTGGTTGAGTGATGCTGAGCGGTTAGAATTCTCACCGGTGGGCTAGATGTGAGACGTTTGCTGAGAAGGTTGGCGAGTGCACCGCCTCCACTAGATTAAAATGTGAAAATACATTTGCAGGATTGGTGTTGTTATGAGTGTTAAAAATGAGACCTGAAAAGTGTATAGACGAGACAAATATCTAATATGTATGTAAGACAAAAATGCCTTAAAACTGTGGTTTTCAACCTTTTTCACACCAGGGTCCACTAATTATTCAGCATTTGAGCCACAGACCACCATTTGATGGCATTTTAGTCCCACAGACCCAAAACTAAAGATTTGTTTGTTTTTTGTCCACAATTCCAGGCTGGATTTCGGGGAAAAAACAGTCAAACATTGGTCAAATGACCATTGTTCTACATTCTCTAATTGGGCTAATTCAGATGATGAATATTTTAACTCTTGAGAGTGTAACCAGATGTAACTCTCAAAAAGTTACATCTGGTTAACCAACTTTCCATCATTTAGTCTGGGAACCACCTGGAACCCTCTGAAGGACCACTGGTGGTCTCCGGACCACTGGTTGAAAACCCCTGCCCTACAACAATAACTGAATTAAACACACAAAGCACCTTCATTATTTTATTTCATTAATAACAGCGTAATCTTTCAATCAATAAGGAGCGCTCCCGTCGCAGGTTGATGATGTCATCTGTCCATGTGTGATCCAGCTCTATGGATTATATAGAGTGCACATGCTAACAACAAAACAACGTAATACACAACGTAGTAAAATATTTTATTAGCTTGTGCTTTCCATATATTCCACAGTGCTGGACCACTCCTGGACACATGACCTCATCAACAAGCGGCAGGACACCAGTAGCTCCCAGTCCCAATGAGTGAAAGAGTCTCCATTTATGAAAGAAATAAGATGTTGAAGGTGTTTTTAACTTTATGCTTTAGTTATAGAATGCAAGTATCGTGTTTTATGGCATATTTGTCTTATTAGACAGGGATCCCTTTAACAGGGACACAAGAATGTCCACGCATTCACTGAGCTATGCTGCATGCTAATAATGACCACGTAAATGCTAATTGCGACCCAAGCTAGCCTACACTGTAAAAGCTTGAGTGCTATTTAAACTGTGTGTGCGCTACAAGTTGACCCCTACGGCACTCGGGTGCTATGCTAGTAACGGCAAGTCAAGCAAACAGAGCCCCAGGCTAGTCTAAACTATAAACTCCTGTGTATTATTTTAACTCGTAGAGTAGAGAATTGACCATTTCTTGCGCTCCGGGTCACGTTGACACTCAGGGTTTGGGCAGTGCGGGTTGAGCTCAGAGAGGGAGAGAGAGAGGGGGGGGGGGGGGCTTAACAGGCATGGAGTGTGTACATTCAGGGGGCTTCTCACACCAATGCCCTAATGGCTCTCTGGGGAGCGGCAAATACAGCAGAAAAGACCGAAATCCTTCATGACCTCAAACAGTTACTTCATAAACAAGCACGGTACAACGGAGGAGAGGGGGAGAGAGAGGAGAGGAGAGGAGAGGAGAGGAGAGGTGCGGCCGCCTGCCCTCAGCTGGAATCACCACGCCGCTGCCAATCTAACCACAAACCAGCAGGAATCCAGGGGCCATAAACTGTACAACCCAAACCCAAAAGACCAGAGAGTACAGATGCAACTTGATATCACTGTGAAACTCTTAAGTGCCTCTTTGGCAGGGAGGGAAATACGCTTTTCTCCAGACGGTACACATATACAAAAAAAAATAACCTCTTCACCTTTCACACTAGTCCGACATGAGCGAACACTTGTATAGGCCCCCGGAAACCAACCCTAAATGACACACACACCCACACCTGTACCTGAGGTTAACAACCAAAACGGGTGGCCACAAAGGGTGGCCCCGGGCCGTACGTCGTCACGACTGGAGCCGGGTTTTGCGCTGCCGGGGCGGCTGGCCGGCTGGCTGGCCCGGGGGTGGTGGGATGGGAGCGGCCCGGATGAACTTGCATGTTTCACGCCTCAGTGACAGTGAGACCGTGTGACCCTGACCCCCGGGCTAGCAGCACCTGCCATCAGTCATCAGCCAAATGAAAACATTTTCATAGAGGGGCAGCATGCATGCCCCCTCCCTCCCTCCACTCTGACCCCCACAAACCCACCTCCTCTACCTCTACACTGTACTTCCTTCTCTCTTGGTCTCTCTGCGCTGCTTTGTTCCCTGCATGTGCCTCAGCCTCTTCCTCTCTCTCTGCCCCCCTCCCACCCCTCGCTTCCCTGTACCGTTTTCCCTTGTTGCAGGCACCTGTCAACACACTTTTCTTGCAAAAACGTGCACATACCTACGCACGGCGGGCGAGCACTAGCACAGATAGCGGAGGAGGAGGCCATATGGGAGAGAGAGAGAGGGCAGAGGGTTGAAGAGGGATGAATAAATGTCTGTTTCTGACCTTCAACGCTCCTCCCTTAAGTTGCCCTGAGGGGGGGCTACGAGAGAGGAGGAACGAGATGGAAATGCCAGAGGAGAAGGACAGAGAGATACTCACCACTGGTTTCGTTGTTGAAGTCCAAGGCTTCTACTATCAAAGTGTAGGACCTCTGAGGAAGACAGAGATACAAGGCGGTGTCAGGCACAAACAAACACCATGTACATCAAAAGGGTTGAATGGTTGCCACGGTTAACGTTCAAGGATGTGTAGTTAGGACAGCTATAGAACCTTGTGTACAACAGGTGTTCACTAAATGTTTCTCTGAATCAGACCATTAATATCCCTGATATATGCATTTGGTTGTGCTCTGGTGCTGCATGCTTAAAACATCATCCCCGAGCAAAGTGTTGTGAGCTTGTAGATCAGCTATTTTCAGTGCAAGACAACCCTTTACTGACATTTGAGAGCAATTTTGTCCTAAACTGAGTCCATCAGTCAGTGGCATGCCGAACAATTTGTTGTGGGTTATTCATTAATGCAAAATTAGAACCAGTTGTACCAACAAGCAAACTTTTACTTTACTTTGACAAGAACAGCTTTTGCCTGTATTATGTATGCATATACAGTATGTCCCCCGAACAGTAGACTAATCACGCAGTGTGATGATTTCACACAAAAAAAAACATGCCTAACATATTTATAAATATTACATTGTCATTTCTACACATAAAAGACACAGATGACCACCACAGGACCTGCCCAGTCGCCCAACCAGCAAAGGTCGTCGGAACCGGGATTCGAACTCGTGGCACGCTGTCATGCTGCTTCGTTGGAGCCTCAGTGGCCAAGCGGTCCATGCAGGGCCTATACTTATACAGCAGCTTTTTTTTTTCCTATGACTGCGGGAACCCTGCTAATAAAGCCTCATCTCCTTCTCATGGGATTAACTTGAAATGAGACTTAAAACAACAGTTCTGCTGATCTTCTTAAGAGGGGCTAAGCTTGTGTGGTTGTTTCGGGGGGGTCTGTGCTGTACATTATTAGGATGGCAGACACACACATGGGCAGCGGGTCTGCTCTAGTTGAGACATCCGCCCAGCAGGAGGGCGTCTGACGCGCCAACAAACTAGGTTGAGAACAGGGCAGCCCAGGACACGCTGCCAGGAGGTTGTTACTGGATATAGCAGTGGTTTTCAACCTTTTTGATACCAGGGCCCACTGTTTATTCAGAATTCGAGCCGCAGACCACCATTGGATGACATTTTTAGTCACACAGAGCCCAGAACTAAAGATTTTCTTTTGTTTTTGTCCACAATTCCAGGATGGATTTAGGAAACAAAACGGTCAGATCAAAATGACCATTAATCATGACCATTAATTAATAACCACTTTATAGTTGTGTAGACTAATTCACATGATGAATATTTTAACTCTTGAGAGCGTAAACATGAAACCAAATGGACCCGCAAGGCTTCATTTGGTTTCATGTTTATGCTCTCAAAGAGTTAAATTTGGTTAACCAACTCTCCATCATTTAGCCTGGGGACCCCCTGGAACCCTCTGGTATTTCCAAGCACTATTTATTCAGCATTTGAGCCACAGACAACCATTTGATGTCTTTTGCATCCCACAGACCCCAAAACTAAAGATTTCTTTTGGTTTTGTCCACAATTCCAGGCTGGATTTTCGCAAACAAAACAGGCAAACTGACAGATCAAAATGTACAGTCTTATACATTCTGTAATTGTCTAGGCTCCTTAATTAAGGTGTGCTAATTCAGATGATGAATATTATAACTCTTGAGAGTGTAAACATGAGATGAAATGGACCCACAAGGGTCCATATGGTTTCATTTTTACGATCTCAAGAGTTACATCTGGCTAAGCAACTTTTCATTTGGTCAACCAACTTAGCTGAGGACCACCTGGGACCCTCTCAAGGACCACTGGTGATCCCCAGACCACTGGTTGAAAGCCACTGCTTTAACGAAGAGGCAGACAGTAAATACATGCCAAATTCCTTGTTTCTTTTTTGCACAGTTGTCCCACATACATAAATCTTAATTTTGTGCTAAATACAGTATATCGAAGACATACAGCAAAATTCCAGCCATATCCTTCTGATAGTTCCACTATCAGAACTATAGTACAATAAAGGCACATGAAAACGGAGAGCAACAGACAGACAGAGAGAGATGCTCAGCCCTAGTGTTTGGGTGGGGTAGTGTGTGTGTGTGTGTGTGGGGTAGAGCCCGACTGATGCCATATTTTTGTGGCCGATGCCGATACCGATTTTTGGAAAAAACTGCACCGATGTTACCGATGTTTGGGACCGATGTATAATAATGAATTAAAATAATTAAAAATACATTTGAAAAACTTCTAAACGTCAAATTTATTCTATCTTTCAAGTAAACAATAGAATACGACATTGACATCATTTACTTTTGTGAAATTTGCTGTGTTTCTTTTTCTGTTCCAGGCAAATATCGGCCGATATATCGGCCGATGTTACCTATATATGGGCAGATTTTACCGATATAATGGCCGATGTATCGACCGATATATCGGTACGAATATCACCGATACCGATGCCGATATATCGGTATCGATATCGGCCGATATATCGGTACAACAGATATATCGGTCGGGCTCTAGTGTGTGAGTGTGGGGGGGGGGGATCTCTGGAGGGCCGGTCTTGATTTCAGCACTCCTAAAACGCTTTGTCTGTCTCAGGGTCAGTAGCGCTCACACCAGTATTGGCTTACACATCCCTACAGGTCTGTGCCACAGCCATGGGGGAATGGACAGTAATGCCAGTGTGTGTGTGTGTGTGTGTGTGTGTGTGTGTGTGTGTGTGTGTGTGTGTGTGTGTGTGTGTGTGTGTGTGTGTGTGTGTGTGTGTGTGTGTGTGTGTGTGTGAGTGAGAGAGAGTATGTGAGAGAGAGAGAGGGAGAGACAGAGAGAGAGATCCACTTACAGTGCTCGAGCATCCACTAGAAACACCTACTTGTTATATTCGCACACACCCTCATCCCTGACAGCAGAGCTGGGAGGCATTTCAGAAATTCTACATGGCCACCACTGCTCCAACCACCAGCATGGTGACCTCATCGTAAACACACCTACTAGATCCAGAAGAAGCCTCTCATTCACTTTCCGAAGAGAAGGAAGGGTACGGCACTAATTTGTACTCCATCGCACGACGGTGTCTCTTATTGACACACAAATAACCGTCTTGTTTCAACCTTAGCAACACGCACGGCACGCCACAGCATGAAAATCTGTTGCTTCCAGCGAAGTGACAACAGTGTGATGGAAAATTAATTAAACTTTTAAATAGTCACTGCTGGAACCCTTTTTGATTTTCTATGTTCATCAGACTTGATGCCTTGCCTCATCAACTAAACTACCATGTGTCATTCCAACAGACACACATTTATGTTAGTGGCTATGTAAGACATGGTCTGAGTGACAACATATACAGTAATCACCAACACAGCCCCTGCAGCATGTCTCTGTTACAAAATAAATAAATAAATCAACTCCTTCACTCATCGGACAGCTAATCGCTAGTGCTACACGCTACGATTAATCTCAGACAAATGCCTTAGTGGCAGCGTGATAAGTGATACGCGGGCCATTTACCACGTCAGACCAGGCTAACACAGGCAGCTATCCATGTCAAATCGATAGCATACATCCATTAGCTCCTCTGTGGCAGATCTTCATGCATTAGTGCAGGGCCTAAGCAGCATTTGGAGTTTAATCTAATTATATGCACTGTCTGACGTCTCGCCGGTCAACTCATCAGGTCACACTGACAGCACACAGGATCACTACACGGGACCAGAGCAATCGCATGTGAAAACAAAGACGATTACAAGACTAACAAGAGTGCATATTCTATTGATAAAATGACTGCACTTGGTCAGTCATGTATAGTTTGTAATATAAGCTTATTAAAGTTATGATAAACCACATCTGGTGGTGACATGGCTGGCGTGTGTGTGTGTGTGTGTGTGTGTGTGTGTGTGTGTGTGTGTGTGTGTGTGTGTGTGTGTGTGTGTGTGTGTGTGTGTGTGTGTGTTTTTGTTTTGTTTTGGCCAAACAGGTCTCAAATGTATTTGCTTGTTATGGAGAAAGAAAGCTGAATCTGCACCACAAGGTTTACTACTGGCATGCAGCACAGTATAAGGATAAAGCCAATACATGTCCGTAGATAAATGTCTTAAGAGAAGCAGCCAAATTACAAACAGGGGGAGGAAGTTGTTGGTGGAGGGTGGACCTGCAATGTGTTATGGGAAAATCCACAAATCCATACTGCACCTTGGACTCGCCTAGACATGGAAACTATTGCAGCATCATTGGTTGATCCTACCGGATATTAGTCATCCATTATTACATTACTAAGTTTAACATGTTTGGCTTAAAAAACATCTTAATAAAATGAAGCAGCTTTGACCGCAAATACTAGTATGTAACACACTATACCTACAACTCACTTTCTTTGTTCAATTTGCTCTATGTTAAATTCTTAAACTGAGCCTATAGCGATTAAAAGGGATTTGTATTGCGTGACCTCATCGTGTTAGTGCTGGGCGATGTTTTGATCAAACATGACGCAAAACCGGTACTGTTGAAGCTCCTAGACCTTGTAATTGCCTCTAAAACATTGAGATACTGCATGCCTCCTCCTTCCCCCAACACCCCATAACTCCTGGGCGGTTATCAGTTTGGAATTGTGTGTCACTGCCAGGTTCACTTTTCCCAGGCTCCCAGCTGACTCACAAGTTCTCTTTGAACTACCGAAGAGGCGCGCACACACTCTCACGCACTCTCACACACACACTCTCACACACTCTCACACACACACACACACACACACACACACACACACACACACACACACACACACACACACACACACACACACACACACACACACACACACACACACACACACACAAATATATGTGGCCATATGTCTCCTTATCTGTCCTGGTAATCCAGACACTGTCCAACAAACAGACAGCATAACTGATAAAGACCATTCCAGTTCGAATCACACCGACCTGCCAAAGAACACTACTGGATTCACTCTGGGGGAATTCACCGAACTGTGCACACAGAGAGCCCTATCACTCTATACCAGACTGGAAATGGAGCCAATTGATGTGCCTTTCCAAAGCATTCAAATTCAATAAGAGAAGGGAATGTCCCTCTTAACCATCAAGCAACAGAAATGCCCATGTGCCCTGAATAAAGTCTTTGCAAAACAGTTGCACAGCCCAAGCAAGCAAAAGGTGGGGGGTAACATAAACAACGTAATCAAAAGGATGTTGACCTGCTGTATCACTTTTCCTGAGTCAAGTTCAACCACTTAAAGTAATATCTGGCCATTGATTTACACTCCAGGTTGTTCACTTGTCTTGTCCGTTTTCCATAAAACCTACCACCTACCTACTTTCAAAAGCAGGGCACTGAATTGCTGGGAAGAAGTAACATTATTTACCACAACCTCACCCTAATCAGAGACTTTTAAACAATCGGTCTCTGGCACTTCAGCTAGGATGAAGTGGAATGTTTCTCTAACAAAAGAAAAGTCTCCATTTGGCAGGCGTGTAAGACTACCAATTGAACCAGATCAAGATAATTTCTCAGGTCAAGGGCCAAGCAAAACAAACACACGTGCATTTGCTCCTGAACTTGAAAGTTTTGCAACCTTTCTCTCGTCTGAAAAGACTGCTGGGTGAGCCGGGTGTTGTTGGCAAAAGCAAAACCGAATGAAAGAAGCATAAGTAAAATACATTTCTCAGACATAATGCTGACATACAGCACATGCTTCATGTGTCTAACCATGGTCAGCACTAACATTTCAGACGTTGTCACATAACACCAAACTGAAACACCAGCGAGTGCATAAAAAGCACTCCCTTGTTAAAGTAGAAGACTGTTGGAGATGGGGGGGGAGAAGAACACGTTTTTCTCTTTCACTTGAGTAATTTGCACTTAACTGCCACATCAGAGCAGACTATATAAAGCAAACATGTCATTAGACCCACAGTTGCTGGCGGTGCTTACCCTCAAGGCTGAGCCGAGCGTTGTTCAACAATTCACCTGACCCCCAGCTCTTTGACCATTCCAACTAGTCATCAATCATTCTGATGCTGACACATCCCAGGTCTGGGGGGGAGGCATGCCAGATTTGTGTTAAAAGAACACTAGAGAAATATGGTGAGTATAAAAAAATCAGCCGAGAGTAGGATTTGACTGCCAGAACAACTAATGGCTCATTTATGCCGTATAACGTTGACATGTTTTCACAGTTGAATATATCTGTTATTTTCGTCAAGTGCCACAGGCATGTGGCGAAGTGTAAATTAAGAGTAAGACTCCAGAAGTGAGGCCAATTAGGACGTCTTGAGAAGAAACCTACGTGCTGTGCAGAAACCTGACCGGGTCTTGCAAAGAAAAAAAATGAACTATCCATAAAACTAGTCATTACTATTCTATAAATGTTACTTCCATGGTGGAGGGATGTCATCAGCAAACATGCTGAGGGGGCCATAGAGAAGTAAGGTTGGGGTTTGTCTGAGAGCCAACCTCGCCACTGCTGAGTCTACTACTGCTGCTTCCTGTTGCTTGCCCTGTGTTGGCATTATATCTGCACTGCCTCCATTATGCTCTGTAATCCTCACTGTAGTCACAGTCGGCACACCATTGTCCCTGCTTGATAAGCTGTGAGGGCCTGCCTCAGTCTGGGTGGCTGGGCCCACACTTTTCTGTGGAAATAAAAGCACGGATCCCTGAACATAGCTGTAAAGGGCTATCTGCAAAAAAACGGGAAGTTTATGAATCCATAATGCGGAGCTTTTAGTAAAAAGAAAAAACAAATATCCGCAGATGCTAAACATGTCTGGGGCTGAAACATTCAGCTG
This sequence comes from Benthosema pterotum, assembly GCA_039105355.1. Taxonomy (NCBI): domain Eukaryota; kingdom Metazoa; phylum Chordata; class Actinopteri; order Myctophiformes; family Myctophidae; genus Benthosema; species Benthosema pterotum. The sequence goes on from CM076974.1 coordinate 6,651,930, forward strand.
ATGTCTAGCTCGTGCCCTACCTGATCTAAGCACATGTGGTTTGCCTCATTAAGTGCAGCAGTTACTGTGGGTGGCAAGGTTAAAGCGATGAAATGCCTAGGGTCCAACCGAGCGTGACTTAAACAAAGCCCTGGGCCTGGACATGAGGCCAACTTCAGGCAGCTCTTGAGAGAGGATGGAGGAATTAAAAAAACACACACAAAAAAAACTTCATGAACTCGAAGCACCCGACAACCCAATTTCCCTGCGCTGCCATCTGTCCACAACAGCCAATCAACTTATGCCAAGTACAAAGACTGATATCATAACTAACCTGACGATTGTTGATGTGCACTGAAGTAGAGACGCTACAAGTGAGGGAAGGGGGAACTCCAACAACAGCCTCTGTTCTCCCCTCCCCACTCTGCCGATGTGATTAGACCTCCTCTTTTCTACAGCACAGTCAGATTTAAATGCTTTTGCATTTACATGAGATTTCCAAACCACTCTATTTAACAAAAATGACACAAGCATAACAATACCATGTAGTTAGTGGTGCAAAAGTCGGCAAGAACGATGTACTCTGGTCTCCCAAAACATTTTTGCTAGTTTGAATGGCCTGTAAATACAAAAGGGCTATGACTGGTGGTTCATGCAGACTGATGGACATGGGGCCATTTACTCTATCACTATGTCTTGACCAACAGTGTGAGAAACACTAGGAGGAGCCTATAGTTACAAATACAGCAAGGATAGCATTTCCATGTTAAAAGTATAGTAGTTTTCTGACAATCTGGACAATACTTTTTAACTGGTTAACTGGGAAATTATACTGATTGGTTATCATATTCAACCAAGTTGTGTGTTCCTCTTGCTCTTAGCCCTGGCTTTCCTCCTCAATGTGGTTTAAGAATTAAGATAATAGATGTGTTTCAGACTCTAAATAATGCGAAGAACTTCCATTCAGGTTGCGATAAAAATAGCATGAATGTAATTGGACACGTGCATACCAATGCACTGTGCGTTTTTGCCCATCAGTCACGTATAGAACATTTGTGGGCCAGTGCCATGGGGCCACTCAGTCTGTGCAGAGTTGAGTTCCACTTTTTCATTACCTCTACATATGTTCCAGCATGACAAATCGTCTCTTTACAAACCCACATCCCTCCCATTGGCCTGTCGGATTCGTTTATTTACTCTATTATGAAGAATTAAGGCTCTGGATAGAAGGATTTCACTGAAAGTGTGCAACTCCAACTAAAATGTTGTTTCTGGGGCAAAAATATTAAATCAGCTGCTGTTTTTGATTGTTTTTCATGGTGCTTTCATTTGTGTAACTTTAAAACGTATAGTAAGTTTTTTGATATGGTTATTATATCCTAGTAGTAGTAGTAGAAGACCTGCAGTAAACAAAAAGAAACTCCTGTATCTGGTTAATTGGCTTGCAGTAATCAGGGGAGCATGAGGCTTTCATGAAGGGCTGTCTATGGGGCTCCAGGGGTCCTTGAGGGAGTTCCGGGGGTCCCTCCAGCTAACTGATTGGAAGTTGGAACCAAAGGGACCCTTGTGGGTCTGTAACTCTGTGTACAAAAGTACATTTTGTACGTTATCAGAGTTAAATTAACAGTCTGATGCATGTCAAACAGTGGGGAGTCCTAGAAATTAAGCAGTTGAGAATCACTGCTAGCCATAAAAAAAACTCTATTGGGGTCCCTGGCTTCTATTCAAAATGTGGGGGGGGGGGGGGGGGGTAATGACTGTCACTTTTGGGGGTCCTTGAAATGACAGCAAAAAAAATCAAAATCAAAAATACACAAAAAAAAATCAGGCAAAAATAAAAAGATTCATTGATTGTTTGTATCTTTCCTGGGGGGCACTGACCAGTAATTGCAGAGAATTGCCCTACAAGCCGGTGTTTTCCCAGCGTTTTTTTTTTTTTTTACATCACAGGGACGTGCAGAGAGTGTTAGAGGGGCAGGGGCGTAAGACGGCACTTTTGAACAAAAGAGGACACTCTGGGGCAAAGTAGGCCACTTTTGGACAAAACAGTTGATCTACAAGCTCTCAACGAATCGCATCACCTATTTTCTGGACTCAAACCAGAACTCTAGACACTGTAGCAACACGGATTTCTAAACAACTTTGTACAACCCAAAATGCTGAAAAATTGAAGAGACTAGGAATTAAAAAGCAGTTCTCCTGATTGCTGGCATAGAAAGGAGAGTCATTTTGCATTTCTTTCATCATAGCAAATGCTGCATTCTTGGTCTGGAAAGGTCAGCTTGTTTTGCAGACAGGTAAATGGGCAGTGATTGAAGCACCCCTTTGGTGCCTATGTGTGCACATCCCTGGAACAGATTTTTTTTTTTCCTCTTTCCCATAATCCCATTCTTTCTTTCCTTTTTTTTTTCTTCACTCAAACTTACCGGCCAGGCAAAACTGAACGGCAAAACTATCCTGGATCGTTGTTCATTCCTTGCGGTGCTCTTCAAAGAAAACGTATTCCCCCCGAGAACCGGCGTAGATCCCGTGCCGAAGCTGCAGGGCCCCGCGGCGGACACCCGCGACTGGTATTCCTTCAGGCAAACGCGGAAAAACGTATCGCACTCGTCCAGCGTACACTTCCCATGGCGATCCGAACCAGAACCAGAACTCCTGCTGCCGTCGCAGCACAGGCCGCTCAGCAGCTCCCCGTTCACGTTGTGCATCGACACGATCTGCAGCTCGAACTGTCCCGATCCCACTGACACCTGTTGTTGTTGTTGTAGGACACAAACACACAAAAAAAAACACCAGTAAGTCATCCATCCCTGTATGATCCATCTTTTATTTCTCAGCCACTTATCCATAGTCGGGTCGCGGGGGCAGCAACAGTTCCACCAGAGAGCTGCAGGCTCCCCTCCCACTCCAGAACAACGTTAGTGACTTATCAAACTTTTTTTCCCCACATTCGAAAATGTACTAAGCAAAGGTTGAAGCTTAAAAGTTAACAGCACGAGCATTTGAAAGTTTTCAAATAATTATAGCGGAGTAAAAAAGTAGGCTGCAATATTTGTATCTGAGAGGTTGGCTAATAGAGTAACCTATTAGTAAAAGTATTTTACTGTACTTAAATAGGCCTACAGCACTTGAGTAGGCCTACATATAATTATTTACTTTCCATCACTGATGGGACTGAAGTATTTATTAACGTTTTGCAGAATTATAGGCCTACATTGCATTCAGGTACAACTCCATATACCAAAAAAACTGTTAAGAACTGTGGGACGACACCGTATGAAAGCATTACACTTGTTTAGAATAGGGTCCACCCTTTTCCAATTCACGATCCAGGATAAAGTCAGCCTGGTAGAAGTTGTGCTTGTTATGTTATGTCCCTGCAGCCCGAATACACACTTATACGTGCTTTATGCTCCATTTATACAAGCCAGAGAAAATCGTCATAACATAACATGGACCGCAGCTGGACAACTAACTGTCGACAGCACTGCCTTGGCATGCATGTGATGCATTTAAAGCAGTGCTTTTCAAGCCTTTTCGTATCAAGGACCATTCTTCTTTTTTTTCTTTTCCAGAATCACCATTTGACATTTTCGACTTGCTGACCCCAAAACTAATACGATTTTATCCCCCACAATTCCATTATGTAGCACATAGGCCTACTTTTATAACGCAGATGTCATTGTCTACGCTCTCAGGAGTTAAAATATCTCAAAGAAGGGGTCCATTTGCTTCCCTACTTCATCACTTAGCTGCTGGGGACCACCTGGAACCACCCACCCCTTGCAGGGATCACCGGTGGTCCCCCAGACCAGACCACTGTCTGAAAACCACTGGATTTAGACATGCAAAGGTGCATCCTTAATCGCATTATTCCAGTGGTTTTCAATCAGTGGTCCGGGGACCAGCAGTGGTCCTTGAAAGGGTTCCAGGTGGTCCCCAGGCTAAATGATGGAAAGTTGTTTAGCCAGATGTAACTCTTGAGAATGTAAAATGAAACCAAATGGACCCTTGCGGGTCCATTTTACACGCTCAAGAGTTAAAATATTCACCATGTGATTTAGCCCCAAGTCTACACAACTAGAGAATGTAAAAGATTAATGGTCATTTTTATCTGTGTGTTTGCCTGTTTTGTTTCTGAAAATCCAGCCTGGAAGTGTCATCAAATGGTGGTCCGTGGCTCAAATTCTGAACAAATTGTAGGCCCTGGTATCGAAAAGGTCGAAAACCACTGCATTATTCCGGTCATGTTAATTAAAAAAAATATATATAAAATAAAAACACAAGTATGATCCACTTTACCTTGGCGAGAAAACAGAGTAAAAAGGCAGCAACGACTGAGCCCCGTCTCAAAATCATTGCCTCCTCCGACACGCGTGTGTTGTCCCACTTGGTGTTGTCCCACTGGGTCGTGGATTATTTATTACTATTATTATTATTATTAGTTGTCGTCTGCTGGCCGACACACGGCGGCACAAATGTACTCCTCTGACTTAAACATGCACGGAGCGGGTGGTGGACTGGCTGGTGGTGGTGGTAGGAGCGCAGTATCACCAGAGCGCAAAGATGTCCCGATTCATAGAAGAAAGAAGAAAAAGAAACAAAAAACTTTTTTTTAGTATATTCCCTCAAACTTTTTAAAAAAAAGTAAGAGTTCGTTCTTCTTTGTATTATTATCCGACAGCTCGATTGCTTGCTTGCTTGCTTGCTTGCTCGCTTGCCTTCCACTTCTACACGACACTACACACAGTAGCCATGCGGCAGGCAGCCCGATCCGTCCACTCCACAACTCACTGACTGGCTTTTTGGTCGAAGTCGAACCAAGCTCACACTACAACACACACACAAGTTCAACACTGAAGAAGGCGTGGTTGTGTGTCGCTCCCTGTTCATTATTCATGAGCGGCTGTAGGGGGCTGTACAAGACAAGCCCGCCCCATGTCCTTTTTTTTTTTTTTTAGTAATGCATGTACACAAATACTTTATTACAGTGATTCCCAAACCTTTTCAAAGACAACCAGATTGACACTAATTAGCCCTCGGAGTTTTTCTTTTGCAGTGATTCTCAAGCTGTTCATTGACACCCTCATGTTAATTCATGTAATTTCTCTGGGAACATCCATTTATATTGTAAATATTAATGTTCTACCCAGGAGTATGTAAGATTAGCAGTTCCACAAATTGTATAGTGCAGCGGTTAAGCAAACCAATTGTGCACTTTATGACTAAAGCATGAAACTTTCCACAGTGTTTCTATACACCATGAAGTTTGTTTTCAGATGTGGAAGCACTTCTGAGCATAAATGTTTCTACGTGCCAGAGGCTTTACAAATATCGGGTTGTCAAAAACATGTATTTTTCACTTTTTTGCAGACACAAAGACAATATATCAACAAGAAGAGTTCTGGAACCCACTAATCATCATCAAATGTCTTTAATGGGTTATATCAGCAGTATAAGATGTGTCATTTGGGTTTCAGGGTCTATTAGGTAACACAAACTTACCTCAAATGACCAAAGACAAAAAACGGATTTTCAACAATTTGTGTTGAATTGGATTAAGCATTTCACATCTCTTCTAGACATTTCCTAGTTACAGTAAAGTGTCTCCTAGTTGCAGTAAAGAGTATCTACAATGCAGTGACACTATTAGTGAGGCCTAACAGTCCCCTGAGTAGGGATGACACGGTATGAGATTTTGGAAACCTATACCTCATTATTTCATGGCATTTAAAATAAATTCTATATGTGCTAATTCTATATGTGCGGAACTGTCAACACTGTCAAACTGACATCTGGAGACCTTGAGTCACTGAGAGTCATTGACCTCAGAATTGCATTTGGCATGTTCCAGTCTCCACTATAATATATTATGTTTGTTAAGGAGGTTTTGTTCTAAGGGATCACAACAAGCAATAAAATATAGAAGAAAAAAAAACATAATTGGCAGGTGCTCTTCATACAGCTCCAAAGGGGTCTGTATGAAGAGGTAAGGAGGTAAGATAATTGAATTGAATTATCTGGTCATTCCTACTGAATTGGTGGAGATGGTCAAAGCCAAGAAGCTTGGTTTCACTATCGTGACCAGAAGGTCTACGAGACACCCTGGGGAACCCTGTATCAACCAGCATCGGGGCATTACTGCATGTACCAAAGAAGATAGTGGATGAGACAAGCTGGACACTGACACCGATACCAAGACCAACCAATCAAAGGTACTGTGGGAACCAACACACGGGCATGGAGAGGACGTCCCACACCTACGTATGTGGATGTACAAAAGAAAGATGAACCAACGCACAGGCATGATGGAGAGGACGCCCCACACCTACCTATGTGGACGTACTAAAGGAAGATGGACCAACACACACAGGCATGGATGGAGAGGACGTCCCAGACCTATCTATGTGGACGTACTAAAGGAAGATGGACCAACACACACAGGCATGGATGGAGAGGACGTCCCAGACCTATCTATGTGGACGTACTAAAGGAAGATGGACCAACACACACAGGCATGGATGGAGAGGACGTCCCACACCTACCTATGTGGACGTATTAAAAAAGATGCTGGTGCAGAGAGGACAAATGAGCTGGACAGATGTATGGAGAACCAAGATGACTAGAGATGCCGATGGAGGGCTCGTCTGAGGACTGTATGAAGAGATAAAGGTGTGAGACATTCTCTCCATCCATGCCCGTGTGTTGGTTCCCACAGTACTCTTTAGCTGGTTGTTCTTAGTATCGGCGTCAGTGTCCAGCTAGTCTCATCTGTACTCTGTACTGTGATCTTCTTTGGTACCTGCAGCAATGCCCTGATGCTGGTTGATACAGATGCCGGTTGGTGATGTGCTCATCCTGGTTGATGTTCAGTACCACATGCAGCCTTCTGGTGTAGCACCCATCTGTATCTAGAACATGATACTAATGTTGATATGCTGGGGTAGGTTGGATTTCCACACATTGGTCATCCCATTAGCCATTGATCTTATTCAGAATTGCAGCCTCTATTGTTGTTAGGGGCAGATGTCCTTGGGGAAGTTAGAGGTCATAACCTCAGTCTCAGCAGGCAGATGTCATCAGTGTAGTCCAGGTCTGTGAGGGTTTCCACAGGGTGTCTTGTAGACCTTCTGGGCACGATAGTGTTGAGTTTCTCTGCTTTGACCATCACTACCAATTCCTTATATCTCTTCATACAGTCCTGTTTGGAGCTGTATAAGAGCTACACAAACACTTACCTATGATTGTTCTGTCTTTATTTTATTGCTAATGCTTGCTCTGTCAAAGAATGTGTATCATAAACACAACTCATTTCTGTAGGCTATTGTTTTAAGTTATCATTAGAATGAAACTTCCACTTAACAAACGCAACATATTATTATAATAGACAGAATTGTCAAAATGCAATTCTGAGGTCAATGATGCCTCAAGGTCATCAGAGGTCAGTCTGAAAGTGGGGACAGTTCTGGGCATGCAGATCTGAACACGCACTGTGCACTTCTGCTGTAAGTATAGCAAATACAGTATTTTAGTTTTAAATTATAGGTTTCCAATAGCATAACAATTAGGGATGTCCAACAGTTAACCGTTAATCGTTAAGAATTTCGGTTATCGACAACATTAACGGCTAATGATTAACTGATAAATAAAAATAAAAGCGCACGTGGCTGTCGGGGCACGCTGGACTATTCCAGTTTCATCCATGTTATTACCCAATATCCAGGGGAGCAGAGTGTGTGCGCTGCAGCCAGCAGCCACTGAGCTTTCACTAAACTTTGGTAATAACTATCTTTGTATGTATTTAAGCCTATAGTTTTATTTTATGGATGTCAGTAAGGCCATTGCTCTATCTGTCCTTCTGCATCACGGCACACGCTGCGCATACGCATGGCTATATGGAGATTATGCACGTGGCTCGTTCAATAATGACTCACCACAGATGTGTGATGTTTAGATGTGTACGTTGTAAAATAAATACTACACTGCAGTATTCGCGCGGTATAATTCATCTAGTTTTAGAACTAGGTGCTGCAGCTCACTTATAATGCTCTGTGAGCTTGTAGATTGTACATTTATCGCGCAGCGCACAGCTCTTAACATTGCATCATACAGTATACGCAGGATGTCGAGTGTGGGACTACACACGTTGCTGTGATTTAGCTCCGTGTGAGAGAACATTATAAACATGGCTAAAAAGGCACAAATATTCCTGTCTCTGACTAAGGATTTGTTCCGCAGCAAGACGGCCCCGCGTCTGTGTTATATGTTTGGAGAACGTCGTGTGTCGGATGAAAAGTGGCGTAGCCAGAAACTCAATTCAGGGTGGGTATGAGCATTTCAGGGTGGGCACATGTAAATCACCCATTATAACTATAGTGAGTCCAGACCTCTCAAGCTCTCTCTAGAGGCTCTCTGGTCTTTGTCCTTTGTTTTCTCAAGTTCCTAGTCATGTTTTCAATGATCGAGTGGGCCAGCTCTCTATTTAGGTGGGCCGCGGCCCACCTCAGCCCACCCGTAGCTACGCCAGTGACTGGGACTGACCGTTCTAATGTGAAAGTAATGCGAAAGTAAGAGTCTTTGGAGCGGAGCGTGCGTTCAAACTCGAAGATGTTTCTTTTTTTTTGCCCGGATCTAACATTTCACAATTGGGGATTGGGGGACAACTCAGATGCGATGTACATAATGCAGCCATATTGCTTAGTGCTTGAGGTGGAAAAGGGACTCGGAAAAAGGCGGTTGTAGCCGCGTATAATTGGCCTTTTTTAATGGATTAAAATAGCGCATTTTTCCCTTATCGGTTAACGGTGATTAACCGGCAGAGGTCTGACAACGATCGGTTAAGAAAATCTTTCCATTTGGCCATCCCTAATAACAATGCTGTAAAATCTCATACCGTGTCATTCCCAGAGCCTTCTAGAGGGAGTTAGGATATTCCCGTTAACTCCTATGCGCCAGGTAGCGCATGCTGCTGGAGGAGCATGGAGCTAACAGCACCCCATTCACACACACTGTCAGAAACTGACAATCACACGATACAGGGCGTCTTACGAGCTGAGTCCAATGTAGCAGTTGTATGCAGAGATGTGTTGGACTCAGATATTTAATCCAGCTTTAATGACTTTAATTCCTAGTTGCATTGTAGACACTGCAACTAGGAAATGTCTAGAAGAGATGTGAAATGCTCAATCCAATTTAACACAAATTATGGAAAATCCGATTTTTTTGTCTTTATGTGAGATGTTTGGTGACCTAATGGACCCTGAAACCCAAATGACACATCTTATACTGCTGATTTAACCCACTAAAGCAATTTTATAGTGATTAGTGTGTTCCAGAACTCTTCTTGTTGATATACTGTCTATATGCCTGCAAAAAAGCGAAAAATCCATGTTTTTGAGCACCTTACATTTGTACAGCCTCTAACACATGAAAGCACTTCAACTGAGAAGTGCTTCCACATCTGAAAATAAACTTCATGGTGTATAGAAACACTGTAGAAAGTTTCATGCTTTAGTCATAAAATGCACAATACCTTCCATTTAATGAGCTTAACCGCTGCACTAATTGTACACTATATCTGTGTTACAACGCATATAAGAGTCAATGTAAATGGTTCCTAATAATTACCATTTAGCAGGGGACCCCTCGACCACTATGGATCCCCAGACCACACTTTGGAAACCACTGCTTTGTTATTAAGGCCATTGAACAATAATCAACCATAACGCCAAATCAGATTGCACCAAGGCCAGTGGCTGTCTGGTATTTACAGTGGAATTTCCAAACATGCACGCAATGCTAAAAGGTTAGTCTTGGAGAAAAACACCAACAATTTTGCGATTCCAGCATTACGATTTCTACATTTTCAGAAGTCAAAATGTGTAAGTAGTCAAAGCATAGTTGGTGCGTGTATCGGTGTTATTGTGTCAAATGTGTGAAAAGTCAGATTTCAATCAATCAGATACTGAATAGGTAACATAACTTCAAAGCTGCACACATGTGCATTGCTGGTTTTATAGGCCTATCTGCCTGCAGTCGGATGCAATTCATGTTTATGGCAAGCTACCATAAACTGTCACTTATGACTAATAATCAGCCTGGTATTTAGGGTCATACAGTAGGCTGTGTAATGCCACAATACCGACCCAACTTGTAAAGAAAAGTGGAGTATGACTGAATTAAACCAATTGCTCTCAATAACCTTCTATACTCTATCCCAATGCAGGAAGGCACTTCTCAGATACAGGCCAACCTCCAGGATGAAGTGGATAATGTGATGAGGTACCACACACACATCATGAATACTCACACACACACACACACGTGCGCATGCATCAGACACTAACAAGAGGATGGGGGACCCGTTCATCCCAGTAGTTAGTGATTTGCGTGGAGCAATTACGCAGGTCATTCCGGTCACAATCACGGAAACATGGTTGGGAGCTCTTGCATTGCAGGACAAGGCCGCCCTTATATCAATCAGTAACCACAACATGTTTCATCATCATTTTTTATAGATGTTTATGAGGGTGTCACATTTCTCGGATGAATGCGCTCCCATTGACAAGCACAAACGTGTGATATTTCAACACTTTTTGCGTGTGTGTGTGTGTGTGTGTGTGTTTTGTGAGAAAGCTCAGCAGTGATAGAGTTTTATGTGCTTCATTGTTTTCTCTGAAGGAGCCCTGGTTGAGGAGAGGGCCTTATCTTATCTGTGGATGACTGTCAGACGTCTCAGCAAGGCAGGCCTACAGTAGCTTCTGGACTGCTGTGCTAGCGTGCCTAGTCTGGGTATGTCACAAGCTTACAACCTTGTAGATGGACTATAAAGACGGAGTTGCTTGATTTAGTATTTGTTTAGATAGTTGACATTCATTTAATCAGACACCACCCCCAAAGTCCATTTCAACCATGATGACTCTACCAAAAACACCTGTTCTGATGTTGTCCTGAGGTCGGGGCTGTTTGGTCAATTCCTTTTTTATTTTTATTCAACAATATTTAACAATAATAAAGGAAAAACAAAAAACTCATACACCGAACTCCTTGGAAGCCTAATATCCGTCATTGATAGATTGATTAATAATCAGTGACTAATCATTGATTGGCCATTGATTGATTATTCAATTAATCAATGGTTCATTATTCAATTAATCAATCAACCAATCACTCAGTCAATCAATAAACCAGAACTAGCTTAGGATTTAGACTCTTGTCGATGTATTTTATCGATTCTGACATTTTCAATCTATGAGAGTCTCTAAGGCTTCATTCCCTTGAGCATAGTGGACGGACACCAGCTGTTACATAGGGCTCTGAACACGTACAAATGCAAAATCTAAGGTGCTTCTGATGCCCCAAATGCTAGAGAAGCCTACATGCAGTGTGTTTGCAAAGTATGAGTCCATAGATTTAAATAATACTAAGTAAAATAGGCCTATAAAATCCTCAATGCACACATGCAGTTAGGTTCAGTATCTGATTGATATCCACAGTACTGAATTTATTCATGGTTTAACGTGTCAATATTTAGGTGATGACTTATTTTATGCTACAAGCCCCATTTTGTAATTTATTTGCCTTGTGGCCACCAAATCAAGATGATAATCTTTCCTGCGGCTTCCTTCCACTTTACCTTTCTCAGTCAATCCACCCCGTAGACGTCTCCGGTTACAGACCTTATTTAAATGTTCCCTTTTGGGGGGTAATTAGGGTTAATTGGGAGAACCTTTTTAACCCTTGAGGGGCACTGCAATTTGGCCTCAACGGTGTAGCCAAATTTGAGCCATGTCTCTGAACTTGTAGGGACCTGATGGGACTGTGGCCCGGTGCTGTGACCTGCCCAGAGGTGCTGCTTGTTGTGTCAAAAGTGATGGTGAAGATGGTGGAGGAAGGTGATGGCTAACCTCAGTCAAAAGAAGGCCTTGTAGCTCACCATATGGACTGAAGAGACAGATACGTTTGCTTGTTATGTGTAGGTTGCTATGGGATGGGGAACACCCGTCATAGGTTCTAGGTGGATATTGTTTATTGTTGTATGCTTGATAGATGGATATAGATAGAGAGATGGTCTAGACCAGGGGTTTTGAGAGGGTTCCAGGTGGTCCTCAGCTAAGTTTGTTAACCAGATATAAAGTTGGTTAACCAGATGTAACTCTTTGAAAGCAGGAAAATGGTTTCATTTTACGCTCTCAAGAGTTAAAGGTAGGGGAAGTGATTTCACTTTTGTCAGATATCACCCAAAAAATATTTTTTTTTTCACTTCACTTCCCCTACCTTTAAAATGTTCATTATCTGAATTAGCCCAAATCTACACAACTAAAGAATGTAGTAGATTAATGGTCATTTATGATCTGTACGTCTGACCGTTTGGTTTCCCAAATTCAGCCTGGTGTTGTGAACAAAAGCAAAATAAATCTTTAGTTTTGGGGTCTGTGCAGCTAAAATGTCATCAGGCCCTGGATTCAAAAAGGTTGAAAACCACTGGTCTAGACAGACAGGAAGACAGACACGGCTAGTAAAGGCTTATGCGATTTATTGTGCCTCTGTGAGCCTAATGAATGGGGAAATGGGATGTACAAGATTCCAGTTATTAACCTGGGGTTACCGATGGGTACAAGGTGCAACAGCTGACCAAATAAAACGTTTGACTTTGTATTCATTGAGAAGTTTCACAATGGCATAACCTGTGAAAGCTGTCTTGCTCCATGCCTGGTCTGCCCTATAGGATCTGATTCTATCTCTCATTTAGCTTATTACCTATATCTGAACGGCATGGCGTGTTCAAAGCATGCTCTGCAACAGTGTGTGTGTGTGTGTGTGTGCCCCCCACGCGCTCAATAGTCGTCATGGAGCGGAGACGGTGTGTTTTCTCCTCTGAGGCCAGGGTGCTAATCTCCTCCAGCCTTAATGTGATTATGGTAATGATCACACAAATGACCCCTGGGGGCTTCGAGGGATCCGTGATTCACACATCCAAACATGGGCCCATCGCACAGGCGCAGTGACTCTGCTCGCCTGCACACCACACAACGAAACGATGCCTAAAATTTATGTTTGGCCAACGGATAGAAAAAATAGCAGATCTAAAAGCTCACGCCGCGTCACATCCGTGCCACGTTTGTGTGAGCTCGTAGATTGGCTATTTTCGGCATAAGCCAGTCCCGGTGGGCTCCCCGGGCTCCTGTTGTTCTGCCCTTGCTGAGCTTGGGAGAGTAGAGAGTGAATGACCAAATAAATTCCATCCAGCAACAAAAGGGGCTCAGCGGTCCACGGGAGAGATGGATATCTTTTGTTGTCTGACACTCAATGCCGTATACCAATCCAATTACCTCAGCCTTTTGCAACCCCTCCTATTACGCCACACACGGCATTGAAGCTTGCCTGAATGCAGACTCGGACCCCTAACAAGAATGTGGAGGATTATGCGCTTAATGAGCGCTCCCCTCCCCCTACTTTGACAGAATTCTGGTGTGCGGGCCGGGCCTATACTCTCTCTCCTGGAAAAATGTATACTTGTTGTGCTAAACATGCAGCATGCCACATGTGTAGAGTCGTTTGTTTTTGGGGGCAACATTGTCGAAAATGATATAATATTTGCCGCTAGTGTATGTTTGTTTATGCTACATTCAGTGCCCCCTATTTTGTATGCCACCCTCTTGTAAAAAAAGATAGTTGTGTTCGTCAGTCATGTCTTATGCGCAGAAGTGATATGTCAGTGTTTCAACAATAAGCCCTTTTGTGGACAGTAAACATATCGGTGCACTCCGCATTACGCCATGCAGTCCGTGGGGAAGGCAGGGGAGTGGATTTAGTGAAAGCGTGAAGACACTTAACAGAGATGAAGATGGGTGTTCTAGCATGGCTCATGCTAGGACAGAGCACTTTCTGTGTGTAAACCCGTCGACCGTTTTGGGATTTTGAGTGAGTGAGCAATAGGGAGGATCTCTGAAGTTCAATCTTCGCCTATTTAAAAGTCACACAGTGTTTACACAGTGTGTTTATTGGAGCTGCTTTTACAGAATGTGTTACAGATGGTATCAACGATCCGCTCTGAGATAAATATTATTTTCCACTGTAAAGGTGGTCGGTCGCTTTGTTATTTTCAACATTTATCCAAAAGGCTAGCTCTGCGAGGTGATGGTTATTTTGATGTCTAAGTGTAAATTCACCAAGGCATTCAATGAAGTTGCTGTAAAGGAAGTCCAGCTGGTTAGTTGGGGTGTAGAAAATGTATTTTTAGAGCTAGATGGATTCTGATCTTCATCGTCTGCCTGCTCTTTTGTTCCCATGCAAAGAGTTACAAGAAACCCAGTACAATGTATTATATGAAAATAGCAAAGCTCAGGCTTGAATTCATGTCATACGTACTGCTGGAAATAATTCATAGTTGTAGCCATGTAATACCATAATGAGGGCTCTCTATTGTGTGAAAGTGTCAGACTGACGTTAAATATGTACAAGGAACGGGCCACATCGACACTGTCAACAGAGGGGCCTGGAATAGTGTTGTGTGTGGGTGTATGTTTCGGCATGTATGTTTGTGTCTGTGTGTGGGAAGCCTTAAAACCAGTAAAGCCCCACGGGGGAACCCGTGAATGGATCATCATGCCTGTGGGTGTCCCGGTCCTCACACCTATAATGTTTGATCCGGCAGAGGGAGGAGAGGGAGGGCGGAGAGGGGCTGCCGTCAGTGGAACAAATCAGATTATCTCTGCTTTAGGGGCTCACCACCGTTTCCACCTGGCTAACAATACACAACCCTCATACTCCCGAACTGACCCTGATCATGTGATTACACACGCGCGCCGCGCGTGCCGCGTGTGCGGCGCTCGCGATAGCACAGTCGCTTTACTGTGAAGGGGTAAATATGCATTTGATTAGATTTGTCTCTGCAGTGGAGTGGGACAGCTACCGGAATGACTTGGAATGCGAGGCAGGAATGCTCAGCCACTTAACTGCGCTTGATGTATGTGACAATGCGCTATAGCTGGTGGTGGCCGGGGTCGAAAAACAAGCCCAAGATTAGTGTGAGCATCGTCTCTCACCATGGCACACGGTCCAATAGAACAGGGGTTTTCAACCTTTTTCATGCCAGGGCCCACTACTGTATTTATTCTGCAAAATAAGATATTGTCCAAAATAAGAATCTTCTACTCGATTCTTGAAAAAAAGTATTTCTGATGTTTAAACATAATTTACAGATCTATAAGGGTCCATTTGGGTACCAACTGTTCATCATTTATCTGTGGAGCCCCTGAAATCCTCTCAGGGACCACTGGTGGTCCCCGGACCACTGGTTGAAATCCACTGCAATAGAATGATAGAGAAAGTCCACATGCTGCCTATAGGATCAACGAGTCAGAACAGTATCCTCCTTATAACAGGATATTGGCCCTTGAGCGAGGTGAGCAAAGGATAATTACCTGTATCTCCCAGAGGAGGAGATACTGATAATATCCTTCCTCTAATGTTGTCGCCCATCATCTTACATACTGTGTGTTTGTGTGCGTGTGCATGTGAGCATGTGTGCAAGAGAGTGAAAGAAAGAAATCCACTTTTTTTTTAGATACAATCTTGTAATCTGTGCATCTGAGCAGAATGATCTGTGCGCAGCCTGTAAGAGAAAACTTCAACATGTAGGGCTAGTCAAAATGACAGCCACTGCCAGCGTCGAAGTGAAAATATTGATACTGGCAAAGGTTTTTAAGTCGCCAGCGGCATGACGTAGCGGTTTTTCCATGACACATTTGATGATTGTTTCCAAATGGGCTTGTCAGTTTTAATAAAGGCAACCACGGGCATTTCAGCTTTCCTAAAGTAAACAAAAATCCACCGGCTCTCCCAGAGCCACATACAGAACGTATGATCGCACACCGCCGGGACAGCGTCTTGAGGTAGAACAGGCAATTGCTGAGCTGATGTATGTTTTCATGTTCAATCTTCTCAATCTGCGAGGAATGTATTAGGCAGCGGGCGGCCTGGATTTATAATGTTTTCGTAAGTTTTTTTTCGGCCCCGAAAGCCGCAATGTTGTCTCTAGGCAAATGGATGTGGGCCAGTAATGGGATGTTAAAAGAACGATCACGAATTGTTAGGAAGTCGGAACATACACTCTACCACCAACAGGACTTAAGCTAATTTGTTTATTTAAAAGCATGAGCGATAGAAACGTTATTGTCACTAGGTTTGTTCTTCAAACATGATTTCTTCAAGGAAGTCAACCTTTTAACAACTATTAACTCATTTCTTTATATATCCTATGAAGGGATATCCTATTATGTCCTATCGACAAGACTCAACATCAACATTGACTGAATAAACATACAGTATTTCAGTTTAAAACAAATGCTCTCCAGGGCAAAAGTATAGACCTAGAACCATGTGTGAGTGGATGTAAGGTAAGGAAAGCGTACACATGGCCAGTAGAGCATGCATACTGTATACTAGGACATGCAAATGGCTGGAAGCAAGTCTCCCTCCCTTGGTATAATGCCACGGTTGAGCTCTACTTCATTGAAGCACGTCAACTACCTGTTAATGTTAAACTAATGAGCCTACTTTTCCTTGTCATTGTGGTTGTGCTGCTCAGTTAAGATTTGACATAAATCACCCATACTAGTGTAATGTCATGTTGGAAGAAAAAAATAGAAGTCCACACAGCAGCTACTGCTACTGCACAGTGGTTTTATTTTATTAAAACACCAACCATAGAAAAGTCAGTGGCGATCTATGCAATTTGGAGCCCCAGGCAAGATTTTCCCTGGAGCCCCCCATACCAAATGGACCCGCAAGGGTCCATTTGGTAAGGGGGGCTCCCGGGAAAATCTCCTGTGATGTCCTACTTATGACAGGCACACTAAAATATGAACTATTTTTAAACCAAAGAACATATTATACAGTATGTGTTTGAAATGTTCAATTCTAGATATAGAGGACAAGCATAATGTATTCATCCATACGAGGCTTATTAGCCTGGGATCCTTTTAAAGCATGTCTGGTGGTCGGCCCGGTGCTTCCCCCCTCCCCTCATGGCCCCCTAGGCAACTGCCTAGTCTGCCTAATGGCAAAAACGCCCCTGCACGAAGTAGTGGACTTTATATTTATGCTGCCTCACAGTCTCCATAGTCTCTTTTAGTACATATTTGTTCTGGGCTTCTCAGTGGCATCTTTGTTACCATGTAAAGGCACTGTAAAATCCTGTGTTAATCTCTCTGTCCGTAACTCTGAAAGTGTGCACATTACATGTATACCACATGTATGACGTACATTTACAGAGTTACAGATGATTAAATGAACGCTGAGGATTTTACTGTGAATGACATACACCACGCTCTGCGTACATACTGTACATGTGGGTGAGTGCATTGACCCCAGCATGCCAGGCCCAGGTCCCTGAGAAATGTGTTTATTCAGATGGGTTGTATGAAGTACGTATGCTCTGGCTTTAGTACAGCTCTGACAGCAACAACAAACTCACATATGATGTATAGTGGCAATAAAGAAGCGCCCCTTCATTTGAATCTTTTAGTGGGTGAGGTGTGAGCCCTGGCACATAATTCCCAAATTAATAGAATGGTGGGTTTTTAAGGATGTTTATGAAAGACAGAAGTTTTTGTTACGGGTGTTACTGGTGTTATTTCCACCTGCATAAATCAGTCAGCAGTGCAGTGGTTCTCCATTGGATGTCCATATGTCACATCATGTCAAGTCAGTCCATCTGTCATCTGTCCACCACTTTGGCCCCAAACAACCTCAAAGTATACTGGGTGCAGATGGAATTTACTGTGCCCCCTTCATGATTTGGTCTTTCCTCAAGCGCCCCCATTAGATAAAAAAAGTCCAGTTTCACACAATATACTGTATATCAAATTATCATTTGAAGGTGTACTGCCCAAAAATGTGCTTTGCAAGAAATCTGCCTCCTGGTAGCACCCCAAGGGGGTCCTACTAATTGCCCAAAAGTACCCAAAACAACCCAAAACTTTCTACTCAGTCTGTTGCCAGGTTTCCATGCGCAAAAACAGCTCTTGCGAAGAGAATGTTGAATGGAAAAACTTCAAAATGCTTTCGCGTACTTTTGGGTATGCTTTTGGGTAGTTTGGGGTACTTTTGGGTATACTTTGGGGTACTTTTGAGTACTTTTGGGTATGCTTTTGGGTAGTTTGTGGTATGCTTTTGGGTACCTTTTGGTACTTTTGGGTATGCTTTTGGGTAGTTTGGGGTAGTTTTGGGTACTTTGAGGTATGCTTTTGGGTACTTTGGGGTATGCTTTTGGGTACTTTGGGGTACTTTGGGGTATGCTTTTGGGTACTTTTGGGTAGTTTGTGGTATGCTTTTGCGTACTTTTGGGTATGCTTTTGGGTACTTTTGGATATGCTTTTGGGTAGTTTGGGGTACCTTTGGGTATGCTTTTGGGTATGATTTTGGGTAATTTGGGGTATGATTTTGGGTAGTTTTGGGTACTTTTGGATAGTTTGTGGTATGCTTTTGGGTACTTTTGGGTAGTTTGTGGTATGCTTTTGGGTACTTTTGGGTAGTTTGTGGTATGCTTTTGGGTACTTTTGGGTATTTTGGGTGCTTTTGGGTACTTTTGGGTAGTTTGGGGTTGTTTTGGGTACTTTTGGGCAATTAGTAGGTCCCCTACACGGCCAATGTGAAAAACATAGAGGGTTGAGATTACTGGCTTGGCTTGGTGGAGACAACAATATGGGTGGGCCAGGGTGGGCCACGGCCCACCTATATAGAGAGCTATAATCTAAATAAATAAATATTTAGCAACCCATAATGTAATGGGTTGCTCATAATGTCGGTTCATAATGTAATACATATTGTTGAGAAAAGCCTTTCACAGTACATCACGCTATACATATATATTGTAAAGAGTCGTATGAGTGCATGGAAGCCCACCCACTCCTGGCCAGGCCCACCCAAAACTGAAGTGACGTGAACCCCAAACGGCTTATGGAGGCACCTCCCCTGAATTGCACAATCGCAGACACATGGCAAATGAAAATAGATCGAAATCTAAGAAAAGCAGCTCTTAGTGCAGCATATTTGCAGTGTCGTCCCACGCAATGACCTTTAGGATCCTTGCGCTTCTTAAAGAGCTGAGTCTGGGTTCTTCTCACATGGTAAAGCGTCCTGTGAGACCTAACGGAGGGCCGAAGCCCGTCGAAAACCCATGTGAAACCCGCCAACATTGCTACTGAGAGATGCTTGACTCCTCCGTTTTTAGTACCCTCCTCCCTCCCTTGGCCATGAACCTCCAAATGCTGCATCGAGTCGAGTGGTCATAAAACTGTCAGTAGCGGCATTATTTTCCATGGAACACTACGATGACAAGCAGTGTTTAGACGTCTGCATGCATGGATGTCATAGAAAACATTTGCACACAATTCTTTGGATTATGGATCTGAACACTGCTGGATTATCTCTGCGTGTTGTCTAACTAGGCAGCATTGCTTCTGTGCAAATGCTAGGGAACCACGCACGCTGGAACAGGAAGTGTACAGTGGCGCAGTCAGGCAGGTGGTTGCCATGCAAAACAACCCAATCGGATTTAAATGGGAGGCCAAGCCTCGCCTTTTGAACCGGGGGGTCAGAAAGAGGATACCTCTGCCGGGCTGCGGCCTACACACACGTCCCTTTGAAGAGGTGTCCTCTTTCCCAGCCTCCCAATCAAACTGACCTCTCTGTCGGGTTCTGCACAGTAAAATCCAGGGTGTTCATTTGACCTCCCCCTTAGAGTGTAAAAATGGATCCGTATGACCTGTGAAGCCTGTTTTTTTTTTTTTACTTTGTTGTACGACGTATCATGTGCATGAAAATGGCCAATTCTTCAAGCTCACAATGCGTTGCGATGCAACGTGTGCTGAGATGTCAGATCTCTGTAGATAGGCTATTATTATTATCAGGGTTAACATGACCCTGAGCATTTCACGGTGAACACTCTCCAGTGTTGTGCCACAGTAAACGATCCAGGACGAAAAGCAAAGTGCTTTTCATTCCAAACCAATTGGGAGATTAAAAAAAAAAGATCTAAAGTAATATTGATAAGAGGGCGAGGCTGAGAGAGAAGGCAGTCAACCCCAGCGGAATGAACACGCTGATAGAATTACTGAAGAAGTTTCTAAAATGCATGAATGACAAAGATCCAAAGCGATCTGCTGGAAAGTGGAGGCAGAGAGGTCACGTATACAACAGTGGTTTTCAATCAGTGCTCCGGGGACTACCAGTGGTCCTTGAGAGGGTTCCAGGTGGTCCCCAGGCTACATGGTGGGAAGTTGTTTAACCAGATGGACCCTTGAGGGTCCATTTGGTTTCATCTGAATTAGCCCTAGCCTACACAACTAAAGAATGTAGAAGATTAATGTCATTTTGGTCTGCATGTTTGCCTGTTTTGTTTTTGAAATCCAGCCTGGAATTGCGGACAAAAGCAAAATAAATCTTTAGTTTTTAGGTCTGTGGGGCGAACATGTCATCAAATGGTGGTCCGCGGCTCAATTGCTGAACAAATAGTTGGCCCTGGAATCAAAAAGGTTGAAAACCACTACGTCAACATATCTTCGACATATCCGTTTTGACTGGGCTACATTGCCAATTTGGATCTGCTACTATGGCGTAAGAATGTATCCTTGCATATCTTAACAGATATGCGATATGGAGATGCCCGCAGCCTCTCCTGGTTTGGCTGGAGGCCACAGACTGGCTGGCTGACAGACAGACAGGCGGGAGGACACGCAGGAGGACAGACAGACTGTGTTTTGACATCTGGGTGCCCGTCTTTCACTGGCCCAGTAGACTCGCGCTGAAAGAGATCAAACCACTGGCAAGGGGATCTCATGGCGCCTGAAAACACGACCAGCCACCGCAGCAAGGGGCCAGCGGGGCCTCACTGTGTTTTCTTAATTCACCAACGTCTAACCATAAAAAAGTGTAGCCGGTAGTAATCCAAAGTATCTCTCGACATTGTTTTCATTCATCTCACTCCTGGTGTATTTTCCAATCCCTCTCTGCTTTCTACTTTATATAAAATAATGACCGAAATGCCCATGAAATCGTTCCTGTGTGAGCGTGGCGAGCGTGACCGACATTCCTTGTTGTTTTGGTAAAACAAAAAAAGAGACATTCATTTTTGACATCCTATCTCCTGGAATGATGCATCGCTCCCCGGGTTGTGGCGCAGTGGTGGTTTGTTGTGCGCGTTTTCTATTGTGCGTCTATTGTTAGGTTCAACAGGGACGAACGACGTGTGAAGTTTTGCTTGTTAACAGGCTAAGAATGTGCTCCAGTCTGGGAACTATAACTAGTCATCCTCCTCCTTCTCAGAAGCGACCAGAAGCATGGAAAAAGCATGACAACGCTAGAGAGCACGGAATTCAAGTTGTGTGGCTTTCTCAATGAGAGCAACAGCGTCAACGAGTCGAACAACACATGTTGACTAACCTCGGATTAACCACATTCAAACCCAGAGATCCCATTTTATAACCTTGCTATATACATTATAAGCGTCTTTACTACTTTTGTCACCCACACCCATCTCAAGATTCCCCATTGACAATGAATGGGGAATTCAGGTCAAAATTCCACTAAATGTGGCCTAATTTAAACATCAAAATATTAAAGGCCTTTGACATCGAAGGAAAATCTACATCATATAGTATTTAAAGGAGCCAATCACAGAGCAAGATGCATTCTGATTGGATCGTGTGAGATGGCTCATAATGGCACACTGTACGACGATAAGATCAGCCCTCACTTCACATGGGTGTGATTTTGTTTTTAATTATTTTTACAAAATCATGGAAATAGTTGACCTACAAGTCTCGTAGTGCTTTGTGGAGCAACCAGGTAGTAGGTAATCTTGTAGGTCATATTATTTATTATTGTCCTATATGAATCATGCAGGATCGACTCGAGCTCAGGTTCATTCTGGCTCAATTAATGCAGAGTGCATTCGCGTTAAGCGGCGATCATTACGCCCCGTCGATCTGAAGGCCATTGTGACACGCGGGCACTTGAAGAAGGCCTTTTGTGTAACAGAATAATGGCTAGGGGTGCAGGGTGCCCCCCCCTCCCCACCGGCAGCACAGTGCAAGGCTAGGGAGACGTCGTGTGTTTCGGTTTCCCCCACCCACCGCTGCTGCCCCGACTCAGAGACCCCCCGGGGGTAAGGTTTCAGGGTCCCGAGCAGCCATGAGTGCCGCTGAGTGATAGGCAGAGAGAGAGAGAGAGAGAGAGGGAGAGAGAGAGAGGGAGTGAGAGAGAGAGAGAGAGAGAGAGAGAGAGAGGGAGTGAGAGAGAGGGGGAGTGCGAGAGAGAGGGGACCCTAAACCCAATAGCTTTGATGATTGAAACAAAACACAGAGTCCCTCCAGACAATGGCCTGCAGCACTGTGACTAAGTGCACTGCTGTGTGTGTGTGTGTGTGTGTGTGTGTGTGTGTGTGTGTGTGTGCGTGTGTGCGTGTGTGCGTGTGCGCGTGCGCGCGTGTGCACACCAGGGCCGGATCTGGGCATGGGGAAGACTGCCCCACCAAATATGGCATGCACAACAACCCAAATTTCAAAGACATTTCAAATTAAAGTGCATATTTAAAATAATTTAAAACACTACACTAACTTACTACAATTGTCGCACTGCTAAACCAACACTATTTCATCATTCAAAAAAGAAAACTCTCCGAGTCAGACAGCTTTATGCATGCTGCGTGCCTGTTGCAACTGATGTTATTGTTGATGCCTAATAATGCCTAATAAAAGTCCGGTAACTAAAAATGGTATGGGCATGGCTTCATCGCCCAATGATGGTATGGGGCGAATTGGGAAATGTTACATCCGGACCTGGTGTGCGTGTGCGCGTGTGTGAGAGCATGCATATGTACAGTATGAGCATTGCAGGCTCCCTATTCGATGTGTTTGTGTTGTGTCTAGATCCGTGAGCATGAACAAGTCTCTCTCTCTCTCTCCCCAAATCTAGAAATAAGTTGCTACCCTCGGGCTCAGGAGCTTTGAAAACAAATATAGGGGACTTGACAGGGCTTGACACTAACACTTGCCCACTTGCCCGGGGCAAGTAAAAAAAATGGTGGGGCAAGTGAAGACTGCTACCTGGTTGCCCGATCGGGCAAGTGTGCAACTTAGTGCACTATAACACAACACAAGATAAATTTGTCTTGAAGGCAGTCATTGCGCTCTGCCTCTGTGTCTTTCCCTGCTTTCTAGATATCCACAATTCCAGGCTGGATTTGGGAAACAAAACAGGCAAATTAACACACACACATCAAAATGACCATTAATCTTCTACATTCTCTAGTTGTGTAGACCTGGGCTAATTAAGATGATGAATTTTAACTCTTGAGAGTGTAAAAATGAAACCAAATGGACCCGCAAGGGTCCATTTGGTTTCATTTTTACGTTCTCAAGAGTTACATCTGGTTAACCAACTTAACTGGGGACTACCTGGAACCCAAGCACCCAAGTAGGAAGTAAACTTAAATGCAAAATTTACAATATATTTTTGGGGGGCAAGTGACCATGACCTAAGGGCAAGTAGAACCTGACTTGCACGATGGGCAAGTGCCTCAGAGACCTTAGTGTCAACCCCTGCTTGACTCCACAGACAGCGTCAGGGTCAAGTCGAGTGTACAGTACATTTCCTGGTGAAGTTAGAAGAACTCCCTATGAAACAATACAAGGTGATCTGCAATGCGGAAGAAGTAGAAGCAAACTTTCTGTCTGTCTACCAAAATAAGTCCACTGGCTGTGTGTGCATTGCAAGATGAAGCATCTCTGGAATTTATGATTCAATCTGTATTTGTATAACTACACAATAGTACATCATTTTGCTGAGCCTAATGGTTTTGGTCTTGATGCCGTGGATGATATGGGAACAGGTCCTATCTTTTTTTTTTACACATTTTTTTATCCCACAATTGTAATATATTGTATCTAATGCAGTGGTTCTCAACCTTTTTGATACCAGAGAGCACTATTTATTCAGTATTTGAGCCACGGACCACGATTTGAGGACATTTTAGCCCCACAGACCCCAAAGCTAAAGATTTCTTTTGCTTTTGTAAACAATACCAGGCTGGATTTGGGAAACAAAACAGTCAAACATACAGATCAAAAAGACCATTAATCTTCTACATTCTCTAGTTGTGTACTTGGGCTAATTCAGATGATGAATATTTATAACTCTTGAGAGCGTAAACATGAAAGCAAATACGCTCTCAAAGAGTTACATCTGGTTAGCCAACTTTCCATTTCCATTTAGCCTGGGGACCACTTGGAACCCTCTCAAGAACCACTGGTGGGCCCTGGACCACCTGTTGAAAACCCCTGATCTAATGTGATCCTGGTCTCTATGCTTCTCATGCTTCCTTCAATGCTTCTTTTCATTGAAGGAAGACTCAGGTCTCCTGATTTTAGCTTTGTCATACTGAATGTATTGAACACTGAAATCTGCATAAAAAGTAGGTTAAAGTTTTCATTTGGAGTCTTCTATTCTGTAGCAGAGCTGAAAAAAGAAAAAAACGCAACAACGTGAAATATGCTTTGAGCGTCACATGGCGAAATTGGGTCTTATTGCTCAATCCTCAATCAAAGGGCTCGATAGCGCTGCTTTCTCCCTTTATCGCTTCTCAGGAAACATGCTCACGGTATAATTATGTTATCATTCTGGGAGAGGGAGGGAGCTCTCAGACAGCTGAACAAAGGCAATGCAAACAGCTGTGCCAACGCAAACATCAGTCAGATTATATGCCGGTGCAAAGTAAGACAGGCCCTTCTCTATGATAATACCTGCCATTAAATCATAATGGTCCATGTGCTCTTCATTTGTGGCTGTTTTGTTTTACATTTGACCGCTTTTTCCATTGTGTTGTTACAAATTCTGCCTTGCTGTACCGCCCCGGGAGGGAACGTATTGTATTAAAAAATGCTACAAAGCCGGGCTCAAACGCTAGATTGCTGATTATTTGCAATAACAAACCACTTCTAAGTTAGCCCATGTGAAAGAGACTTTTCCCTGCCCTCGCCATTGATCAGATGCACTCCGAAGATGATTCTCAGACTGTTCTCAGTTGAGGTGGCTGGCTGCAGTAGGTGGATCAGTGTTGATACAGCTGATCCTTGTTGTTCCAAGTGGAATATATGGCCCTGTTTGTTTTCACTGATAGCCCCAACACTTTGCTTCAAGTTCATATTTATCCAATGTGGGAAATATGTCAGCACTGAGCCAAATTGCACTTTCGCACACTTTGTCTCATCCCGTCGAGACACTGATCCGCGATAAACAATTGTGTTTTGTGGTTTGATGGAAGGAAAGATTGGTTATTGTTACGTGGATAACCAGTGCCGTGTTGTTCGATCGAATTACTTAAAACCACACAATTATCACCGTGTGGTTTTGTCTTGCACAAACGTCTTCGTGTAAAGGGATTAATTAATCTAATTTGTGACATTTGATATATGTGTCATGCTCGCGACACTTCCACTTGTGATCATCTGCTGTGGTGCCTCCTTAAACTGAAGCCGGGCCAAAAGGAACATGCTTGTTTAGGATTAGGCCTCTCTGAACTGTGCAAGATTAGAGGTGTTAGGTTTTAAAGCCATGTTCCAACAGATATGAACACTGTTACCCCTGCGGCTCAAAATGACATTTCCAGCCCCTTCTAGGTGTACAGAGGGGCACCAGTGCAGTTGAAACGCAGGCAGACTAGAGCAGTCATTAAAGTTAATAGTTAAAAGTTAACATTAATAGTTACTCAGCTTTGACAAAAAATAATAATAATGGTAGTTTGCTGCCACCACGAGTGTTTATCAACGTGGAACTTTTAAAGAGACAAGTTTCTGACCGGAAGAGGAAAATTTATATCAGTGCACAGGATGTCATCAATCCAGTCTTTTTTTTTAACCTCTGAGAAAGATGGAAGCAAAATTGAATATACTGTATGTTGTATTAACCAAAAATGCCACCTGGGAGAAGAAGATGCAGATGATTGAAAGAAATTTATAGAACGGAGGTGTATCTGGGCACGATGTGTGAATCTTGTGCTACTGACAAGAACAGCTAGCAAGGTGAGGCTATAGCGATGCAGCATTAAGATTCAATTAAAAAATAGGACTATTAAGGTATGTTTGCTGACGATCATCGGAATCAGCAATGGTGGGGGTTGTAACTGTTGTTTTATCAATCAATTAATTGCAGACGATAGCTGTCAAAGGCACATCTTGTGTTAAGTACAAGAGACAATAGGTGCCACTACTCAAATGGATTTTCTCTTGATACTTGAATTAGTGTCTATATAGGGGAAATAAATGCATAAGTTTTATTGGAGGTCTGTGTGTGGCAGGACTGGACTACATGGTAACCTACAGTACGGGGTGGTGGTGACGTCTCAATAGACAGCACTAACACTGCCAGGGACAGCTGTGTCACTTAAATTAGATCCATATAATCCTGCATGCTGCCATATTGTCCCGAGATTTCTGCTGGAGTTATACTGTACCTCAAATCCCTGTTTGGAAAAATTGCCGCTGGCATGCAGGTTTCTCACAGAAATTTGGGCTTTAACATGATATTCATGTTAGACTCACTTAGCATTACTTCAAATTGAGTTGATGTAATGACCTCAGCGTTTGTGTGTGTGTGTGTGTGTGTGTGTGTGTGTGTGTGTGTGTGTGTGTGTGTGTGTGTGTGTGTGTGTGTGTGTGTGTGTGTGTGTGTGTGTGTGTGTGTGTGTGTGAGTGTGTGTGTGAGGCAATACAGTGTTCCTGTACTCCTTTGGAGAGAGACGGGGAAGTCCCCGCGTCTGTGTGCCGTTTGGACTGGACGGTTGAGTAATGCAGCCTGGGACTAGGTGGAGCTGGGGCTCACTGCAGCGAGCAGAACCCTTCCTAGCATTGATCTGCGTCCGGAACCCACACACACACACAAGTCCACACAAGGCCCTGGTTCACACAACCACAGCTGGGCCCACCAGGCCCCTCCGATGATGTGTTAAAGACAGGGGCGTTTTTGCCATTAGGCAGACTAGGCAGTTGCCTGGGGCACCATGAGGGGAGGGGGCGACCACCAGACATGCTTTGAAAGCATCCTAGGCTAATAAGCCTCATATGGATAAATACATTATACGTGTCCTCTGTAACTAGAATTTAACTTTTAAAACACATAATATGTTCTTTAGTTTAAAAATAGTTAATAATTTTATTGCTTGCGCTGCATCATTTTACTGTGCCCGTCATGGGTATGACAACCAATTTGATTTCATGGCTGATCATTTATTTGTTTGTTTTTTTTAGCTGCGGACCACCATTTGGTGAGATTCAGACTCTCGGACACGATTCTGTCCACAATTCCATGCAGTCAGATTAACAGTTCTGCAGTCTATTGTGTAGACATCTTGTAAATGAAGTAATGTTTAGCGAGCATGTAACTCTTGTGAGCGTAAAATGAAACCAAATGGCCCCGTCTCATAACATTACGAGTTACATTCTAATAAGGGTCAAATTGGTCGCCAACTCCTCATCATTTAGCTGGGGACCACCTGGAACCCTCTCAAGGGTTGAAAGGGTTGAAAGGGTTGAAAACAACTGTGTTGTGACTATATGCTCAAGCAGTGTGAAATCCTCAGCGATAATCAAACTCACAGAGGGTACAAATTATTATAAACCATCATTTGCATTATCTGAGTTACAGATGGCATAACAAACACTGGCAATTCTACAGTGTGCCGTTTTTTTCTTCGACCGTCTCCACGGACTAGAATCCTGTAAGACCAGGACGCGGCCCAAGCTCTCATGTTAAAGTTGAGCAATCGTTTAGCTCAAAATGAATTACAGTAGATCAATACAACAACAATGGAAGACATCAGTGACAGAGAGAACGAGTTACTGTACAATATGTCGACGTTAAATTATCATAAGATGGCTCAGGGGAGGCAATTTGAAGTAATATGAAATTGTGATTAATGGGGGAATGTGACAGACAGATGGGGACTGGGCCAAATGGGTAGAGTCCCTCTCCATACTAGTGGTTACAGTGTCTTTTAAAACAGAAAACACTCCTCTGTGAGTGCTGACAGAAGGCCACAAATAATGTTATATGAGCACCCCATATCATTGTGCGCATTAACGTCGCAATGGAAAGTCAATATGGATGTAAATTACAAATTAAAAGCCACAATTGCAAGTGCGAGGAAGTGTGTTCGTGGTTAATTTGTTTTGGTTTAATATTAAAAACCGTGGGAAGAGACTTCTCAGCAGGGCAGTTCCTGTGAACAGTCAGGCAATAATATATAGCTCAGGGGTTTTCAACCAGTGGTCCAGGGACCACCGGTGGTCATTGACAAAGTTCCCAGGCTAAATGATGGACTGTTGGTTAACCAGATGTAACTCTCAAGAGTTAAAATCGTCATGTGAATTAGCCCAAGTCTACACAGCTAGAGAATGTAGAAGATTGCCATTTTGAGATATTGTTTCACTGTTTTGTTTCTGAAATCCAGCCTGGTATTGTGGACAAAAGCAAAATAATCCTTTAGTTTTGGGGTCTGTGGGGCTAAAATGTCATCAAAAGGTGGTCCGTGGCTCAAATGCTGAATAAATAGTGGGCCCTGGTGTGAAAAAGGTTGGAAACCACTGCCTCTGTTTTTCTTATACCAATTTAGTCATTATGCCAATTCGCACACCTCTGTCCCCAAAGTTGGGCATGTGGAAGAGTGTGGATGAGTTTATGGCACGCCTGATATGCATGAAGATGCTTCTTTTCACCTGACAGTGAGGAGTTTCTGGCAGCAGGACGAACACACACTATCCCTCACAGTTCTGAACGGGCAACCCAGAGACCAACCTGTAGGAGGCGATAGTCCAGTCACGCAGATCGCCCTCCCCCATTCGGACGTCCCTCCCTCCAACATGTCCAATCATGGGGTCTCCCACCCAAGCTGGAGGCACTTTAAAGGATAGTATTAGGGATAGTACTAGTAGCAGGAAGTAGTGGGGGTGGTGGGGCTTTCTCGCATTCTAATACAGCCAGGAAACCCCATTCTGGCAGCCAGCTTGGTGCCTTGCTAGTCATTAGACTGTCAACCCACACCTCCTGGTATCGAATCCCTCTGCAAGCCACTATTTTCCAAACAACCGTGGACTACGTTTTTGGTCGATAAAGTATGTTAGGGGAACTTTTACCTTATGGTTAACATTAGGTTTAAGTATAGCGGTAGATTTAGTGAGGTTAGGCTTTAAAGGCTAGTTTTTGTGAGATTATGTCCCTATAGCCCGGCAGAGTAAGACGAGCACAATCAGCGCCAGCGCCCGCCATCACGTCCCATGCATTCAAACCCATAGTCTCCACCATGGCGGTACGTATAAATCCACAGAGGGGTGCCCTGGGTGCAGCCATAGCTGAGGTGTATTAGTGCAGCTTGACACCTCAGTATACACACACGGTCGGAAACTCCTCTTTGTGGCCGTATGCAGTGACAATGTAAGGGAAAGTTAATATACATGTAAATTAGAATTTGTACTTAACACTTCTAAGTGTAAGGAAGTATACTGGTGGTGTGTTTGTTTTCATTTGAAAACGTGCATCATATGAGTGGATCGGTTTGCGGGACCGTGAACAATCAAGCATATCGCCTATAGCGTTAGGCCGCTAGCTTCAAAGAATTACACTGCTTACAGTTGAAAGATTTCCTGTGTGACATAGGTATACAGGTATCCAGGTATACTTTTCCCTTTTGCATTTTATATCTCATAGTTTTCAATTTCCTACCCGTTAGGGCTCATTATTTCTACTTCAACATGCAATGGCTGGCCTGCAGCAAATGTAGGCGACCTGCAAGCTCACAGCATGTCTCATAGCGCAGCCGTTGTAGATCTTGTAGATCTGAGACCATTTGAGGGGCTACTTACATGCAGCCCACCGTGCAGGTCTGCTGCTAACTGGGTGAAAATTGGCTGTATATTATGAAAAGATTACAATCTAGGCAATGCGGTGTGTATGTGCATGTAATTCATTCCATATCATGTCAAGGCCTGGGGTTAAACAGCCATTACTTAAGCTACAGTAACATGTATGACACTTCAATCACTGGGAGGCCCGGATAGGATAAAGCAGGGAATTTGCCACGGGCGGTTTTGTCGTGAATGACATTAGTTTTGAAGGTTTTAAGTTCGGCGTCCGTAAGAAATATACATTTTACGGTTGATGCACCACTGAGTGACTCACAGTTCTGCATCCCAAATGAGTATATACTGTACTGTACATATATTTTCTTTTGTCCCGAGGGATCTTTCTCTCAAACGTACAGCCTGTGAAGTTTCCTGTCTCTTATCTGTGTATTCGCGTTTTTTTTTTGTCAGACACTGCAGGTTTCACTGGGGTTCATTACGCCATAAACAAATCACCTACAGCAGTCATGTTATTAACAGCCATGCATTCTGGCTAGTTTAGGCCTGAAAGGTGAGACATTTTGAGATAAAAAAGGGGGAAAGAAGTTGACAAAATGACAAATGTCTGAGAGCAGGCAACATGTACCGCCGGCTCGCCGAGGTGATGGATTGGGGCCGGGGGTTGGGGGAGGCGGCGAGTGCGGTGGGGTGGGGTAGGGTAGGGGGGAGAGGAGTTGAGTGGGTGGCTAAACAGCACACAGCTGGTTTCTATGTTTCTCTTGCAGGCGGCCATGCTGCCTCTCTGGGGTGTCTGCAGTGCTAGTCTCTAGCCCTGGGTACGGCATAAGAGCTCTGTCAGACTTCCACACCCACCCCAGCGAGGTCCGGTGAGCAGGGCCGGATCTAGAAGGGGGGAAACGTGCATCCTGCCCTCCCAATGAAAGGTAATGTCAGTGGTTTTCAACCAGTGGTCTGGGGACCACTCGTGGTCCTTGAGAGAGTTCCAGGTGGTCCCCCAGCAAAATGGTGGAAAGTTGGTTAACCAGATGCAACTCTTTGAGATTTGCCCACCTTGCCATTCTTCCAGCCCACCCTACTAGGGCTGGCTAAATCCGGCCCTGCCGACGAGTCTGCAGCTTCGGCCCTCGTGTGTGTGTGTGTGTGTGTGTGTGTGTGTGTGTGTGTGTGTGTGTGTGTGTGTGTGTGTGTGTGTGTGTGTGTGTGTGTGTGTGTGTGTGTGTGTGTGTGTGTGTGTGTGTGTGTGTGTGTGTGTGTGTGTGTGTGTGTGTGTGTGTGTGTGTGTGTGTGGAGTGACAGATTGGAACAGTGAGGGAAGTATTTAACCCCACACCACCCTTCCAATTAGCCAAGCTTGCCGTCCCGTTTCCATGATGTTGAAGCTGTGGGGACATAATAACGTATAGCAGAGATGAAGGGCTTTATTAGGCAAATACAGAGGAAGAATTCCCCTGAGTCAGTGGTTTTCAACCTTTTTGATACCAGGGCCCACTATTTATTCAGAATTTGAATAACAAACATACAGATCAAAATGATCATTGATTTTCTACATTCTCTAGTCGTGTAGACTTGGGGCTAATTCAGATGATAAATATTTTTTAATCCTTTGAGAGTGTAAACATGAAACATGTAATCATGTTTACGCTCTCAAAGAGTTACATCTGGTTAACTGACTTTCCATCATTTAGCATGGGGACCACCTGGAACCCTCCACTGATGGTCCCCGGACCACTGGTTGAAAACCACTGCCCTGGGTGTTTTGCAAAGCTCGGCGTTTTTTTGATGACGATACGCGCATGTAAGTGTCTTGTTTGTACAGATAAAAGGACCAGATAAGCCACATGCACGCTGAACGTTGCGTGATGTGGAACTGGTTGGTTTTGTTTTCCTGCGGAGGAAAGAAGAAGACCACTGTTTAAATGTTCAGGTTTGTGTTAAATGGGAGCCGATCGCACACAAACTCGACACGGTTTACAAACAGCCCCATCAAGAGAGGGGGAGAGAGAGGGGATTTCTAGGACAACGTGCAAACACCGAGTGACAGATGCAGCTTGACTTTTTAGCTTGGGAGCCTGGGAGGATAAACATGAAACCAGATCTGTGACCTGATTCTCTCTCTCTCTCTCTCTTCCTCGCACAGTCGCCTGAGCAGCGACATAGAGAGGAAACAGCAGGGATGGTGTTTGGGGCAGGGGTGGACTGGGAGCTCAAAACGTACCGGGCAATTTTGTCTCAGAGCGGCCCTCAGAGCGGCCCTCTGAATCTTTATGGGGGCTCCGGGCCTGAGCCCCCATGAGAATTTAAGACATAAGGGGCTCTGGGGCTCGGGCTAACTAAAATTAGTTAGTTAGTTTTAGTTAACTATAAAAACCCTGCAATAGGCAGTCTCATTTGAAGAGGACAGAGGGCCGCCAGCACTGATTCGTGGGCCGGTTTTGTGCAGATTTTTTTTTTTTTAATTAAAACACGACATTAACGGCCCCCGGGGGGGTCGGCCCACCGGGAAAATGCCCTGTATGCCAGACTGTCAGTCCACCCCTGGTTTGGGGGATAATGACCCCTTCCCTCTCTCTCTCTCTCTCTCTCTCTCTCTCTCTCTCTCTACGGTCTACCAACCCCTTCTTCCAACCCTCTTAAAGGCTCCCATGCTGCCAATCAACACCTGATTAACACCAAAGGCTTGGGTTCTCTCTCCTACCCCTGCCCCGGGCCTTTCATCTCCGCGGTGATCTGCCCCCTTGGAACGAAACGGGAGACTTTGGGTGTTGTCAAAACCTCATCAGTGGACAGTCTGTGTCCTGCTATTAACACCTCTTTTTAGTTTTTTATTTATTGCCGTTTTTTCCCCCAACTAAGGCACTATACACATCACAATCTTGAATAAGATTTAGGACACAAAATACAAATGTTATTGGGTTTCATAATGCTCTTCCTGATAACTTTTTTCCCCTTGTAAATCCTGTCAAAACAAACATCTCGCTGTCAGTTATTTCCTTGGACAGTTGTAGTATTACAGCTGCTTTGAACTCGAATGGCAGAAAAGGAATACATTGAGAGATCGAAATTGGATCCGACCCGCTTGGATGGTTTTCATCGACAACTGAAGAAAATGTTCCCGCAGGTTAACAGAAAGGTCACCAGTGAATGGGGGGATTTGGGCCTGGAGTGCACTTACCAGGTCCCCAGAGAGGTCCTGTGTATGATGGTCCATCTGTTCCACAGGTATAATCAGACTAGACTAGAGCGCAGGTGACCCACAGATGGTAGTTGGATATAGGACTATATATACATTATATATATAGCGGTGTGTCTTCATTTTAATGGACTCAACATGTAGAGCAAGTATATGGTTCCACGGAAGCTACTGTACGTTTTATTGCAAGATCATGATAGCATGCCGTTAGAAGTGTAGCAATATAGTAACTATATCGAAACATTGATTTTAATTTAAAAAACAAAGTATATTATTATATAAACACAATATGTTTCATATTGGTTTGCAATGGAAAGAATTGGTATCAAATTGTTATACCAATCCTAAGAATTTGTGCAATGTATTTAGCAATTTTAAGAAGAAAAACACATCATGTATTCAAATACAATGTCCATCTATATGCCAGATCACTGTTTTTACTCATGTATATCCACTCACATTTTTCCCTGAAAAACACTTCACTATCCGCGTGTTCCAATATATTAACTATAGTTACTGTATCAACTTCAACTCATTAAACTGTATCATAATGCCTTGATGATGTATCGTATCATTAAGTTAACCATGTACTGTATCGTGATCCGTTTCGCTGTTAAAGTGTACCATTACACCCCTACAAACCGATGGTGAACCTCGACTCTGCCGCCATCAATCTATTATGTTTTTTCATTAGTGAATTGGTTGATCCAGAGGGCAAGGAATTGGTAGACTATAGACATATGACCATGCAGAGTTAAATTTCACCTGTCAAAAGGCTTAATTGCCCCTACTATATCCCCTGGCAATACTCTTTGTATTTTAAAATAATATTGTTTTTAAAGAACAACTTCATCCATGGGAGTATCTTCGTATAGGTGCTCCCGGTAAAATTGTGATTTTGTGTTAATGTGCACAGTTTGTGTTAATTTTTTTGTCTCATTTTTTTTCCATTATAACATGCTAACTTTTTAGGAATCGAAAGCCTGCAATTTCTGTTAGCTTGGCTTCGCCATCATTGATGTCACTGGTAGGCGGGTTTCTGAACACCCACAGCTAGGACAAAAGTGAGGACGCAATTTGCGTCCTCACTTTTGTCTTCAACGTTTGCGCCTACACAATGTTTGTATACACAAACACTCAACACTGGCCATTCACTGTCAATGGCAGTGAGTGTTAGTTAGGACAATGCTTGTGATTACACAGATTCTCACAGCTGGACACAGAAGGGCCAGCACCCCTGGTTGGTACCATGTTAATGAGCATTAGTGAGGACGTATTATTTGAAGATAGGTTGAAAAAGTCAACCTTTAAGGTTTGTTATAGTCCAGGAGTGTTGTTCCTGGAAGGAATTCTGAATTTGAATTCACTGCATTGCTGCTTTATCTTGTCCATGCAGAAAACATTAACATCTAAATTCCCTTTCCAAAGTATGTAGCACAAAATGCGTACACACACACGCACGCACACGCGCGCGCGCTCGTGCTCACGCATGACATTTCTGGTGACACCCTACCGGCCATGTTGGCTTTATTAGGCCTCATGTGTTTATTTGAGTCCAGCTTAACAACACATGCATATAGGATTTCATTACTAAAGCATCACCACCGCTGGACTTGCGGGGGGGAGAGAAAGGGGGTGTGATTTCAGGAAAACACAACCACTTATTAAAGTCTAGACGCTACATAAAACCATGAGAAGTCCTGGTGTAAGCACTCGCAGGCTCTCATGGACAGGCAGCGCCGCTGTCAGTGTGTCCTTCAACCACCCCCTGGGTTTTCCACCGCTGTCTGTGCCGCGTTAGGGGGAGAGAGATTTAGTGCGCTAAAGTGGCGCACACATCAATGCCGTCCCGTCTAATCACCGACGACGGAGCAAAAGGAAGTCACTTAACCAAACTATATCATACCAGAACAAGAAGAGGGAGAGATAGAACAAGCGAAAGCTAAATATGGCGTGCCGGGAGGGTCACAGGAGCGGTCTACCAGACCGAACAATAACACGAGATATGTGCTTTAAACACACATGTCTGCAAGAGTCTTACTGGACCTGGGGGGATTTGGGAGACAGACAGTAAGGAGACAGGCTTCTAGCTCCTTTACATGATCTGACTCTAAAGGAGGACTTTGGTATGTGCATTGTGCACTATATAGGATAAAAAACGCTGTCCCATTTTCTGTACTTTTATAACCACTTAAACCCCATATACTTAGTTGACCGGGGAGCACACCCTGGACACTACCCCCCCACCCACCCCACTTACCCACCCACTTTCCGAGTCGAATACTTAGTGGATTACCAATGTCTTAGTCGATAATCAATTTATTTATTTTATTATGTATTTTGTATGATTCAACTTTGCCTAATATATTTAACAAAGGTTTTAAAATTAGGCTATATATCATGATTTTATCGGGAGAAAACAAGCAGGTCTATGTTAAATCAGACATTAACCCATCAGGCTAAATGGAATGATTCTCTCTTGCAGGGTTGGCTGGCCGGCTAGTTATAATATGTGTAGAAGACATGGCACAAAGACGCTTAGTTGACTAATGACAAATTTGACAAGTGTGGTCAACTATAAAAATCTGTATTCTGGGACAGCCCTACTGAAAATAGCCAACCCACAAGCCCACAATGCGTTTGAGCTTGTGGAACTGCTATTTCGCCAGAATAGGAACGCTATGTGTTAACTTAAAGCCCCGCCTCTCGTTGGAAAATGCCCCTTGTGACTTGCAATATTTTCAAGTCTTCGCAGACAGTCATCATCATTACCGATGGTTTCCCCCCGTGCTGATGCCAAGACATGCATGCTTCAATGTCCAGAGGTCTGTCCACCTGCAGCACAGGGAGGAAATCCAACACTCCGTTTACAGGCCCTAAATCTGTGTTCCAGTGACTGGACCTGCGACTTGAAGGAGTGGGAAATATCTGCTTTTTACTTTCAGAACCATGTCATCATGTCTGACTATATCTGTTTTTAGGGAGCGTACAGTAATGCTGCTGTCAGGCACAAGCCCTTTTGTATGTCTTTTTTTATGTCTTTCTCCATAAACAACGTGCAAACATGACCAATTTTTTGGGTTGGTGGGGAAATGTACTCACAAGTTTTACTTTAATTCAATAAGACACTGCACGTTCTACTTGCGCACTGGAAATGAACGCAGCTGCTGTGTTTGCAAGAGGTTCTCCATGCAGAGTAGAATCGCTTGAGTACAAGTACAATAGCATTGGCATAATACCGGTAATATAAACCATTCATTATGGAGAATGTCCTGTTTCACAGTCTGTGAACACTACGGTATGTTTTCTCTCTTAGATCAGCTAGATGATGTACAGTATACAGTATATACAGCTGAAGTTGTTAAGTTAGCAAGTGAAACTTTCAAATTATTGTAGTAAAATAAAAGTGTAACAAGTGACTCGAGATGTAGTGGAGTAAAAGTACTGAAAATCTGACAGTAAGGTGAAACAAATATAAGTATATATGTATATAAGTATATATAAGTATATAAATATAAGTATAAGTACAGTACTTGAGTGTTGATGGTGCTTCACACCACTGCATTTTGGACATACATGTAGAAGGTTTCTGTCCGTCAGTGATGATACCGATATGTTCCACACATACTCTGGCAGATTCCGTGTGAACTTCAAAATTATAAGCATTAAAGAGGAACTAGAACAGGGATGTCAAACTCAAATACATGGTACTCAATACATGGTGGGCCTAAATAGAACAATTCGAACAAGTCGAGGGGCGGACCCGCCGGACTGTGTTTCAAGTCCGACATATGTGAGCTAGAACATCAATAAGGAAGATAATTCCCAGGCCAAGATATGTAACCAAGGGCTTGACAGCGGATGACTGAATTTTGAT
Organism: Benthosema pterotum; assembly: GCA_039105355.1. Lineage (NCBI taxonomy): Eukaryota > Metazoa > Chordata > Actinopteri > Myctophiformes > Myctophidae > Benthosema > Benthosema pterotum. The sequence continues at coordinate 6,688,894 of CM076974.1, forward strand.
GAAAAGTGGGAGGAATGATCAGGGTGGCCATTCCAAGGACATGATCTGATCTGAGTGACTACTGGGTTGAAATAGTGTTCAAATAGAGGTCAAAATCGAGGTCAATGTGGTCAGTGTTACGGTCATACAGTATGTAAGGTTGTGGGATGTGGGTGATTATGAATGATTCTGAATGAGTCGTAGCTTACATTAGTGAGGTTATGATCGCCCCTCCCTGCGACTCCAACGCGACGAGGAAGTAAGTCTGCTCCGCTGCAGTCGCCACAGAAGCCCAAAAAATAATAGAAAACAGCCGACACCCCTTCCACTGGTGTAACGGTTCCCATGGTAACACATCTATGTAGCACCTGTTGACATTGTTAAAAATCACACTACTTTAAACTGGCTATTATCAATCATATAGAATCTGAGGAATGGAGAGACATAAAACAGGATTTCACGTAATTCTATGTGGTCTATTTGCTGTCAAATTTAACTGTCTTGATAAATTCTTTGTAAAAAAAAAATCTATTGTGCCATGCCATCTCTGTTTCTTGCAACAAAGCAGCACACAAGAGACTTTGTAGGCAGACAGCATCTTGACATTCAAAGGGAAGCCGTGTTGGCGCTTTAGGGACGATAGCGTTTCTCTAATCTGTTAGCACGCACCGAGATAGAGAGAGGGAACATTGCACTGGGTCGGAGGGGGAACTGGGACCTGCTTGCTCTTCCATGAGTGCAGGCCCAGGTCTCAGGAGTCCTGAGGTCTGGCCCACTCTTCAAATGGCACGGTGTTTGTTGGGGAATGTGCAATTATGGAGGCCGGGCTCTTTGATCCAGGTTTTCCATCAGGGCTAAATTGTCCTCACATTGAGCACTGCAGTGTATCCTTGGGCACTCCTTTATACTGTGGTGCTCTTTCATGTGCACCCCTCTGGAACTCAAAGCATCCCCTCTTGAAAAGTGAGCTTTTTTTGTTGCCCGGTCCATGCTCCAATGCAGGGGGAAAACGTGTGTGCGTGTGTGTATCATCATTTTGCACCAATGATTTTCAACCTTTTTGATACCAGAGACGGACCACTGAGGACATTATCACACGAAAGACCCAAAAACTAAAGATTTTGCGAACAAAACCGTATAGAATTCTTAATTAAGTGGTGCTAATTGACATGATGAATGTTTAACTCTTGAGAGTGTAAACATGAAACCAAATGGACCCGCCAGGGTCCATTCGGTTTCATGTTTACGCTCTGGCTTTGTCTGTGTGTGTCTAATGTGAGCGAGTAACAACCCAAGGGTTGTTACTAGAGACTTCCAAGTTTTGATGTCTGAATGAAGACAAACTGCTGGTAATCGACTCTTACAGGTCCATTTGGTTGCATTTTTGAATACTAAAATGGATACTAGCTTCACTCATACTTTGCGCCGTACAAGCATGAATGACCATGCACGGATGGGCTTAATTTGGTGTTGCGTGTGTTGCTGTGTGTATATGTGCAGAACAAGTGTTTGTTACAGGAAGTTTGTGTTTCTGCACTTGCGTGTGTGTTGCCCTGTGATTGTGATTCGTTCCACATGCTGCCATGTGTTATCTGTCCTCAGAATAACTACCGCCTCCATCTGATTGACCAGAGGACTTTTCTTTTCTCTTTCTTTCTTTCTTTCTTTCTTTCTTTCTTTCTTTCTTCTTTCTTTCTTTCTTTCTTTCTTTCTTTCTTTCTTTCTTTCTTTCTTTCTTTCTTTCTTTCTTTTCTTTCTTTCTTTCTTTCTTTCTTTCTTTCTTTCTTTCACCTCTTCTTCCCTTTCCTTGTTTCATGCAGTTACATAACATACCTAGAGGTGAATTTGATTAAGGAACAGGGAAACAAACAGGCCCGTGGCGTGAAAGCCCCTATACTCAGTGTTGGTTTAGTGGTGTGACAATTGTTAGCAGTGTAGTGTGTGACGCAGTCTTCTGATAAACCTCTATCATAATCAAGTGTAAACGAAGGCCAGATGTTCTATGAGCAAATAAAATGACAGCCCAGAAAAAAAGGTGTTCAACAGGAATGCTGAATGTTGAACATTGGTTGGTTGAATCCATAGTAGACACTGACTGTGGTTTCCAACCAGTGGTCCGAGAGGGACCACGGGTGGATATTTATTTATTTATTTATTTATTTATTTATTTATTTATTTATTTATTTATTTATTTATTTATTTATTTATTTATTTATTTATTTATTTTTACCCGTATTATTATTACTTTTTTAATTGAAATATTATTATTATTATTTATTTTTGCTATGGACGACATCTGGTCCATAGCACTACTTCTAGCTTTGCTGTGGAAGGCAAAATCATAGAGGCAGTGGAGCTATGGACCAGAGCAACACAATGTAGTCTAGTATCAGAGGCCCTCAAATTTTGAGATACCCCCACCCGGGGTAGAACAAACCACAACCATGTTTTTTCTTATCTTTAGGGTCCCCCATTCATGTTTTGGATTGTTGTGGAGTTTCATTTTGGTGCAAAATTAGTTTTTTGGGCTATTCTTTAGACTTACCCAAATCTCTGAAAAAAGTAAAATCCGAATAGGACAAAAATTATATAAAAGTCTATAACTTGAGAATGCTCACTGGTATCTTCATCAAATTTGTCGAGGAATGAACCAGACATCCACCCTGCATGTCCAAATTGTCAGAATGTGATTTTCCCACAGAAATACTGAAATATAGTCCCTTAAATGTACCTTCACTTTAGACGGAAATTAGATTTTTGTGATTAGGATTCCTTTACTTTCTCTGATTTCTCAAAAAAATGCATTCATGTCAAATAAGGTGTTACGGCATTGGCTTATCATTTAATCATCCCTGTTCTGTTGGTGCTATCCATTGTTGTGTTTTTGGCAGCAAGACATTAATTAATTTTGAGAATTGAAAGCCTATAAAATGGAAATACATAGAAGCATTAAACCTGGATTCCTAGGATTACTATAACCTTAAGGAGTATAGTGAAGTTAATTAAGTTCAACCAATGAGAGCATAGGATGGCCTGTAGATTCATAATCCTATCCAAACCCACACATGGTCATCTAATGGAGAAATCTGCACTGTGGGATAAACTAAACCAACAAAATGACTGGACTGATAACAGGTAAAACAAATATATACACAAATGTGACTATGCTGCTATTCCTTAATTTGGTACACATTTGGATTGTAGAATGTGTCGTATTGCATATTATGGGCAGCTGTGGATCAGGAGGTAGAGCAGGTCGGTCAGTGGTCGGTGGTTCGAATCCCGGCAACTCCTGTCTACATGTTGAAGTGTCATTGGGCAAGACACTGAACCCCACCTGCCTTCAGTGGTTGCCACCACTGGTGTGTGAATGTGTGAAGTGAGGACGCTGGCGTTGACTGTTCACCACTCTACTTCCCAATGTACCATTGTAAGCACTTAGAGTATACACGTAGTGCATAGAAAAGCGCTATAAAATGCAATCCATTATATTGTTATGGCTTTCCAGGGTAGACGTATGCAGTGAGGAATAAACTAAAGCAACCAGCCAACCTACAGTAATGACTGATCAGGTAACACAAATGTCCACAAAAGTAGGCCTACTAAGCTAATCCTTAATTTGATACACATTTGGATTGTAGAATGTGTTGTATTAAATATTGCTACTGTATTCCAGGGAAGGAATATATATTGACGGATAAATTAAGGCAACCAGACACATAGACGGATTATGAAATTAAGGGCCCCTGGGCCGCCACCAGCCAAAGGGAGGATTTTTCTGCCCAGCGTGGCGGCATGATGGTTTAGTACTTTTGGGGCTAGTTTAGTGACACAAAATTAGTAAACCCATTCTTAATAAGGACGTGTGCACCACTATTATTTACTTTTACCCCTTTTTTGGGTGGGTCCTGAGCTTGAGCCTCTTAGCGGTCATGTGGACACTCAAGCTCATGGCCCCTTGGCTCAGGGCACCTGGGCTTGGGCCCAACGTGCCCGTTGGATAATCCTTCCCTGACCAGACAACCAAATACATGAACAGGTAACACAAATGTCTGCACAAATGTGATACAATGCTATTCATTAATTTGAGATTGTAGACTGTTGCATGACATAGTGTTATTATCACTTATCATCTATCAATGACAGAAGTTACCATTACATGCAAGAGATACAGAACCTTTTTGAATAGCATGGGAGTATTTCATTTTACAAATATTAATATAAATACTAAATGTAAAAAGTAGGCAACACAAATAAAGTAATTGTTCCATATTTTGCAGACTTGGAAAATGGATCTAACAGAGACAGCAAGCACACCACATTCACTGGACGAAACAAAGTTACTTGAACTCAAATAAGTTGCACTAAATGACTTGTGATATAAAATTATGAACCTGAAGGACAGTATGTCATCTCTGTGAGGGGGATAGTATTCAGTATTGTTTTGAATCCTTCCAGGGTTGGTGTTTTGCCATGCAGATTATTTCTCTCTCCTTGTAGAGGTTTTTCCACATAATACACACAATGCATCCAATGTGTGTGAATATGGTGTGCTTTCGGTCTCTGTTAGAAGCATTTTTATAGTGAAGTCTGCAAAAATATGTATATATTTTTTTACATTTAATATTGATATTATTCTTTGTAACATGACATACCTGTACATCTCAAAGCTATTATAGATATAAAGCTATGTACTCTCAAGCTATTCAAAATATGCTGTATCTCTTGCAAGCAATGGTAACCTTTGTCATGATAACTGATCATTATAATACTATGTCATGCAACAGTCTACAATCTCAAATTAATGAATAGCATTGTATCACATTTGTGTAGACATTTGCGTTACCTGTCCATTCATTTGTTTGTCTGGTTGCCTTAATTTATCCATCAATACATATTTCTCCCCTGGAATACAATAGCAATATTTAATACAACACATTCTCCAATCCAAATGTGTATCAAATTAAGAAATAGCTTAGTAGGCTTAGTAAAATTCTGCAGACATTCATTACTGTAGGTTGTCTGGTTGCTTTAGTTTATCCCTAAGTGCATACTGTATGTCTACCCTGGAAAGCCATAACAATATGTAACACACATTCTACAATCCAAATGTGTATCAACTTGGGGTGGTATTCACATTGATGAAACTGAAACCAGAAATTTCATGGATTTCATTGCTCAGTGGATCCATTTCCCACAATGCTTTGAATGATGTGGTCAAGCCGATGAAATGAGGAAACAGATCCACATTTTTGCCTTGTATTTCTCTAGTCCACTTGTGTTGTAAAGAAGAAAAGGAACATATTTTTGAGATTATGATTTTGCCCCTGGTCTATACAATAGACTGAATAAACTAAAATCCTATTAACAGAAAATGGGAGTTACAGTAGCCTACATGTCAAGTAGGCCCACACACTGCAACAAAACTGATAAAAGCCTGGAGAATTATAGTAGGCTACAATTCAAGTACAACAACAACAAATTGAAAAATGTGATTGTACACATTAGTTAATAACAGTTATCTACAATGGCTACCATGTTCAAAAAGTGAGTTCCCTGACCGGCAATCAAAACTGGGCTATAGTAACCAACCACTAGATTAGTTACTGTGGTGGTGAGTGGACCCTTTCATTGGTAGGTTACTGCTGGAAATAGTCGAAAGTGTCAAAAGTAATATTTTAGCACCTTGAATTCTAAAGTTGTATCTTCTATTGGGCCAGTGATTATCCTGTCGAATTACTTAGTGGACAGGACCTGAATACTTCATCTTACAATGAAAATCATTTCTGTTTAAAAGATCCCAAGCTGTTTTTGACAGCTGTCAATAAAGAGTGAAGACTCTAAAGACTACAGCTTAAAACCCCCGCCTAATAACATCAAAGATGTTTGCCCAACCCTTTTTGTCTTGTCTGACTCATAGAATAAGTCCCACTCCTTTCTTAGAGTTTTTTGCCTAGAACTTGTTCCATGCAGTTTTCTTCCATTCTCCATTTTGAAGAAATAGGTTTTCCTCTCCAAACCATATGATCCCCATAGGAAATGACTGGAGCTCGCCTAAATATGGCTGATTTGAAGAAATCCATGAAACTGCAACATGTCTTCCAGGGGTTGACACTAAGGTCTCTGAGGCACTTGCCCATCGGGCAAGTGCAAGTCAGGTTCTACTTGCCCTCAGGTCATGGTCACTTGCCCCCCAAAAATATATCGTAAATTTTGCATTTAAGTTTACTTCCTACTTGGGTGCTTTAAACCAGGGGTTTTCAACACGTGGTCCCTGAGAGGGTTCCAGGTGGTCCCCAGTTAAGTTGGTTAACCAGATGTAACTCTTGAGAACGTAAAAATGAAACCAAATGGACCCTTGCGGGTCCATTTGGTTTCATTTTCACACTCTCAAGAGTTAAAATTCATCATCTTAATTAGCCCAGGTTGCAGTGACCACCTTCAAGACAAATTTATCTTGTGTTGTGTTTAGGGATGTGAAAAAAAGTCGGAAATCAACACGATTGTCGACACGTGCTGACGTCGACACAAAAAAGTACGAGTCGAAAATCGCCTCTTTTTTCTTTTTTTTATATTAATGATTTTTATTTTGTATTCTTTGCAATTTCTTGTTCAAAAACGTCACAACGTTACTGTTTTCAAGGGAACAGAATTGCTTATTTCGGGTATTAGGCTACTATCACTGTAGTGAGAACATGTCTGTGCTGCGCGCGTCTGTGCTGCTTCCTCCTCCTCCTCCCCCCGGCGTTCTGCCGCGGCGAATCCGGCTTCCCCCCCCCGAGTAGGAGGAGGTGCAAGCGGCAGCGGCCCCGGTCTGCACCCGCCGAAATGCGTCTTCCTCCTACCCCCTGCGTTCTGTCCCGCGAGTCCGGCTTTTCCCGGGGAGGTGGAGGAGGCGGCAGCGGCTGCTCCCTGCACCCGCCGAAAAAAAAGCTAAACAGGCCCGGACGCAATGATTGACTTTTATTTCGCCGAGCAGGCGCCTCCGAAATGGAGCGTTACGTATGGGAGAAAGCTATCTCTCCTGCACAAGACCGAGGTCTCACATGGTAGAGAGAGAGAGAGAGAGACGGAGAGAGAGAGAGAGAGAGAGAGAGAGACGCTGCTGGTGGCAAGCAGCACGCGTCAAGCGCGACAAGCCTATATTATTTGTACTTATCTTGTCCAGTGTTCTGTTTCACGTTGTTTGGCCATGTCTGACAGCAGACGCAGGAAAAAGCAAAGATGCAGGGAATCCGTCGCAAGGAAAGAGAAAAACTCCTCTATCAAGTCGATTAGGCTACTAATGAATGTGGAATGCCAGGTGCGGGTGCTTGTCTGTTGCGTGGTGCGCTCTGCGCCCTGCGCCTCGCTCTGCCATGCGCTTTGCTTTGAGAACATGCCTGATCATTGTCCAGCGCAGTATGGAACGTTCTCCTCAGATATGCATATTTTGGTATTATATATTGCTCGATTTCGCGGTCCTGCTTATTTTATCTTGCACCTCTCCCTCCCGTAGGCATTTTCATGCCGCCCGCGCTGCAACATTTTGCGTTGGGTCCCGCCGGCACCGCGGGCTAAAAAAAAAAAAAAAAAAAAAAAAAAAAAAAAAAAATCGATTTATTGTCGATATTGGGCCGCGACACGTCGACATTCCAAATATGTGTCGATTAACATCCCTAGTTGTGTTATTGCGCACTAAGTTGCACACTTGCCCGATCGGGCAACCAGGTAGCAGTCTTCACTTGCCCCACCATTTTTTACTTGCCCCGGGCAAGCGGGCAGGTGTTAGTGTCAAGCCCTGTCTTCAATGTGAATGCAGCCTGATAGCATAGTTACAATTTTGCAGACATTTGTTTTACCTGTTATGCAGTCCAGTTCAGGTTGGTTTCTTTAGTTTATCCTGCAGTGCAGGTTTCTCCATATGTGTGGGTTTGGAGAAAATTATGAATCTACAGGCCATCCCATGTTCATTGGTTAAACCTAAATGACTTCAATATACTCCTTATAGTAACAGTAATCCTAGGAATCCAGGTTTAATGCTTTTATGTATTTATTTTAGAGGCCTTTAATTCTCAAAATAATTAATTACTTACTCCCAAAAACATAACAATGGATAGTACCAGCAGAACAGGGATAATTAAACAATATGCCATTGCCAATTGAGAAGGAATTTGACTTCAAAACCATCTCATTTGTTATATACAAGATGACCTTATTGTTATAGCCTCCATAATGTTATAGAGAGAAGGGTATGTATAAATGAGTCTCATTTGCACTAAAACTATACTAGGGTACACACAACCACTGGTTACTATTTGCTAGTATTACAGGTAATGCAGAAACACCTTATTTGGTATGAATGTATGTTTTTTTTGTAAATCAGAGAAAGTAAAGGAATCCTAATCAAAAAAATCCAATTTCCGTCTAAAGTGAAAGTACATTTAAGGGACTATATTTCAGTTTTTCTGTGGGACAATCACACCCTGACACTTTGGACATGCAGGGTGGATGCCTGGGTCATACCTCAACAAATTTAATGAAGATATCAGTAAGTAATCTCAAGTTATAGACTTTTATATCATCTTTGTCCTATTCGGATTTTACTTTTTCAGAGATTTGGGTAGGTCTAAAGAATAGCGCAAAAAACTAATTTTGCACCAAAATAAACCTCCACAACAATCCATTTCATAAAGGCCAGACGCTAAAGATATGAAAAAACATGGTTGTGGGGGTATCTGAGAACTAAGGCCTTTTTTGAGCTCTAGATACAGCACTAATGGTATTGGTTATTTGGTTCTCAAAGTCCTAGCAGTCCTTGCTTGTGGAAGTTTAAGGAGGTCCCCAGGTAAATGTATGAATATCAGATATAACTATCTAACTATTTTAATCTTACAAATTGCCTATTGAAATTTTGAAGACAGCCAATCTACAAGCTCACACTCAACAAATATGTTTCACATGGGTTCTGCAGTTAAATACATAAATTAAGTTAGGGTCCTTATTTATTTAAAAAAAAAAAACTTATGTTAAGGAGAAGCGCACGTTTACACACACGCACACGCACGTGCGCAGTGCACATACGCACAGTGTTGCCAACTTGGCGCATTTGTCGCTATATTTAGCGCTTTTCCAGACCCCCCTAGCTAGCGCCCAAATGAGTGAAAAACTCCTGGCGGAAAATCTGGTGCTTTTTTGCTGGTGCATTGGAGCGAAATTGGTTGACAGGCGCCAGAGATAAAAACCCTCATTTTTCACCATTTTTCCTCCTATGACAGTGGTTTTCAACCAGTGGTCCCCAGGCTAAATGATGGATAGTTGGTTAACCAGATGTAACTCTTTGAGAGCGTAAAAATGAAACCAAATGGACCCTTGCGGGTCCATTTGGTTTCATTTTTACACTCTCAATTCATCATGTGAATTAGCCCATTAGTTGGGCTAATGTGAATTAGCCCAACTTAGTCTACACAACTAGACAATGTAGAAGATTAATAGTCATTTAATGGTCATATTCCCTTCCAGGCAAGCATCTAGCGCATTCTAGTGCATTTTGGAAGTGCCACTAGTGCATTTTGGATTTTGGAAGTTGGCAACACTGCATACGCAGAAGACGAGCGAGTGTTTACAACTGTCGGCAGCAGGCCAGCTACTAGCTGCTAGGCTAGCATTGGCTAAGCAGGTCTACATGACGTCGCTCTACCTACTTACATATGGATTTTAGTTTGGTTCATTTAAGATGAAAACAGCAGAGGTAGGCCTATAGTCCTTGCCAGTGTTGGGTAATGTGCACTACCTAACTTACGTAATATATTACCAAAATGCAGCAACTTGCAGTATATAATATTAATATATTACTTAATATAATATATTATACTTTTCTTTCTGCATTAGGCCTACTGCACTACTGTACTTTCTATACTGTGTCAATCTGTCTAGTTGCAAGTGTTCTTGTGAAATTATCTTGACTGCAGAAGTTAAAGGGGAATTCCACACATTTATTATTATTATTTTTTCTGAGAGGATACAAAATGTGAACCAAATGGACCCTACCCAGATAGCAAAATGCATTGATTCAACGTTGAATTTTGGTTAGATAACCAAAATTCAACGTTGAATCAATCCATCTTGCTATCTGGACCCTAGTATGGACCCTAGCGGGTCCATTTGGTTCCATTTGTACCCTCTCAGGAAAAAGGGGCCTCAAAGAAAAATCATTTTTAGGAAATACAGAATTGGGGGAACTTTTTCATCACGTCCACACAACATCTATAAGGTATATCAATGACATATTGCTGAAAATGGGTGGAGTTCCCCTTTAAATATCGTAATTAGGCTACTTATTTATTTACTGGTTTCCATGAATTCAAGGAATACATTTAACTCCTGTGTTACCTGTCCATATAGCTGAGTAGGATGAGGTAGGTTAGGTCTACACCAGTACTGTTTTCAGGAGTGATATTTTCTCAAATGGATTTCAAATAGATTTGGCCAGATAGCCAGGTGGGCTTGCCTTATTGTAGTTATGCCACTGGACTACGCAATATTGAATTAATAGTGATACTAAATATATAATTATATATTTTGTAAAAAGTAATATGTAATATTGATATATTACACTTGCTCAGACAGTAATACTGTATGTAATATGATACAGTGGTCCTTGCATTCTACTCCAGAGTTGTGCGCTCTGTGACTACTGCATAACTGTCCTTCCACCTCTACCGAATTTTTAAATTATGATTTGCGCATCTATGAGTTATTTAGCCTATTCAGTGATGAAGCCACATGGAATGGGTTTTCAACTTTAATTTTACACTATCCAGAATTAATTATTGTTAAGCATCTATAGTCTATATTGTAGTCACAATTAGAGAACGTAGAAGAATTGTTATTTTGACCTGGTATCAACATCAATAAAGCATTGTATTTTGTACACAATCAACAACACAATTCTTAGTTTAGTTCTTGGGTTTGCGAGGCCAAATCTCATCAAAAGCTCGTCTGCGGCTCAAATGGCCAATAAATAATTAAATGGACCTTGATATGAAAATGGTTGAAAACCCCTGCACTGGTGTACTGTATGTGGCTCTTGGTCAGGTTACTTTACTTACACACACAAGCTCATGGTGTCTCTCTCAAACTGCTTCACAGGTACATGAGACAAGCTGAATGATGACCCCAGTGGACCTCCAAGCTCAGCTTCTACTCAGCCCTGAGTCCTTCCGCCTGTGACATTCTGCTGGACCCAGTATAGAGCCTGTCCTAAATCCCTGACCACTGCAATACACCAGAATACTACGTCCCAGTGCTAAACATCCAAGGCTGAGTGAGAAGATGGCAGCCAGGAGAATGGGTCTTGGTGCCAGATGACTGGAGACGCTGCAGGAGGCCTCATCATGAATTAGTTCTGGCGCTGGAGTCACTTACGCAACTGATGAAGACGAGAGAAGACAGCTCAAGGTAGTGACTGTTTTTTGTTTTGTTTTTTGCTTCTTTGCTGCTGCTTGTGTAGTATGTTGTGTTGTGTGCCACTAGTGTGATTCAAGCTGGTGTTCTGTTACTGTCATTTTGGGGCCCAATAATGAAACGTCTTCATTTGTGGTTCTGGAATTGAATGCTGATGTGTATGGACTACAGTTTGTTGTGCTGTATTTGCTGTTGAAGGTATGGGACTTGTAACAGAGGACTGTATGGGGATGTGGCTCTTGATGACTTCAATAATCCTAGTAAATTTGCTTTTTTTTTAGTTCAAGCTCTAGGTTTTGAGCTTTGACATAGCAGCCAACAATGTATTTTCATTTGTAGAGTTTGTAGACTGATAGACAGTAATGTGTGTTGTAATTTCCGAGGTTCGTTGTGAGTTATTGTGAAAGTTTGCCAGGGTGGCTCAGTTAAGAAATCGTTCTTTTAACCTGTATAATTTCAACTTCTAATAGGACAAAATGGATCTCAAAATAGAGCACTGTGTCGTGAATGCATAATAAAAAAATAATTTGAGATTTGTATTTTGTCCAAACAAAATGCACACCGCATTGCCTGAAATAGTAGGCTAACCCGGTAGCAAATAGTGTCCCAGAACCTAGGGAATAGCTGCTAGGAGTTTGCTTTCATTTATTTTTACTATCTTATCTGACACCTTGGCTATAGCGCTTGTTTTGGTCCTGGGCAGATAACGGCTGATCTCTCATTTGGGTCTCTGACCTGAAAAGTTCGGGAAGCACTTCGGCCATATATGGTCCTTTTGCACAAATACTGCAATTATGCTGGGCAGGGACTGTAACTAAATAATGGCCTGGTGCTGGTCGTGAAAAAATAAATAAAGCCTGCAGCAAATTTGCCGCCGTGGTCTTTTAAATGCCTGCAGTAGAAGTCGATTTTGTGGAATGAACCCCCAGGCTGCTATTTGGGGAAATATGCTAATTGCTTTAGGTTCTCGAGACATGCCTGTATCCTCCTGACGGCCAAGGCACATAAACTGTTGCGAAATCTGTAGAATATGGTCTTACTGGACTCTACATTCACACAATGAATTTCATAATAAAGTACCATTACTTATTCTGACGAACAACAATAGGCTCTTTGTCAATATGGTTCAAAATGGACTGTAATGATAAGCATAAGGACTTAGGCACCGTTTGTCTGTCAGTAGTACAGTGAGGGGAAAAGAACTTCCGCGGGGGAAACAAAAGCACCCATTTCACAATACCATTACACTATCGTACATGATGGGGAAATAGATATGCTGTGAAAGACGGTGAGCTGTGCCTGCCTACTAATTATTTCTGAGCGCTATAGGTGTCTCTCTGTCTGTCTACATGATTGGTAGGCATATTCAGCTGAGAATATACGCGTCAGCGTATAATATGGGGGCTTCCATATCGCACGGACATGAAGGTTTTATGCTACCGCTAGACTGCTTACATGTGCAAGTTTTTGAGAGAGAGCCAACCCCCCTGTATCTGTTTTGAGAGAAAGCCAATCCCGTGTCTGTTTTGATCCCATTGCAGGGGGTGCCAGGGGAGCGATGAGGAGAAAGGGGGCACGGTTATAAGGCTTTTTGGCACCATAGGATGAGAATCCCCCCGCCCCTGGATTCCACTACTCTCGGTTCCCCTACCGATTTATTTTAATACGACGAGACCTCAACACCCCTTCCCTCCCGCGACATGTCGACAGCGGTAACTTAACAGGGACACACACTACTACATGAGATTAAATATAGACGTGCGAATGAGTGTTACGCCTCGGCTGCCGGGGTGGGTTTCGGGTTGAACCGAGATGTTTCGTGTTTCATGCTTCCTGTGGTTTAAGGTAATCGTTTTTTTTTTTCCCCTTCCCAACCCTGCTTCTCTCTTGCATCCATCCCCATGTATGTATGCACAGATCCCTGGGAGTCTGCTTCGACCTCAGCTGTTGGGCCGTGTTGAGGGGCTGTGTTAAATAGCCGGAGGAATGCGTTTTAAGTGGTCTCCGCGTTTTTCTGGGACGAGGCCACTCGAAACCCCCCTCTTCTTCTTCCCTCAACCCGAACCCCCCTTTCCCTCCCCGCTGGCGCGCTGCCAGGTTCGGGCTGCCCCGCTGTTGCGTGCGTGGCTCGTCGAAGTCCAAGTCGAAGTGTGGTGATGGTGTGTGTGTGTGTGTGTGTGAGAGAGTTATATGGGCTTCGTTAGTTGTCTGACGTGATGTCTCCCTTTCCCTGTTGTCTGGCAGTGGTGGTGGCGGTGGGGCTCTCTCTGCCTCGATCGCGTGTACCTCGTCACTCAGCCTCCCGAATAAACAACAACACGCCCGGTAAAACCAAGGGCAACCTGCTTGCGTCGGCCATCTTCTGCCATGCACCACGTGCCCCCCGTCCCCCCGTCCCCCCTGTTAAAAGTTCCAGAGGGCTGTTTGATCGTCCGCCAGCTGCTCATTACGTCCTGTACCCACCAGACAGCACAGGCCTTGCTGTAACGGAGGAGTCGGGGTGGGCCATGAGGGGATTAGCATTTCATCTTCAGGGGAAGGGGGGGCTGGGCGACCACCAACAGTATTAAATATCAATTAAATGAGATGGACATCTCCCTGTGACACAACGCGGGGTTCCTTCGCTCGTGCGGTGGCACATGATTAATGGAACCATCCAGGACGATTTCCAAGACGGGACGCCGGACCGGACCCCCATCTTGTTTGGATTTATACCAGCGCGGGGCTGGCCTGCACAGTCCGAAAAAAAAAAAAAAAAAAAAAGAAGAGACTCTGTACAGTACAGTACATAGTCTCTGCAGCCTGGGGCGCTCAGAGTGAAAGCAAACGCGGTGGAACGTGATATTTCAATCCTCGGCTTGCGAGCGGCCCACATTCCCTTCTGATAAAAACGGCATTACCCTGCTGACAAAGAGAGACGCTCCCGAGAATTAGGGCTTTATTGGCGGGGGCTGGGACCGGTGCCGCCGCCGGTCGGTTGGGTTGGCGGCTGGCGCGCCGCCCTTTGGAAAAGCCACACATGATGAGCGTGTTTTAATTTGCCAGACAGACCCCGAATAATTCTTTCCCCCCCAACCCCGTAATCTGAATTATTACAGTCACTTGAGTGGGGGGTTGGAGGGGTGGGGGGGTTCCCGACCGGGGGCCCAGAACATGCTGACAGTGCTGCGTCGCACCGAAACATCAAGGCTATGGCATGATGTGTCTTCTTGTCTGGCGGCACACATTGGGGCCCGGGGAGGGATATAATGGCGGGCATTGTTGATGAAGATGAAGGGTCTCACCCCCCCTCCCTCCTCCTCTTCCCCGCCGGCCCCCGTCACTGTACCAGTGACTGTACAACAGCCGTATACAACTCCGTACCAGTGTTGCCAACTTGGCGCATTTGTCACTATATTTTGCTTCCCCCCCCCCCCCCCCCCCCCCCCCCCCCCCAGGGCCAACATCAGTGCAAAACTCCAGGCAGAAAATCTAGTGCTTTTTTGCTGGTGAGTTAGGGCGAGATTGGTTGACAGGTGCCAGAGATAAAACACTTGTTTTTCTGTGATAGAGTCCCCCTTCCTTCCTAGAAGGGACCATTGGTAACCAAATGGACGATATACTGTGGATCTGAAACTCTTGAGATTATGAGATTTTACGGTAAATTATATTTAAACATCTGAAATACCTAATCCTCAAGAATCTAGAAGAATGTAGAAGACTTGTTATTTTGGCCAACATTTGGCCAGTGATTTCTCCTAAATTAGTCCGAGAGACTAAACTCAACATCAAATGGTGGTCGGTGGCTGAAATGCAGAATAAATAGTGGGCCCTGGTATGCAAATGGGTGAAAACCACTGCTCTAGCGCATTCTAGTGCATTTTGGAAGTGCCACTATAGTGCATTTTGGACTTTGATAGTTGGCAGCACTGCTCCGTACATACAGAGAGGACCTTTACACGTCCCTCTGGTTGCAGCAGTGGGATACGCAGAAGGACCTCGCCGGCCCGCCGGCCTTGGACAGAGCACACACTTGTCTGCGTGCTTTCAGTCTGGTTATCTTGTTGAAGTGCAGACATGTGAGGGTCGTTGTGTGCCCCCCCCACCCTCTCGCCCGCCGCGGTCGTATATACCCTGAAGAGTCAGCGGAATAAGTGAGAGGAGTATATAGTGGCCTCGCTTCCTCTCAAGGGTCTTTCCGAGTGCCGTCCCCATTAGTCGTCCCATGTCGAGCAAAGAGGGGGAAAAGACGGAGCGCTCGCGTGCGTGTGTGTGTGTGCGTGTTTGCATTGTGTTGTGTGTGTGCACACGAAAGCACACTTGCTGGTAGGCTTGTGTATTCATGAGAAATACGGCAGATAGACTTAAAAAATGAAATCCTTTTTTATGCTGATTAAACGTCTAAATATATTTATGGTCTATGTTTAAACGCTTAAAAAAGCACTATTCAACACCTAAGCAAATGTAGACATCTGAAGACATACATTTTTGTCTTTCTTTTTAAACTCATTTTTTATTACTTTAAAGTACTTTATTACTTATTACTTGAATCAAAGAGTAATATGTTACATATTGCTTCATTACTTTCCCAACTTTCCTTCTAACCCGCAAAAGAATAGAGATGTATAACAACCTCCGTTTAGAGACAACTTGTAGTGTACTTCATGTGTGCAGAATGCAGAACTACTGCACATCTCTAGATATCTGTTGATAGCTTGTAAATCTGTTCTATTCTCCCATTTCGACAGAGAAATATCATTACACTACTTTTGCTGGAAAAGGTAATAATATTACAGTGAATTGTAATACGTAATGCGTTACTGTCCAACACTGGTGACGATATGCGGCCACATATACCATAAACACAAGCATGCGTGTGTGTGTGTTTGTGTGTGTGTGTGTGTGTGCGTGCTTACGCACACACACACAGCGCTGAGACGCGGCAGAGTGACGGATACCTCGGTGGAGGCCGACAGGCCCTGCATCCTCCCCACAAGTGTCCCTGTGTTTTGGCCTTGACCCTCTCAGCGCGGGTCGTCCTGCCTGCTTGCATCTGTCCCGCTCTGCAGCCGCTCAAGGAGACCTGAGTGCTGTTGTTTTTCTTTTCCTTTCAAAAGGCACACATGCCCTGCAAGGCTACGGCATAGGATAGCAGGGGCGGATGTAACATGTCCCATTTTGGGGGGGCAAGATAACATGTTGGAGGGGCAAGAGAAAATGGTATGGGGGCGGCTTCATCGCCCGTGTCGCTTCGCGCCACGGGCGATGGAGCCGCACCCATACCATTTTTGGTTACAGGACTTTTATTAGTCAAGTAATGCATCAATAATAACATCAGTTGTTGTTGAAGTTGCAACAGACACGCAGCATGCATAAAGCTAAAGGTCTGACTCAGAGAGTTTTCTGTGTTCAATGATAAAATGCTGTTGGTTTAGTGGTGACACAGCTGTAGTTAGTAGCAGTAGTAGTGTTTCAATTCATTTTAAATATAAGCACTTTATTTTGAAATATCTTGGGTTGTTTTGCATGGCATCGTGTTTGGGGGGGCAGACTGGGTATTTAGGGGGGCATTGCCCCCCATGTCCATGCCTAGATCCGCCCTGTAGGATAGGCTGTTCCTCCAGTCATAGATCTTTCATGTCTCTCCTCCTCTCCCCCTCTCTCTCTCTCTCTCCCGTCCTTGAGAAGCTTCCAAGGACTCTCCTGTGTGGTCCTCTTCTCGCTTTTCTTTTTTTCCCGCATCCTGACATCACGTCCGTCACGGCTCACGCGGGAACGTTTGCCTCTTCTTACCCGTTTTTCGGGGGAGAGAAGGAGATTCCCGAGGCAAGAATATTTTAAATTGCAAGTGATGGCGGGTGGTGAAAAAAAAAAGAGCAGAATGGCTTTTTGTCGGCGGCAACAGCTATTGTAAACATGGCCCCGTGATGCAGTCATCCCTGCATCTGTCCCACATTACTGCCACAGACCCACAGACAGACAACTCTGTCTTGAATGTTACACATTAGAGCTATGTCGGTGTTATTGCAACTCCGAATGCTATAATGTGTCAACCGACTTGTTAACTCGCATTCCTAACGAGTAAAAGCGCCAAACGTCACTTTTGTAAACAATTCATTCCCGGCTACGGAGCAAAAATAATAATAAAAAAATTACAGGAAGCAGATGTTCTGCAAGCGTGCAGCATATAAAAGAAGAGTTCTACAACATATACTATATCTTTATTATTCAACATATAGTACATTATTATTTGCTGTGCCACAATGGCCACTGCAAAGTGTTTTGAGCTTGTAAGTCTTCTATTATCTGCTACTTTTGTGCAACACAAAAGGGCAATTATGAAGAAACAAACAAACAAAAAAAGAATTGAAAGATGGAGATGGGAGGATTCTGCCCAACAGCATTGATATATGAATAAAATATGCATCATCATGCGTCACATTCCATGCTTGGCAGATGATTTTGTGCTAAACACTTTCCCTGCTCAAACACGCCTACACACAACACTTTGCATGCGTCGCTCAAAAATAATCTGATCCCCAGGGGCATTTTGTGGCTCTCAAAAGACTTTCCCTTGGAAAGTCAAGTATTTTCTTTGTAACAACCCATTTACGCAATCCCAATAATCCTCCATTATTTCACTGTTGCTTTGCTTATGTCAATATCTTTTTTTCTTCTTTTTCTTTGGTACATCTTAGACCCCCAAGCATTGGTCGTGGCATCAAAACTCTCAAAGACTACAGTAGTGTGGTGTCATTCAATGATCATTGTAATTTGTTTTGATTCATCTGTAATGCAGACCCATTTCATCTGAGCCATCATCATCAACTGAATCATATACTTTTTGCAGTTGTATCCGGCTGCTACCCAGAGAGTTCATTCGGACGCTTTCCAGGCAAAGATGAATTTGTGACGGTTCACATTGTTGTCTGTCATCTTCACAGAGCAATTTCAGCCTGTAATTGTACTCAAGTTTTCAATCTGTATCGGTGGAATCATGTGGAATATTTCAAGCAGCGGCCTGCACCCCCCCCCCCCCCCCATCTGTTTTCCCCATTCAGTCTGTGTACTTTAGATATTACGTTCCCTGATGTACACTCCATCGTGAGGGCGCTGTTCATGCAGCAAAAAACAGCCAATCTACCATCTCACAACGCGCCACGCCGCATTGTGAGCTTGTAGATCGGCTGTTTTGGGGGATCAGGACACCCATCACACAGTGTAAATTCGTCATGAGGTGGACATGCTTTGGTGTTGGAGGCGATTTCTTGACTTAGTGAATGTGTTCTGTCCTTGTTGACAGCGTTCAGTGTCAGCCAGTCGTCTATTCCAGGGGTTTTCAACAGGTGGTCCGGGGACCACCAGTGGTCCCTGAGAGGATTACCCTCACAGTAGAGTCAGTACTGCTCTATGGGCATAGACCAGAGGATTTTCAACAGTTGGTCCACGGACCACCAGTGGTCCCTAAGAGGATTCCAAGTAGTCCCCAGGCTAAATTGTAGAAAGTTGATTAACCAGATGTAACTCTTTGAGAGCGGTAAAAATGAAACCAAATGGACACTTGCGGGTCCATTTGGTTTCATCTTACGCTCTCAAGAGTTAAAATATTTACCATCTGAATTAGCCCCAAGTCTACACAACTAGAGAATGTAGAAGATTAATGGTAACTTTGATCTCTAAGTTTGCCAGTTTTGTTTTCTCTGAAATCCAGCCTGGAATTGTGGACAAAAGCAAAAAAAAATCTGTGGGGCTAAAATTTCATCAAATGGTGGTCAGTGGCTCAAATGAAATAGTGGGCCCTGGTATGAGAAAGGTTGAAAACCACTGCCATAGACCCTCACAGCACAAAAGGAACGAACCCTGAATGGAGTCTCTATAAGAATGCTACGAATGGCACTCTGTGACACGTGTACGGGCCGCCTCGGAAATGTGCTTGGGGGACCCATGACGGGTCACACGCAAGTCCAAAAGAAGTCCAAGGTACCCAGGGAGGTAAATCATCTAACTCTATGGGAGCAAATCCAGGGAAAAGCCAGGCAGTGAAAGAAGCGCACTATATACTACATACATACGTATACACACTGCAGCACAACTGCGGCTTAGCTAACAGCACTGTAAAGCTCCAAAACCTGATGTTAGAGAGGAGAGAGTGTGGAGGGCAGTGATCCAAGAGTCCCGAGTTGGTGTTGGCCAGACCTCACCCTCACAGTAACTAACTAACTAACTAACGCCGGACCTGCATGTGGACCAACAGGTCCCTAATTCTACGAGGGACACAATTGCAAACCAATGAACCCATTTGTTTTCCAGTGCTTAATGGGTTCCTATAGAGATAGACGTATCACTGTTTGGCTAGCAGCCTACAGTATATGCAGGACAAACTTGGAATTAAAAAAAGGTTCACAGCAATCGCTGAGATAACTCATGCTGGGGATTTATGTTGTAATTTATATTGTAATTGTAATTGTCAGTCGCTAAAGAACTAAATTATAATACATGGTGTGGCGCAGAAGCACAAAATGTGTCATGTGCTGCAGTATACAGTATGTAACCATGTGATGAGGCCTCATGGTTGCTCCAGAACTGTATTAAATCATAGTTGAGGGACTGAACGTAATGAGTTGGATTGCAGTAGGAGAAGAACTCGCTGCGATCATGTAATATGGCATGTTGTGACGTAAAGCATAAAGTGAGTGTTGGACATACAGTAAAAGCGGTGCAAATGTTTGAGCACAGAAGTGGTATACTGACTTATTTATATTTGACTCTGTCTGTCTGACTGTCTGCTGACATACACAAAATTCTCGTTTTGTTACGTAATATTTTGTAGGTTTTAAAATATTTTTACTTTAATTTTGTAATTCTAGTTAAAAAACCGTTGGCCATGGGAATCCCATACATACATCACAGACGACTGACAGCCGACATCACAGGCGAGGCCACATGAAGTCCAACATCCATGTTGGAGCCACACAATTCCCATGTGGATGATCCACGAGACCACATGATTTGATTTGTCTTGATTTGATTTGATAAAAAAGAAAAAAAAATGCGGGAACATCGCTGTGGAGAATGTCTGGCCTGTGCGTGTGCGCGCGTTCTTTCGTGTGCACGTGCGTGTCGTATTCCCATAGATTTGTATTATGGCTTGCCTTAAACCCACAGGGTTTTGTCAGAACGGGCAATTTTCTTCCAACAAGTATTCGCAACCCTCCAGAAAAAAAACACTTATAAGACTCCAACATGGCTCCTGTTTGATTTGTAGAATTAGAAAGAAAGCCAGGACAAGAAGCAACAGTGGGATGAAGGGAGGAATAACACTTGAAGCACTGTGGAATCTTTTAATTACAGTCATTTGGATGAGGAATTACAAGTGGCTATTGCGTTCTGGATGAATGCATTGTATGCGCTCCACGCCTAGGCTGTCATTAGCCAATGTGTGGGAGGACTTTCACAGCGAAGGAGCTGACCTCACACTGTAATCATATGGATCCATAAGTTTAATAATAAATAGTCACTGTCAGCCAGCAAAACAAAGGCTATCTGGGAGTCTCTTCATAAAACCGCCGCTCTGATCCCTACTGTGTCATTACGGAAGCCATTTTGTCCTGTCTCCCCTCTGATGACTTTGTTGGCAGATTTTTTACGACTTTGATGGTCTGCACGCGGAACGTGAGAAGATAGAAAAAAAAAAACAATGATCCCCCAATGTCAATCCAATGGCTGATGGATCAGAACAATACTGAGAAGAGACTAAGATCTCCATAGCACATACAGCTCCCATTAACCACTCGAACGCTGCAATAGGCAAACGTTTGGTCTAAAGTCAGAGCAGTCTGAAGTGAGTGGTCTAACGGCGCCCACTGTTGGTACCCTAAACCTAGGAGCAGGCATAGGGCATTGCTGTTTCATGTCGTGGTTGCACCCCTTGAAAATGGGAGAGAATGGTAGATCTTCAAGCTTCCGATGGGTTCCAGGCGGCACAATGCATTGTGCGCTTGCAGATCATCTATTTCCGTTATTTGACGTGCTGCTAAACAGTGTAATGTTTAAGTGGTCAAGAGGGTTTTATTTCATGCAATGGGTTTTTGAGCGACACGAGCTCTTCCAACAGAGAGTCTCCGTTTTAGATACTCATATTCCCCCATTACAAAACCACATGATGAAAGACATCTGTTGCATATTGCCATCGGTCAAACTATAGCAAAAATGCATTTCATACAGTATTTCACATCATATGCTGTACAGTACACAGACATCATTATGGCTACATTCAGTAAATATACAAACAAGACAAGCACACTGTATGCAACTCAAACCAAACAATTGTTTGTTTTCCAAAAGATCTCTGGCAAATGGACCCTTACGGGTCCATTTGGTTTCATTTTACGCTCTCAAGAGTCCACACAATTAGAAAATGGAGAATAGTTGTTATTTTCACCAATGTTTTGCCAGTTCACTTTCCCAGTTGTGGACAGAAGCGTGAAAGTTCTGTTAGTTTTGGGTGCAACTGACTAAACTCAACATTACAAACTGTCAACTCAAACCTCAAATTCTGTTTTCAAACGTTAGTAGTAGCATATACAAGAAAACTTTCCAATTCTCTCCCTCCATTTTTTATTTTAAAGGTAGGGTAAGTGATTTGAAATTCATTGTGTAGTACCAGCCTGGTGCACTAGGGGCGCCCAAGAGTAGCTACACTATGTGAACCTGCTGCTCGATCCTTGGAGGAGAATTCACCCTCCACATGGGGAACTTTTATTAGCTCCTCTGCTAACGTGGGGGAGGGGGAAACTCCATATATGGTCTGCACACCTTATAATGGAGCATTTTAACAGAAAAAAAATGTTTTTTGGGTGATATCTGACAAAAGTGAAATCACTTCCCCTACATTTTAAGTGCATTATTCTTAAACACTATAACAGTAAGTAACACCATCACCACTATTTCAAAAAGCTCAAACTTTCTAGGGGGCCTTGAAATTGATTTTCAGTAATGGAATAATCACACTTTGTGATGTGTAGATCTTGTTGAGCCGGTCATTTTGAAAGTAGCTCTCAAGTCCAAAAAGTGTGGGCACCCCTGGTTTAAGACCTTCATAGGCATGGATGGTGTACTACAGTGGTTCTCAAGAAACCAGTCTATCGGCCCACCCATCTGACCTTTAATACGGCAACATGTCAAGGTCAGGTGGGTGGGCAGCGTGTTTGTTCGAATGATCAAACAATGGATTTTGTTCCAGAATCCCGGCTTAGATGCTATACTAATACTGATGTGTGTGCGTGTGCATGTTCGTGTGTGTTATGTTACACAAAGAACTGTGCTAGCATCCACTTATATGCACAAACATACGTACATACACAGAGGCCAGGAAGGAGTAGGCTGCTGTGCAGTGCAGCACCACTCATTTCAAACTTATGTTTTTTTTTTTTCTAAGCAGATAAGTTCATTAACTCAAGCACAATTTTGACAGAACAGCTTTCATTTTCATTTGAGTAATTATCAGGCCTGGAGTATCGATTCTATACATTGATTCAAGTACTGAGAGTGCTACTGTACTGAGAACTGTGTCTGTTCACCACTGGCCATGTGCAATGACAGTAGAATGAGAGAATGAATGAGGAATAAAAGAAACCAAAAGCGAAGGTGGGTGTTCTGTACACTGGAGAAGCCAGCCCACCGATAGACAGAGAGAGAGAGAACGAAAGAGGGTTCTCCCTTGACAGAGGGAGGGATAAAAAGCAGTCCGGCTCTCAAGCCTAATTAAAGCTCCGTCTTGCGACGCGCCGAGAGAAAATAGCTGACCTACAAGCTCCAGGTTTGACTTTTTTTCCTTGACGCGCGACACCCCTGTGTGCCGACGTACGAGTCGAGGCCTTTCAGACAGGCCAGAACAAGAAAAGCTTAAGAAAAACATCTAATTGGAATCAAGTGTCCTGACAGAGTGCGTGGGCGACCGAATTCCGCCAAGCGTGCTGCTTTTCCACTCGCAAAAAAAAGAAAAAAGAAAACTCGCAGAGAGAGAAAGATGAAGAAGAAGAAGAGGAGAAAAAAAATAATAGAAAATCCCCCTTTCATTTGAGTCGTTTTTATTTCTGGGCGGGTTTGGTATAAAGACAAATGACAGAAGGGTGTGGAATAAGGCCACAACAGCATTTCCATTAAAAAAAAAGAAAAAAAGAAACTTTCTTCTATTTGGGGCCCACTTCTCCACCAGACCTCCATTAAAACGCGGAGTTAAGTGTGTGGTTGGGTGACAGACGGAGGAAATGGTAGCCCTTTTACCCGATGACAAACTCTAGCCACTAATTAAATTTCCATTTTCTAATGAATCCTAATTGAGAATAAGTGTAAGAAGTGTGTGTGCGTGCGCGCGCGTGTGTGTGTGTGTGTGTGTGTGTGTGTGTGTGTGTGTGTGCGTGCGTGCGTGCGTGTGTCCGGAAGTGTTGCCCCCACCGAACTGTCGAACGGGACTGTCGGCGGTTTGCACCGCTCTCGTGCACACAGCAAAGAGTGTTGATTTAGTGTACAAAACGTAACCAAATGGACCAAATCAATGCGGCTTGTGTCTTTGAGCTCTAAATATATCGCGTTGGGGGCGTGTTTTAGTCTGCAAATCCAAATCTAAGCTGCTAAATTTGTATTCGCAGGCTAAAACACTTCAACTTGTGACCCTTCAAAGCGATTATGAGTTCTTCCCTGTGAGCCATGAATGCACGCACGGATGAATCGGCTTCATTGTGTGCAGAAGCTCTGTGAATGACAGGAGAGCGGAGCCTCATTCACAGTTCAATGGTATGACCCGTGCTCCTCCTCGCTGAAAAGAACACAAGACATTTTCAAGGGAACAAAACAATACGATGTGTTACTTGCATTCGGGACACAAGTAACGTATCGTATTATCATATTTTTGGCTCACATTTTGAACAACGCCTTTAATCATTTACTGATTTTTGCCGAAGCTTTTTAAACCTTCCGCCTTATATGGTAAACAGTCAGCATGATTATGTGGGGGCGATATTCATTATGCCACACTAATGTTTGCTTTTAGATCTTCCTGAAATGACTCAGGCAATGCTTTCCGGGTCAGACAGTGTTGTGTGACAAAGTATAAAGGAAGATTAAGGCACTAGTAGGCAGCATTTGATGCTAGCCCAGCCGGGTTTGATGTTATTCTGGAGGCCAGTTTCTCCACCTACACAACCAAATCTTGTAAGGATTGAGTTTGAGAAATGAGAATCATATTGGAAGTAATAGGGACGCGCGAGCGGCATCAGGGCAGCTGCCTCCAATGAGTTCAATGGAACAAAGTGGGGTGCGACGTTCCATTTGGTTCCACAAGCTACATGAATAACGATAGGCTCATATGGGTCTGCCTGTGTCAGTCAGGGGATCTCTATACAAGGTAGTCTCAAGAATGTATTCGAAAAACTAATCTATGCACACATCAAAAAAATCATCAGCGAATATGAAGGACTGCCCTATAACGACTTTGGATTGGCTCTGTCGTGCTTTAACTGAATTTTTATCCCACGATGATTGTAACCCATTTTTCACCATAGTCAATTGTCTAATGTAATCCTGGGCTCAAGAGTCTACACTCCCTCTTTTAACCTGGTGAGGGCAACGGACTGACTCATGTTCCCGTCAAAGCATGACGAGTCCAAACCGCTTCTTTTCACCCGACGTGAGAGTTTCCACGGGTGGATGTAGCACGTGTAAGGAACATGCTATTCCAACCAGTTTCTGTTCCCTCCATCAGGCACCACGGCTGGCCAGGGGTAGGCAGTCTAGAGACCAGGATTACTGCATGTTTTTGTGAACGTACATACCCTAGGGGACACGAGGAGAACATGCGAACTCCACACTTTTTTTTTTCCTTCAAATACAACTGGGAGATCGTCTTAAGTCAAAAGACAGATTTGTGACAAATTGTGAGTCTACGGAAATGGTATATCTTGTTCCCAAGGGAAGAGTTCTCTTCTGACCATTATGTTCCCTTGGGCAGAAATCTGCCAAGCTCTGTTGAAGGACATTTCTTAAAGTCTGCTGTCAGATCAGCACCAGAGGGGATAATTTTACACCTGATATATTGTGGTGGAAATGACCTTGTTTAAACAAGATATGAATCTTGTGTTTTTTCATTCCTCTGCGTTGTGTTCTAACCGATATAACGGATTCTTTCTTTCTTTCTTTCTTTCTTTCTTTCTTTCTTTCTTTCTTTCTTTCTTTCTTTCTTTCTTTCTTTCTTTCTTTCTTTTCTTTCTTTCTTTCTTTCTTTCTTTCTTTCTTTCTTTCTTTCCTCTCTCTCTCCTCTCTCTCTCCTCTCTCTCTCTCTCTCTCTCTCTCTCTCTCTCTCTCTCTCTCTCTCTCTCTCTC
Source organism: Benthosema pterotum (assembly GCA_039105355.1). NCBI lineage: Eukaryota > Metazoa > Chordata > Actinopteri > Myctophiformes > Myctophidae > Benthosema > Benthosema pterotum. The sequence goes on from CM076974.1 coordinate 6,714,676, forward strand.
TCTCTCTCTCTCTCTCTCTCTCTCTCTCTCCCTCTCCCTCAGTGTACAGGATCTGTGTTCTACTTTGGTGGCGTATTAGTACTTTCACCCCCGCCCCCTTTTTAAAAAGCACATGTAAGGCAGATGAATGTGTAGCTCTCTGATACCATGTAGGTTTACCCCAGGACCCCCCAAAAAGCATCGCAGGGCCACCCGGCAACACAGACGACAACCCCCATGTCTGGGTTACCAGACATTGCAAAACGGATTTACATTTACGCATTTACAGCTGAAAAGGGTGTCACTGTTTTAGTCATAAATTAAGCCTTACAGAGTGCAATAGTTCAGCTTGTTGTTTCAATAGCATCAATACAAAATGTATGGCTTTATTTACCTAGAATTTTGTAATATGTTCATATGTGTAATGGTGTGATAAGGTAATTTGTGTAATTGCGAATGTAGCCTGACAGAAATGTCCGTGTGTCTGTGTGTGTCTGTGGGTGTGTCACACACTTCATATTTAGGTATATGCAGGAAGCGAACGCAGTGCCGGTATTATAATAATTGCAAACGCAGTGAGGCACTTACTGTGTAAGCCAGGCTGAAATGTCAGTCTGTCTGTGTGTCCGTCACACCTTCTGCGCGTCACACGCTCCATATTTGGACGTACACTATAGTTCAGATGTTTTATTGTTGTACTATATTGTACTATAGTTGCATCAGTCATTCAGCATTAACGCGAAGACTCGTCAAGGCATCCGTGAATGTCTTTTATTACGCACAATCTCTGTGCGTAACAAACAAAGAAACCAAACAAAGCAATGCACGCTGAGCCTCCAGTGATGCCAGTAAACTGGATTCTTTGGATACAGTCTGTGATTCAATTAGTCCCCTGTCTGATTAAGGGCTCAGCCCGCTGCGTTGTGGTTTTACAGAGCAGAGACAGTGTTAGTTTGGAGCGACTCTCCCTGGGAGCTCAGCAGGAGTCCCCATATGTCATGCACTGGAACCCATAAAACATAGCAAACAAATAAGGCGCTGAGGAGTGAGACTTTTTTCCCACATTGTGTTTTAAATGAAACACTAAGGTGGCCCCCTCTCTCCGCCAATATACATCCTGCCACCTCTGTCACGGCATACACGGGGAGGGATCGGCCAGGGACCACTTAAAATGTTCTGCGTAATTGAAAACCGAAGCCCCCCCCCCCTCTTTACTACCCCCCCTGTGCTGCACCGTACTGTACTGTACTTGGCATTGGAGCGGCTTTGCTTAGAGACACGAACCTGACGCCATAAATATATCCACTGTCGAGGTATGAAAAGAAAAAAAAAAACAAAGCAGAATCCAGTGGTGCAGAAGGAGTGCTGACAAAATGCATTCTGTGCAATATTGAGTTATTTGTGGATATTGCGGTCTTTGCCAGAAAACAAAAAGCCAGGGGTAGAGCCAGTTTATTAGAACCCTGTTCTCCTGTGGCTCTGCCTCTCCAGACATGAAGACATTCCTCATTAGAGAGACAGAGAGACAGTGTTGCCAACTTGGTGCATTTGCCACTATATTTAGCTTTTCTTTTTTTTTTAGACCCCCCCAGCGCCAAAATTAGTGAAAAGCTCCTGGTGGAAAATCTAGTGCTTTTTGGCTGGTGAGTTGGGGCGAAATTGATTGACAGGCGCCAGAGATAAAACCCCTCATTTTTCAACATTTTTCCTCCTTTTGACAATGGTTTTCAACCAGTGGTCCCCAGGCTAAATGATGGACAGTTGGTTAACCAGATGTAACTCTTTGAGAGTGTAAAACAATGATTTTTACGCTCATTTTTACGCTCTCATGAGTTAAAATATTAATCCTGTGAATTAACCCAAGTCTACACAACTAGAGAATGTAGAAGATTAATGGTCGTTTTGATATCTATACAGTATATATCCTTCCAGGCAAGCATCTAGCACATTCTAGTGCATTTTGGAAGTGCCACTAGTGCATTTTGGAGTTTGGCAGTTGGCACCACTGGAGAGAGAGAGTGAGCATTGCAGTTTCATTGTCCTTCCGCACATCTACACTTGGCACTTGGTTAGCGTTCAGCTCCAGCCTTGAGGCCAGGGTGCGTCTCCTGTTCTCTGAAATAATCTCAGTCATACACTGTGATCCTGACACACCCCGTCAAACATAAACATTAAGGGGAGATTCCAGTCTGATATGTATCTGCGTGGTGGTGCTGTTTCTCCTGGTGTTTCATCAAAAAAAAAAATGAAAAGAAAAAAAGGTCAGCCTTCGCAGGTCATGCATTCTGTTATTGAATTAAAGGTCGTAGCCTTCCATTCGCCGCCGGCCCGGCCCCCGTGTTGCCCAACCCCGCGGTTTTTCATGGACGGTCATAAACTAAAAAATGCAGTTCTTCTCACTAGGAAAGACTGTCAAGTTTTTTTTATGGCTCGGTTTTTTTTTACACTTCAATGGGAATCTTAATTTAGATTGTCCCCAGCAGCTTCAGTGGAAGCTTCAGCTCTCATATTCATCATCTTTTATTAATTTGGAACGGAGACAGTGAGCCTCCTTGTGTACTCATTCAATTATTGACACTGAAGGATTCCAATGTGTTCTGTTAAAACAGTGGTTTTCAACCTTTTTTATTCCAGGGCCCACTATTTATTCATCATTTTAGCCACGGACCACCATTTGATGTTGAGTTTAATCTCTCGGACCCAAAACCCAAGTTTTTGTCCAGAATTTAGGAGATAAACTGGCAAAACATTGATCAAAATAACAATTTGTCTACATTTTCTAAATGTGTAGATTCTTGAAAGTATGAAAACCAAATGCTTGAAAATAAAATGAAACCAAATGGACACTTACGGGTCAATTTGGTTTCATTTTACGCCCCCAAGAGTTACACATCTATAATGGTCCATTTGGTCACCAACTGTCTATCATTTAGCTGGGGACCACCTGGAATCTTGGGTCACCTGGGACCACTGGTGGGCCCCGGACCCCCTGTTGAAAACCCCTGTGTTACAAGCTTTTAAAATAGGGCAACCGTCGCTGGCCTACAGCAGTCCATGTGCACACCACAACTAGGTAATGGCCTCTGTATTTTGCTGCATGTCTCTCCCCTGTCTCTCTCTCTGTCCCTCTTTCCTGTCTGTCTTCACTAAAAAAACAAGCAAAAAAGCCCAAAACACTGTCTTCACTTGAAACTACCAATAAAGGCAAAACAAATAAAAAACAACAATGATAAAAGCTTTCAAAAGGCATTCACACAACCCTAGCATAAGGTAAACAGCCAGCGTCTCGTGAGAGGCCATTATCTTGAGCCAACGTTCATTATGGCACTCTAATGGGCATCACGTTTGTGTTCATATCTCGGCGAGGCGTCCCTCACGCTGTCTGTTATTATAAGCAGTGGCAGCTAGAGAGAAAGAGAGAGAGAGATGCTTTTTCGCCCCTAACCCCGTCCAGATGGGGCGTCTGACTGAGCGTTGTTGCTTTGGAAAAGTTAAAAATAGTCCCCGACGTGAAGCAACACTCCATCTTTCATTCTCAGCCCCTGTGGCAACCAGCTGAAAGAGAAAACCACCTCACTTTTTCTTTTGACAAGAAAGGAAACGCTAGAACAACTCTGACATTTACAGAGATGTTGTTTTCGTTTTTGCGGATTGAGCAACAACAAATCTTCAAAATCTTTTTTTTTTATAAGTAGTTATTCCAAAAAGGGAAAAAAGGAAAAAGAGTCTGATTCATGCATGCAGAACGGCGTTTTGTTCCCCTCACACTGTCTGTCTCTGCAAAGAGCAGTAGGCTAGTTCATTAGAACCCAGCATTAAACTGCAGATATTTACTTAATTCCTAAGTGCAAACCACTGGTGCCAAGCTGATTATAAGCAAGGAACTATTAAATGACACAATCTTAAGGGAAAGTCTGAATGGTTCACCCTTGTCGTTGGAAACAAGATGTCTCCGTCGGCGGCCTGTGAATCGCTGTAGTTTCAGTGCGTCTCCATGTTTGCACAGATACACACAGTGTTAAGACAACACATGCCCCGTAGACCCAGAGGTATGCTTTTTTCAATACTCTGCATGTCATAACAGATTTCGCCGAATCCTCCCTTGCTGGTAGGCCTGATACATACAAATAGGGCAGCTGCAGGTGTGTGCGTGTGTGTGTGTGTGTGTGTGCACGTGCACACATGTGGGTGTTCCAGTTGTGGGTGTGTTTGATGTGGAAAAAAAAAGTTTGTAAAACAGGTATGTGTATCACGTCTGCCTTTAAAAAAAGGATGGGAGGGGAGAAAGTGGGGTGAGAAAACGTGTGGGGTTGAGAGAGAGAGAGAGAGTGTAAGACATGGTCACGACATGGTTCGGCGCAGATGGTTATTGTTTGGAATTCCTGGGTCATGATCTCACGCTGCGGCCTCCATTCTATTGCACAGATCCTGTAGGCAATGAATTAATCAATCCAAAATGCCAAAGCCCTGATAGTGTAAGTGCTCTGCTATCAGATTACTGACCATACACCACTAGCCCTGGCCACCAAAGAAATCGGATTGCTCTCCAGCGACAGGCGCCGAGACAACTTGCCATTATTATAACGCCGCCGAGTCACTTTGGTAGAGGTTTGGGTTGTGTAGACCCCTTTTGATACCAGGGCCCACTAATTTTTTATTCAACATTTGAGCCACGGACTACCATTTGAGGACATTTTAGCCCCACAGACCCAAAACACAAGACCCCTAAAGGTTTATTTTTGCTTTTGTCCACAATAAATGTCAACAAAGCTTGCCTGATGGAGTCGTCATTCTTTGGAAATGTGCCCATATACTAATGTCAACATGTGTCTATTCTATCAATTGACGTGAGACTTGGATAAAGTCTCATGTCCATGTTTGGATAAAGTATCAGAATGGAATTATGGTAACCTTGTTGATCCCCAGGTTAATTCTTAGTCAGTGTGGTGATCCTTGGTTCACAATCAGTTGAAAACCCCTGCTCTATAGTGTTTGTTGACGTTGTGAGTGCGATTCCGAGAGCTGTTAGTCAAGGTAGAGCATATTTTGAAATCTTTTTTTTTTTAATCACAATTTTTTACAATTTCATTTGGAGTCTACATTTGGCATTACCTCACAGAAAAGTAACTATATCCTTTAACTCTTAAGAATCGACCCATATGCATCCATCTTTGTTCAGTTTTGTCTTTCTCACCAGTTAAATCGACACTCCAGATGTTTCGGGGGCGAGGTGGGGTGGGTGGGCTTCCGAACTTTCGCAGCGAGCCCAAACATTTACTCCCCGGCCCGGACGAGGGCTCAGAGAGGAAATTCATCTTTTATGCATCTCTGAACGCATCACAACGGCGGCAGTAGCAGCGGCGGCGGCGGCAGAGCCGGACGTCCTGAAACACTCTTTTTTTTAAAACGCCATGTTTACTTTGCTTTGCACCGACGGCAGGAATATCCTGTTGTACTGTAGCTAGATATACATACTCTCCCCCACCGAGCCCCCCTCCTCCTCCCCCCTGTCTCCTCTGTCTGTCTCCCATCTCTGACTGGCTTGGAGGAGAGACCTGTTTGGCAGGGGAGGATCGCAGTCAGGATGTCAGCGGGAGAGATAGAGGGGCTCTGCGACAGATAAACGCTCCCAATAAAGCCGCTCTTTGTTTGGGCTGATTGCGCGAGCGGGGCCTTAGCGGAGGAGCCCCTTTGATGGGGGAAAGAAGAAGTGTCCCGTCTGCTGTCGCACCCGCCGCCGCCTCACACCTCCCATTATCTCCTCCTCCTCCTCCTCCTGTGCACTCTGCTCTCCCGCCGGCGCGGAGAAGACGTGGCGCTGAAGCGTTTAGCCGCTGTCAATCAGTCAGCGAGCGTGGGAGGGCGGGCAGGCGGGCCGGCAGGCGGGTGGGCCGGCAGGCAGGCAGGCAGGCAGGCCCGCCACGGACGATGATGACCACAGAGGATCTGTCTCGGCTGACTGCTGGCTAAACGAGCCACGGAGGCCCCATTACTTTCTCCCCGGTCGGCTTGTCAGGAAGGAGTTAACCTCGGGAGGGGGGGGCAAACATTAGGCTGGATGGCAGTGTTGCCAACTTGGCACATTTGTCACTATATTTAAGCTTTTTTTCCAGACCCCCCCTATATAGCGGCAAAATTAGTGAAAAACCCCTGGCGGAAAATCTAATGCTTTTTTTGCTGGTGAGTCGGGGCGAAATTGGTTGACAGGGATAAAACCCTGGTTTTTCACCATTTTTCCTCCTATGATAGACCCTTGGTAACCAAATGGACCCTTATAGATCTGTAACTCTTGAGGTCCATTTGGTTTCATTTTATGCTCTCAAGAGTTAAATTATATTTAAACATCTGAATTACCTAATGTTCAAGAATCTACAAAATGTAGAAGAATTGCTATTTTGACCAAGATTTTACCATTTATTTCTCCTAAATTAGTCTGAAAGACTAAACTCAACATCAAATGGTGATCCTCCATGGCTAAAATGCAGACTAAATAGTGGGTCCTGGTATGAAAATGGTATGAAAACCCAATGCTCTAGCGCATTCTAGTGCATCTTGGAAGTGCCACTACTAGTGCATTTTGGAATTTGGCAGTTGGCAACACTAGCTGGATGGTAACTGAGTGTGTAATTAATGCCGCAATGTGTCCAGTCCCCAGGACCTTCACAACCTCCCCCCGTCTCCGATAGAGAGAGAGAGGTCAGGGGGATAGGGCATCCGGCCCTCCCCCCTCCTCCTCCACCAGGCCGCTGCCTGTGTCCAGAGAGAGGGATCTAGTCTCTGAAGAGGCCTCAGGCGATGACCTTTGGTCAGCCGTGAAGTTATGGGAGACAACAGATTAGTCTCCGATGACGGATGTGTGGACGGAGAGCCCGGCTCATATAAGTCCCATGATTTGTACTTAGCATATTCCCCCACATGATTGATGATGTGGTTAGGAGAAAAAACACAGGCAAAACACTGAGCACGTTTGACTATGCAGTGTTAATACGCTGTTGTGAATTAATATCGCATCAAAGCATACTTCCACTCGGGTTTGCATCACTCTCAATTTCCGCCGTAATATAACTTTATTATTTCTTTATGTATCCTTTGTCGCTTGCGAAACGCTGTGGGGTATTGATTTTTCCGAGATGCGGGGGCCTCGTTATTCACGGTATGCAAATGCTTTGACATGCGTAAGTAACTTGTTGCGTGACGTAACCACCCGAAAGCCACATTTCGGAAATGTTCGCATACGCACACATCTGAGGATGTCAAGTTACAATAAAGAGTAATGCATCCTTCCAAACGTTATGGCATATTTGGCTTGCGGGACAAATGACTTTCGCTTATCTCCCTCTAAGAGTTCTGGCAACAGAGACCTTTATCTTGCGAGATAAGGATCATAACACAACAGACGACTCAAGCGCTGCAGCATTCATGCGCTATGGGAGAAAGTAGCTGAGAAGGAATGGCTTTTCTCTCTAACTGTCTGTCAGTAAGTGGTTTGAACATCTCGGCCATTACACTGTGGTTCCTGCTCTGCTCTTCGTGGTGCGATGGAGATAGATAAGGTCCGGGACGTTTTTACCGCCTGTGGTAGGATGGTAGGAATTAGCCAGTCAATTGAGGCCCCGTGAGTGCCCCGTCGCATCACATGCCGTGACAGTCACTGACGCTCTGCAACCCAGAGATGGGGGTGGCATGAGACAGCTCTTCTCATAATGTTCCGCTCAAGACCCCAAAAGATACAATTTGGCGTGTCTCGAATCACAAGCATACAAAAACGGGGTTGGCCGTGCATAGCTGAATGTGTTAGAGAGTATAGGGTTGTCCCGATCTGATCACATGATCTGAAATCAGAGGCCAATCGTGTCATTTCATGATATTAGGTGGCTATTGTGTTGTGATTTGTCGTATTTTACTATATGTCAATGGCTTTCAACCAGTGGTCTGGGGACCACCGCTGCTTGAGATGGTTCTTGAGTTAACCAGATGAAGATGACTCTTCCGAGCATAAAAATGAAAACAAATGGGTCCATTTGGTTTCATGTGTACACTCTCAATAGTTAAAAGATTCATCATCTGAATTAACCCAAGTCTACACAACTAGAAGAGTAACATGGCTCTTTTGATCTGTATGTTCGCCTGTTTTGTTTTCTAAGTCCAGCCAATTAGCTCTTTACTGAGCCCCTCCCTAATCCGGCCTTGTCCAATAGGCACGTTGGAAGAGGAAAGCATGACCACGAAAGCTTGACCTGGATAGCAACAGTTGCTAAAGTATTTGGATTGGCAGTGGACAGTGAGCAAACCCCATCCCAAAGGGTGGGTCTTAGAGGAGAGCTCATTGTGGACAAATGCAAAGGAAGACTCCAAGAAGACCCCACAGACCCCAAGTTGTGAGGTCTGTGGGGATAAACGTCCTCAAAAGGTGGTCTGTGGCTGAATAAATAGTGGGCCCTGGTATCAAAAAGGTTGAAAACCTCTGCTTTTTGTACTTGGGTGGCTATATACGCTGGCTGGGAAATGAAAGGTGGGGGCGGGGCCGTCCATACCCTCACATATATTATTTTTAACTATTGTAGAGAGGCCGGCTGGGAATCAGAAGGTCCCTGGGGCTAGTTTGTGGCCCCAAGCCCAGAGTATGTGTCGAAGTGTCCCTGAGCAAGGCATGAACTGCTCCCCAGGGGGGCGCTGCTGCCCCCATGGGGGCCTGCTGCCTCTGATGGTTAGGACGGAAAACACATTTCACTGCATTTAACATGCAAATATGCGGCACCAATACCCATAGGACAGTTTGTGAGCCAAAACACATGAATGAGCCACTTAAAGGGGAACTCCACCCATTTTCAACATTTTAATATGTCATTATACCTCATAGATATTATATATACCTTAGAGATATTGTGTGGTGATGATAAAAGAGTTCCCCCAATACTGTATTTCCTAAAATGGAGGTCTGAAAAAATCATTTACATGGTGAAATATATCTGATGACATCATCAAGATCTATTTCACCATGTTAATGATTTTTCTTTCAGACCCCTTTTTCCTGAGGATACAAATGGACCCGCTAGGTTCCATTTGGTTCACATTTTGTATCCTCTCAGGAAAATATTGAAAATGGGTGGAATTCCCCTTTAACGTCCCAATTTCAAAATGACAAGCGAAAATCACTGATCTAGAAGCCCTCGGCGTGTTCAAGATGAGCTAAGTTTTGCCATTGTCATTATTTCTTAAAACTTTTAAATGTAAGGAATTTGAAACATTTTAGAAAGGTTTTTTAAACCTTTTTTATGCTCTGAAAGTAATAATTCCACAACCCAAAAATGAATCTCAAACCAAGCGCATGGGAAACAGCTGAGCTTTTCCTTCCATCTGCCTCACTAAAGTAACAAACTCCAGTCTCACCTACCTACCACCACCACCACCACTGCCCCCACTCCTCACCACCCCCTGCCCCAGACATACAGCTCCTTAGTCCTTACACCCCAATCACACCAAAGTGGTTTGAACCAATTGACATTGGCATTCCCATAGAACCCACGAAAGCTCTAACATTTTGTCTCGAGAGGAGGGGGGCGCTGCAGGAGAGAGGTCATACGGTCACCAAAACCAGTAGGGTCCATCCTGCACCCTGCCTGCAGGTACAGAATATCTGTTACCTTCTTTGCAAGTGAAAATTCTGAGCCTGATGGTGTCGCTGGAGGAAAGAAAGGACATGCTCGGTATAGAGTATCCTCTTGGGACTATCAGTTCACTTACCCAAGTGGTATACGTTTTTTTGCGTTATCTTTACAGTGTGAGCAAGTGGAGGCTGGTGTTACAGTAATGGGTCAGTATAGGGTTCACCTTCCACTCCAGGGAGCAATTAGTGGTGCATGTGTTCGGTTCGACGTATGGTAGCAGTCCTACAGTCCCCTTTGAAGCCACAACCCAACCCTAAACCAGTGGTTTTCAACCAGTGGCTCCTGAGAGGATCCCAGATGGTCCCTAGCTAAATGATGGAAACCCCTGGAAAGTTGGTCATCAAATGGATCTGTATAGTTGCGTAACTCTTGAGATCGTAAAATGAAACCAAATGGACCCTTGCGGGTCCATTTGGTATCATTTTACGCTCTCAAGAGTTAAATTATATTTAAACATCTGAATTACATAATTAAAAAATCATATACAGTATATAGATATATTTAAAAATCTTTATATATATCTATATTTACAAAAGCCTGAGAGACTAAAGTCAGCATCAAATGGTGGTCCGTGGCTAAAATGCAGAATAAATAGTGGGCCGTGGTATGAAAAAGGTTGAAAACCCCTGGCCTAAACCATTAACCTGCCACAGCTTCATTTTAACCGGCCGTGCAAGTTGTGGGTCAGTGGTTAGTATTAACCCACCACAAGGTGTTGTCAGACTAACGTCTGTCGGACTGTGTCTAACAAACGTTAGAGTCAGATTGTTCCCAGATTGGTGTTTTTTTGTAGTTATTCCTTGGGGACAAAGTGGTTGATGGACTGATGGCCAGGCAGACAGACAGACAGACAGGATTGCACGGGGACCAGACCGGACAGGCGATTGCGGAACAGTATTTCCAGATGACCAGCGGCCATTATTAGTCCGGAGCGGACTCCAAACATATTGATTAATTGGGTTGGCGCACCATCTGATTTTATCGCGGGTTCATGTTTTGTTTGGCATCGCTATGTGGGATTCTTTGCCTCTCTCGCTCATTTGTTCTTTTCCCTGCTATGTCACATACTTTGGGGCCAAAGCAGCTTTGTCAGAGTTAATTTTGGCTTTGGAAGGCTGTGAGAGCACAGCATTTCTGAGTGGCACAGATAAATATGGAAACGCATTCGCAAGAATGACTCCGAAGCTGGGAAAAATAGGTTCCCTTGTCGGGCATAGGCATTTCCATGTTTGTTTCGGAGGCTGGTAACTGGTGATTAAGCGCATGCTTTGGTCCTGACTGTGATCAGACCCCCGGCCAGTAAACAATACTGTGATTTGGTTGCCGCGTCGGAATTGACAGTAAACAAATAACACACTTAAGCAAGAGACTCTAGAGAGGTCTAGAAAAATTAGACCGTCCGGGCATCGTGTGGGTGTATATACACAGCCTTGAACGGTGGAGCTAAATGGCCGCCTATGTAGCTCTCCACCACCAGGAATGTTGATGACCAAAAGCCGTCTAACCCTCTTGTCAATGGTGGTGAGAGTTGCTGGACCACATGTGAGCGTTCCTGGGGCACCACGGCCTCACCACAAGCTCATATTTATCGTGTGTGGTTGCAGTGCCCCGGAGGAACCCACAGCCAACATATGGCCAGTGGCGAAACCTTAACTAAGTGGATGTACTCAAAGTACTGTATACTTGGGTATAAATGAGATGTTTCTTCAGCATTTACAATGTTCTATGTATTTACTTTTACTCCACTGCATTTCAGAGGAAGATTGTTGTACTTTTGTGCTCCGCTACTTTTGAATCTGTGTTGCAGATTTGTCTTACGAAACATGTTAAAGGGGAAGTCCACCCATTTTCAACATTTTACTATGTCATTGATGTATCTTCGAGGTGCTGGGTGGACATGATAAAAACGTTCCCCCATTCTGTGTTCCCAAGAAATGGAGGTCTGAAGAAAGCCACTAACATGGTGAAACATCTTGATGACATCATCAAGATGTATTTTCACTAGAGATGTCCGATATTATCGGCCATCCGATATTATCGGCCGATAAAAGCTTTCAAATTTCATATCGGAAAATATCGGTATCGGTATTTACAAACTGGAAATTATGACTATTTACAGAGATGTAGACTCAGCGCAGCTCTGCATGAGCTGCTGCGGCAGCCCTCCGCGCGCTGCATGCTTGCAATCTCTCTCACTTGCTCTCTCACACACACACAATGCAAAAAGTTGAGATTTGATTCCTTCTATGCATCTTGAATTCTGAACGGATTTTGACAATTCAAACTGGCATTTACTGTGTCCATTGAATGGTTTCATTGGGTGTATATGATGTGTATATTGATATGCTGTTTAATTAAATAATATGGACCCGTTTGGTTACAAAGGATCCATCATTTAGCTGGATCTAGCGATCCTCAAACAATCATTGCCGCCATTACAAAAAAAAAAACAGCAACCAAGGCTTTTTTTTAACCTTACCTTGTCTCCAAATAACAGGTCAACCACCAACGATCAGGAAAAAGATCGCTATTAGATCCAAAACTGGCATTTACTGTGTCCATTGAATGGTTTCATTGGGTGTATATGATGTGTATATTGATATGCTGTTTAATTAAATAATATGGACTGAGAATGCCGCATGTACGCACACACGCACACACACGCAAGCCAAGCACTCTGAGTGAGATCCAGTATAGCGATCTTTGGCAAAGCAAAAAAGAAAAAAAAAAGAGACAACCAGAGCTGACCCCCCCTGCAATCTACATATTTCAATTAAGGTTTTGGGAATTCTCTGTTGCATTACGTTTGATTCTGCCTTGCTTGTGTATTAAGCGAAGGAATCGGGGGAGACAGAGAGCGGGACTCACCATGGGCATTGCAAAGAGTTGAGATTTGATTCCTTCTATGCATCTTCAATTCTGAACGGATTTTGATAATTCAAACTGGTATTTGCTGTGTCCATTGAGTGGTTTTGTTGGGTGTATATGATGTGTATAATTATTTGCCGTTTAATGAAATAACATGGACTGAGAATGCCACCTTTTATCTTCTGCACTAGCCAGCTGCAATTAGTGACTCCCCGGTTAATTATAAACAGCTGTGTGACCAATAAGCTAATACTGTTAGGATCTAAGCCTACTATGTATTTTTACCTTCAGGCATTTTGCATTATATAATGAACTTCTGTGTTCTGAATTTTTCAAATTGAGGAGCAATCAGCCTACAAGTTCAATAATAAGCTCCATCAGAAAAAAAAAACCCTCTCCATGTGTCAATAGATCCTTGTGCAGAGATTAATTGTTGTGGATCAAAACTAAACTTGTTGTTGGCTACTTATCTGCAATGACAAGATGTCTCATGCAAACTTCCACCTCTCCTCCCCCTCCTCTCCTCCGTTCCCTACAGTGCAGCCTGCACTGCCAGTACATAAGGAGAAGTTCAGGCCGCTTTGCGGCCCAAACCTCTGGGTGCCCCCTAAATGATTTATGTACAGTACATTTGAAATCTTGATGAAAATTCCATATTCTGCATTATGAGCACTTCTGTCATGTTTTTACCATTACTTTTGTTCTTTACTCAAGTAGGTTACATGTTGAATTTATAGTTGTATGGAGTATTTCTAGGCTATAACATGAATTCGTATTTATACTAAATGTTTATTTATATTAAATATTTGTATAGTAAATTGTTATTTTTCCACCACTGGAGGCCGCATATATCGGTATCGGTTGATATCGGTTGATATCGGTATCGGGAATTAGAAGTTGGATAATATCGGGATATCGGATATCGGTAAAAAAGTCAATATCGGACATCTCTAATTTTCACCATGTTAATGGATTTCTTTAGACGCTTCTTTTTTCTGAGAGCGTACAAATGGAACCAAACGAACCCGTTAGGGTTCATTTGGTTGCATTTGTACGCTCTCAGAAAAAAATGTTGAAAATCGGTGGAATTCCCCTTTAACCACTCCAGTTCTATTGCAGCCATTTGACAAAAGCATATAATGTGCCACAAAGCAAAGCATTGTGAAAACTGGTTTACTGTATTTTCAGTAAATGTTTTACTAAACTTAAAATGTGACATTCTGCAAATTTTGTTTATTTTTGGTACTTTAAGTATTACATTAAATATTACGATTTAGCTGGGCTTTCATGCCTTCAATACATTAAGCTGACAGAAGATGGGGAGTGATATGGCAAAGGTTGTCCGGATCGGGACTCAAACCTGCGACGTGCTGTCAGGCTACACTGCAACATGAAGTGTATTTTGAAGTCAATACTTTGTATTTGGGGTGTAACGATATAGTAACAGTAATAAAGTAATAAAAATGATTTTTAATTTTAAGAATCGAAGCATATCAAAATGAAAACCGCGACATTTTTTTTTTTTAAGACATATTTTATTCGGGTCAGCAGGTATATTACAACAGGTACATTGCAAAAAGTATATAAAAACATGACCCTTATTTTTTTATATATATCCCCCCCCCCCCCCCCCCCCCCCCCCCCCGAAAACCACGACATTGACTATGTTTTGTATATCGAATTGTTTTCTTTGACGATAATCGATTGCATTAATAGGCCTATTTATAAATGCAGTATTATTTTAAAGAAAAAAGAAAAAAGAGTGGTTTAATTACTTAGATTAAGACAATGTCAATCCATTTTAAATAGTTACTTTATTGATTTCAAATCATTCAATCTTATCGGATTGCATCAACAAAATGACCCAATACCGTCCATGTATCGTGTGAATTTTCCCTGCAATATGGCTGGGAAACTCACAAATTTACATTTCACAATGTAGGCACTCCTAATCGAGAGCGACTTACATTAAGCATGAACAAAATAAAAGCATTACAGCAATACAGCATTTACATGCAAAGTGGTTAATGTGAACCATACAGTGCATATGCTTGGAACGTGACACTGTAGGAAATCTACAGTATATGGGCTAATGTAGTCTGAGCTAAGCTGAAAACATTTTGGTCTAGAGCAGGGGTTTTCAACCTTTTTGACTCCAGGGACCACCATTTATTCAGCATTTGAGCCACGGACCACCATTTGATGACATTTTAGCCCTAAAGACCTAAAACTAAAGAACTCTTTTGGTTTTGTTCACAATTCCAGGCTGGATTTTGCAAACAAAACAGTGTAGACTTCTTAATTAAGTGGTGCTAATTCAGATGATGAATATTTTAACTCTTGAGAGTGTGAAAATGAAACCAAATGGACCCGCAAGGGTCCATTTGGTTTCATTTTTACATTCTCAAGAGTTACATCTGGTTAACCAACTTTCCATCATTTCGCCTGAGGACCACCTGGAACCTTCTCAGTGACCACTGGTGGTCCCCGGACCACCTGTTGAAAACCCCTGGTCTAGAAAGGCTGGGGCCGACTCGGATGGATCTCACTGGTCTGTCAGTCATCCCCAGCCCCTCCCCCTCTCCCCTCCAGTGTGGAACTTCGTCACATCATTTGAGTCTACGCCAGTCTACATAAACAGCTACCCTATTGGCCTGAATATAAGACTATGATTTTTTCCCAATGGAAATATCCCAAAAATGGAGTCGTCTAATCGTCTTATATTCAGGGACTATACTAGTTGTCATTCAATGTTCTTTTTTCTGTAAACGGCTCTTGAAAAATGGGGGTCGTCTTATAACCGAGTCGTCTTATATTCGGGACAATACGGTATTTAGGTCTACATAACAATGCTATCTAAGATGCATAAGTTGAGGTTTCCATACGCCTGTAGGCCAGAGGTTTTCAACAGGTGTTCCGGGGATCACCAGTGGTCCCTGAGAGGATTCCAGGTGGTCCCCAGCTAAATGATGGACAGTTGGTAACCAAATTACCCCTTATAGATCTGTAACTCTTGAGAGCGTAAAAAGAAACCATTTTACGCTCTCAAAAGTTACGTTATAATATAATGTAACTCTTGTAGCGTAATTATTATTTGAATTACTTCATTTTCTGAATTACTTAGTTTTCAAGAATCTACACAAATAGAAACTGTAGAAGAATTGTTACTTTGACCAACGTTTTGCCAGTTATTTGTGGCTAAAATTCTGAATAAATAATGGGCTCTGGTGTGAAAAAGGTTGAAAACCACTGCTATAGGAGGTCTTGGCTAGGGCAGGCGTACACCTGCAAGTGGAGGAGTCTGAAGAGGTGGTCGGCTGATTTGAACGCCCGCAAGGGTTTGTAGGGTGCGACTTGCGACTCACACACACACACACACACACACACACACACACACACACACACACACACACACACACACACACACACACACACACACACACACACACACACACACACACAGCGCGCTGTCTTGGCTTCTCAACCATATCTACGAAGTGTTTCTCTCTCTCTCTATCAGCAATTCTGTCCAATCACAGCCCCACAGGTCATTATTTTCGATGACTTGGACATAGACATATAGGTAAACGCCACAAGCCGCCCTACCATGCAAGATCAATACCCACTGGTTTTGATTAAAGTGTTGCCGTTGACAATTACCAGACCAGTTCTTCTTTGGTAATTACTGCTTGCTTAAGTCCTTTGAAACATTTTCTTTTTAAATTAAACCAAACTTAATTGAGTTTAATAACTAGCCGCCACCAAAGATTTCCTATGACTTTTTTTTTTTTTTTTTTACAATGCACGGGGGGGGGGGGGGGGGGGGGGGGGGGGCGTGTTATGGGATATAATAAAGACTGTGAGATCAGTTGTCTCCTGACACACACACAGGCCATTAGCAGCCAGTAAGAAGTGCGGGGAGTCTCTCCTTCTCTGCAGCTCCTTTTGATTGCTGGAGTTTGACTTAGTAGTTTTTAGTGGCGCAGCTCGAGCAGCTATTATCATCCTCTGAGGTAACATGCCAGCAGCACGCTTTTATGTCTTCCCTGAACTTTGGACCCAGCTGGATGTGTTTAGAACGGTTATAATGTAACAGAGGTTCAAAAGATTTCACTACCTTCCATTTAGCCTCTCCTGCCGACAGTGTTGGGCCACTCTAATATGCTTCCACGGCGGGTCTGGATCTCATCAAGGCTCATATAGGATGGAGGGGTAGGGGGGGTTGGGGTAGGAGGAAAGGGTGGGTGGGTTGACAGAGGGGGTGGGTGGGTTTTCAAGGGTAGAATCAATGAGATAAAGTCAGGATCCATTAGCCACCGTAGGGCTTAGGAGATTGATGGATATAATTGGCCTACGGGATGATAAGCGGAGAGCTGATTACATCAGTGTTGAGAGGATCGCTGACCAGTGTTAAAGGAGGATTCCACACCAAAACACATTGGGCCTCAATCTACCTTGATTCCTGTGACATGATACATAATGTCCTTGATTTTTGTCACAGATGTCCCATTTTCTACATTTCACCTTGCCGCAGGTTGTCTTTATTCTACTGCGTGTATTTCTGTAACTCCAAACTTATTTTTTTCACACACATCACATTTTAATAGTATACTGATAAATACGCTTGAATTTTACGTCACTCTGGGGCAGCATTTACTTGTAATCCCAGAGGTAATCTATTCCTCCTCTCCTCCCCTCCAATCACACACTCATATTTGGGCATTCCTGTGGGACTCCTGTCCTGTCCGTGGGACTCCTGTCCCACGGGTTTTTAAAAGTCATATAGTGGTCCAATTACCTTGTAGTGTGTGGCTTGATATGATGTGTGAAAAAAAAAATAAGTTTGGAGTTACAGAAATACCCGCAGTAGAATAAAGACAACCTGCGGCCATGTTAACTGCACCGGCACAGCAGCAACAGAGGCTGCAACTGTAACTGACCTCAGGGTGAAATGTAGAAAATGGGACATCTGTGACAAAAATCAAGGACATTATGTATCATGTCACAGGAATCAAGGTAGATTGAGGCCCAATGTGTTTTGGTGTGGAATTCTCCTTTAAAGGCATAGTTCAGATTTTTGGAACTTGTGTTGTGGTGGGAACAGAAGGGTCATGGTGGGAGTTCTGCTCTGGTTGTTGAATGGATGTGCTGATATTGTAGAAATGGGTCAACAATACAAATGAAGTTATTTTTTTTTATTCATTTACTTTTACTGTGTGTCCCCAGACTGTGACCCCTGCAAAAATGAGCAGAACTACTACATATTTCACCAAAACCAGAGCAGAACTCCCACCATGGGACTCTTTCAATCAATTAATACAGTTGACAGCACTATATTAACGGCAAGTATTTCATAGAGCTTAACTGAACTATCCCTTCATGTTTGCTTTGGCCTCCTTTTACAGTCAATCATTGGCAACGTATTTGACTCTAATATTAGTTGTGACAATGGGGGCGGTGCATGGGGATAGTTTCTGTAAGGCTCAAATAACAACTTTCACACCCTATACCTAACCTACTCTCCCTCCCTTTCACCCTCAAACCCGAAAAAACCGAGGAGAGAAAGTCTGCCCGGGGCGTGAGCCTGCGGAGCGTTTTCTTTTTGGGCCGACGATGGCGTCACTTTTCCCCTGGCCTCTCTCTCTGGAGAGAGAGTGCGGTGGGACACTGTAAAACTTTACAGAGGGGAGTAGTACGACATGGGAGTGTCTCCGCCTCACCTCCATTAAAGTCCGTGCCAGGCTGCAGTGGCATTAAAACACTCATAAATAAATAACAGTGAGACCCAAGAAAAAGCTAAACATGGAGTTTCCAACTCCGAGGGTCAGACGAGGAGGAAAACGTTGCACGGGGGGTGGGTATGGTTTTGGCTGGTGGTGGACGACGCAAGCATGGCTGGTGGTGGTGGCTGTGACACCACCAGGCTCTCTCTCTCTCCCAGAGAACTTTACTGCGACCACTAATATCCACTGGCCCTCCCTCCTCGCGGCAGCATCGAGCCGCGGCCAAATCCCTTCTGCTCCGCTGCGGCCGACCGGGGCCACCAATATAGTCGTCGACACCGGCGTGTGTTTTTCCTTCTTCCGTGCTTTACGGGCGAGAGGTTAAGTCATTCTGGTATATATCTCGGAGGCCTGGCGGGGGGGAGATCTCGTGCAATCGCGACAAGGTCAGAATCGAGAGCACGCTTTCCAGGGGCTGTGAAAATGGTGAACATGAAAGAAGGACCAAAAGAGTCGGAGAGGGAGAGAGGGAGCAGGAGCTATAACTAGAGAGGGAGAGAGGGAGAGCGGGAGCAGGAGCTATAACTAGCCCAGTAAGGGGAAGGCTGACATCATACCAGTGCTGATACAATCGAAAGCCATGACTGCAAACTGGACTCCCATTCCAGAGCCAGTGTTGCCAACTCGGCGCATTTGTCGCTATATTTAGCGCTTTTTCAGACCCCCCTAGCGCCAAAATTAGAGAAAAACTCCTGGCGAAAAATCTAGTGCTTTTTGGGTGGTGAGTTGGGGCGAAATTGATTGACAGGCGCCAGAGATAAAACCCTCATTTTTCACCATTTCTCCTCCTATGATAGTGTGGTTTTCAACCAGTGGTCCGCAGGCTAAATGATGGATAGCTGGTTAACCAGATGTAACTCTTTGAGAGCGTAAAAATGAAACCAAATGGACCCTTACGGGTCCATTTGGTTTCATTTTTACACTCTCAAGAGTTAAAATATTCATCATGTGAATTAGCCCAAGTCTACACGATTAATGGTCATTTAATGGTCATATTCCCTTCCAGGCAAGCATCTAGCGCATTCTAGTGCATTTTGGAAGTGCCACTAGTGCATTTTGGATTTTGGCAGTTGGCAACACTGTCCAGAGCAGAGTGTGGAGGGGCTGGGCTCTCTGTCTGTCTCTTGAGGTAATGCACATGGCTGTGTGCGCTGGAGGAGGAGGAGGAGGTCCATTTGCTCAGCGCAAGGAGGGTTGGTGGTGGGGAGGTTTTTTGGGTGGGATTTTGGCCGCAGCCCCCTCTGTGTCTGGATGGACAATGCTGGTGAAGTGAGATTGATCCGCAAGTTGGAGAGCGGCCCTAGCTAGTTGTGGCCCTTTTTGACAGCGAGCGCCACGAACGAACGAACAAAGTCGGAATGGAGAAGATCCCCCCCTTCAAACAGCCAATGAGATTCCTCTCTATGAAAGAGAAGTGGAGATAGAGAGGGAGAGAGAGAGAGACAGTAACAGAGACCAGGACAGGAGCACGAGAGCGAGTGCGCATAGCGTGTTTACCCAGGTGTGCGTTTAAAGCTTGCCAGCTGCTGTGGAACAATATTGAAAGCAGGCCTTTGCTCTATGAACAAACCTGACTGAGCGAGAGGAGGCCATCCCCTTTTTCTTTTTTTTTTTTTTTTACATGAAATGACTTTTGGTTTATTATTTTCTAGAGAGGCGAACCGAGGCATGGGTTCTCGCTCGGAAACATGCTCTACATGTTCGGCAGTGTTTTTCGGGGGCCCCCTGCTCCGCATTCCCACGCCACGCGCTCTAGTCTATACGGAAAACAGAGTGGAACACTTCCTTCCAGATAGCTTAGAGCTCATAAGTTGGGGGAGAATTCCTACAGGTACCTCGTCGTCGTAACCTCGTAAAAAGAAAAGTGCTACGTAAATAAAGATTATTGTTTATGTAAGCCTCCAGGCGATGTTATTACACGTCTTTGACTAGACGAAGCTAATGTAAGCACGCTCTCAAAATAGTCTGGTCCGAAAATACCCAATCTGGAAGCTTCGTGATGGGTCGCCCCACATGCGCCTGTAGTTCGGGGCTATTTCCGGCGATGTGCGGCGCAATTCACTGGCGGTAATATGGAGCCTAATCGGGCAAAGGCGCTGCTCACATTCACAATGCACAAATCGTACATTGCCATCAACAGACATATCACCAAGAAAAGAAGAAAACAATCGGGTAACCGTTTAAATTCCTAAGATGTCTCTTTAATTCCTTTGTTAAAAGTAAAAGAAAAGCAAAGGATTTTTTTCACATTGTAGGCTTTTAAGTAGAGGCCAAATTGTTCCCGATCAGAGCCAGGCAACGACAATAAAAGCATTTGAGGAAAGGTATGTCCCCGCAAGAGGAGGATTCATACTGCGTCCTTCTTGCTTTATGAGTACACAGTCAGCGTGGATTCATGTTCCTCTCCTTATTTCCACTCAGCATGAGACTAGTATTGCAACAGCTATTGGCACGAGAGCCCGACTACAAGTTTTCTTTTTTATTCTTCTCCGAGTTCAGTGCATAAAAGTATTAGCTCGCGAGAATGCCAGGAAAAGTAAATCCTCCAGAGTCATGTGCGTGCGTGTGTGTGAGAGAGGGAGTGAGTCTACGCGTGCACGTAGGAGAGCAGTCGGAGACAAAATCAATCTCATCATTTCGGTGGGGTATTTCCAGCAAACCCCACTGCTTCTAATTACAATAGACCTTGCAGTCATTGTCTATTTTCTCTTTCTTTCATTTGCCTGCCATCAGATTCATATGGTTGCAGTTTGCATTAATTCATATGTGCCCCACATTTCGTGTGTTTGCCGCTTTCAGAAGTTTAATCTCAGCCCAATCACAACAGAAAGGTATGTTCCGGAAGGCTCTGGTGCAGCAGAGCGCTCCCATCCTTGCCCCGTGGCCAGAGAGACTGTATAGATAACCCCCCCCCACACACACACACACACACACACACACACACCGCCTTACCGGTGCAACACACGGCATCGTTCAGCACCACAAAAAACCTCCATCCGACCACCGCAGACTTAAACATTGTTGACCATGCCTGACATTAAGTATAAGGCTGAAAACAGGCCAACATAAAAAAAACAAAGAAGAAAAAAAAACTCCACTTTAAAACATAGAGATGAAAACTTGAGATTAGATCAACTGTGGGTTTCGGACAAGAAAAATATCCACATGGCACAGATGCTCAAAGGAAAATACGTTACAGTACGTTTTACACCATACGGGGGGTGCAGAGCAGATGGAGGAAAAAGCTCTGGAGTTTTTCAGGCGTGGACATTTGCCATTTTGCAACTCCAAGGTTGAATCATGCGTTTATTTATCATAGCGAGACCCACAGTCCTACTATCTAGTATCTTTTGAAGGTTTTTGCAAAGCTTCAAGGGGCTCCAATTTATTACATCAATTTTGCTCTCTCAGGATGCTATACCAAGCCATTTCAGCTGCAGTACCACAAATGGCCACATTTGTGGTACTGCACAACTGTGTGGTTGGGGGTCGGGGGATATGTGTGGCAGAGTACAGAATATGTGTGGCTGTCAGTAGCCAGCCATGCACACGGCAATATCCACAACACATATTTATTGTTTATTTATTTCACCAAAAGTGTTGTGATTCTAAAACTGGATATCACTGCATGCGTCCGTGTTGTCCTGTGAAACCAAAACAATCCCAGTCCTCATGTCTCATAATAATTGGATTTGATATAATGAATAATAATCTAAAGTAAATGTAATAGTTGAATAGTTGAGTGAATATTATGGGTGTACTAGTCTCTCTTCATTTCATTGCTCTCGTAATAAGGGCAATCGGGGCAATGATTGTTAGCAATTGTTTCTGGTGCTGGTGCAGCGCCACGTACTGTAAATGTGACAAATTGGCCCTCATAATAAGTGTGGTTTTCCAAAGGGGCCTGATGTGACTTGACATTTGGGAGGGTATTCCTCCCCTGGCAGGGCCCGTGGAAGATAATGACTGCCATATTACATCAACACAGCGCCGTGCCAACCGTTCAAGCACTGATACATCCCATGATGCAATGGTGCAATACCCTCTACTCGCCGTATACATCGTAGTTGCAGGCCTGCGCCCATCACTGCAGTTAGTTGTGAAGCGCAGTCTTCACGGATGCTTGCATTTTGGTGACGTCATGTGTGTAACTACAGAGAAATCATCTGTAACCAGTGTTGGGCAGTAATGAATTTTAGATTACATATTACTGTAATATTATTACTTTTGCTCCAAAAAGTAAAGTAACGAGATTACTCTGCAAAAATGGGTAATAAGTAATGCATTACTTTGCAAGTAACGCCAAGTTACTTGTTTAAAATGAGCTTGTTGTTGCATGCAAAAATAGAACAGATTTACAAGCTATCGACAGATACTGTAACAACGGAGATGTGCACTAGATTGTAGATCCAGTCCACGTGCTGCATCCTGTGCACAGTTATGTACACTACAAATCGCTTGCTGCTTTATTTTGTATTTTTAAATGCAAGACCTCAACTGTCTTTGAAAACAATTGTGAAAAAGTTTAAAAAGTCAAAGAGACAAATTTCGAAATCTGGTTTTGTTAGTTGCAGGTCTGTTTTGTGATTCAAGGTTAAAATGTTCCCATTGCTTCTCTCTGCTCCTTTTATTTATTTATTTTTTTTATTTAAGAAAGACATTTACAATGTCTGATTTTGTTGGCTTTGTTTTCAGGTGCAGTTTGTGGGATTGGAGACTATTATTATTCCAATACATTGGATTCAGTTCTAAAAAGAGCTCGCTAAACAGATTATGTTGTACATCTCTATTTTTTCAAAGGTGGGAGTTGAGAACTTGGGAAAGTAATAACGTAATATATTACTCTTCAATTCCAGTAATAAGTAAAGTAATGATATTACTTTGTCTAAGGAGTAACGAGTAAAGTAAAGAATTTACTTTCCTAAGTAATATTGACCAACATTGTCTGTAACACAGTGTCCCAAATCCCTTGGTGGGGGTAAGGATCACACAAAATCTAAACGTCCATCCATTTCCAAAGGTAATAAAGGCAACCTTTTAGCTAAAAATCAAAATAGGTATGTAGCTAGATTTTGTTTGCCCCTTTCCCCCTCTACGTTGCTTCTACTTTGATGCTCCAGCTGTTTCCCTGCAGAGGGATGGTTGCTTCATCCTGCAGACGGTCCAGAACTTTTTTGTTGTCAACAAATCATGAAAACAAAACATTTGTCAGGCCCAGGAAAGGACGGTACTAATTTTTTGGGGAAGGGGGTTGTGTGCAGTGAGGCAGCCTTTTAGCCACACAGCACAGCAGTGTGGCTAATGAGCCAAATCTGTTTACAAACACGGTGTTTGTTCCTCTATTAGCTTTAAGCCAGGCATCCATATTTTGAGCACTCATTACATTGTCCAAAATGGTAAAAACAAAAAACAAAAAACAATATCTGTTCTTTTTGCTATTTTTTTTTCTTTTTTTTTTTTGCTACTTTCCTTCCGGGTTGTTTTCTTTCCAAGTCCTCACCACCGACTGCAACGCGAGTATAATTAAACAATTTCACACCTTGAGTGTGGTTCCCACCAACAGGCCCTGCGTTCAATTTAAGATCAAACTCATTGTCAGAGACGCATACAGCCATGTATCTTCCCCTCGCGCATAATCGCTATCCTAAAAATCAAGGGCTAACATTTTTCACCACAACAGGATATCAATTTGTGAGTGCACTTATGGACGTCACATCTAATTCCCCCCACCCCCCTACCCCCCTTGTTTTGGAGTTGTGTTATAACATTATGATCACTGTTTAAACGCAGCGGCGTGCCCCGTAAAATTCTAATTCCCCGAAAGGAAGAGACGGTATTTACAACGAGGCACATACTAGATAAACACTAATCAACAAAAGGTTTTTGCGGTGCCATCATCCCAGTGTATTTGCGCACACAGACGCTGTATCTTGCACCGCCGTAATGTTTTGATAAATAGACTCTACTGATTTGGGGGAAAAGTTTATTCCAGCTCCTCTTCCAGCCCCCGAGCAACTATGCAAAAAAGCTGATTATTCTATTGGCTTGACCACAGCCGTTCCCTCTTAGCCCCAATCGGGGTCTTTTTCTTTTTTCTTCTGGCATCCGTTTCCACGACCGTTGATCAGCGTTTCGTTTCAGTCAGTCATAACGCCAGACCGCCATAGTTTGTTTACAACTGTTAGAGCAAAATATGGCTTCTGTAACCCTAAAAAGCCGTGGTGAGTTGACTTGATGTACAGTAAACCTGACTTCTCTCTTTGTGAAGTAATAATAATCGCGCAAAAAAGCGTCGCTTTCGCTTAGCGTCTGCCTTTATTAGACCTTTACTGTGAATTGTCAGGTGTGGGTGGGCTTGGCCCTTCTTAAGCCTATTAGCCCGAAGCCACAGACTCCCACCTTGTCAGTTTACAAGTGACAGTGAGCCAAGACAAGGCCGGGGCTCAGTTTTCCAGAAATCAAAGCGGAGCGTTTTAAATCTCAGTCATCGTTTCCTTTAGTCATCCAAAGAAAGCAGTTTGGGAGGTGGTAGGCAGTGGTTGGAAGAAATACTCCAGTTGAGTAAAATCACAAAAAATACCGGCATCTTACAAATAAAAGCAAAACTATACTCCAGCCAGTCTATTAGCTCATAACGCTTCACAATGTAACACATTGTCATGTTGTAGATCTGCTATTTTTGAAGGTTTCATAGTAGTATAGTCCAAATACAATGTTGGATTTAAAGGGGAGATTTCACCCATTGTCATTAATATAGCGACATGTTATGTAGACAAAATGTTGCCCCATTCTGTGTTATTGGCGGAATTCCCTGTTAAGTAGTTAATGTTATGCATTCATAATCTGAAGAGTAACTAGCTGATAAAATGATTGTAGTGGAGTAGTACAAAGTACTAATTTGCCTGTGAGATGTAGTGGAGTAGAAGTATAAACTATAAATAATGGCGTACAGTAAAGTACTTGTGAACTATAGTACTTTGAGCAAATGTACTTACTGTAGCTACTTTCCACCAACTGGTGTGGTGGTATAGGGTAGGCGATGTCTCTAGCAGAGCAGTCCTGTGTAGTCTTGCATTTTGGTGGTTTTTCACCTATTCATCTGGAACGCATTACACAACACGAGGTACGTGCTGTCATGGCAACGCCGCAACACTGTGTTTTCAACGGGGGTGAACCGCAGGCAGATTGCACACCGCAGGTTGACACTCCACCAAAAACACAACAACTGGGATTGCCAGATACAGTACGCGACCTTGCAAGCAAGCACACACACTACAGTCAGCGACGGCAACCGGTCTGGGAAATGACCGATGAGTTATTATTAGCGAAATTAGTAGGGAAATTAGGTTAATTTAGCGTCAAATTCAGTTGTTCCCCTTGAACTGGTCCGTGGCCAAGATAAAATCCACGGAAAATGAAAAAGGTTGAAAACCGCCGTTCTAGCCCATTTCATAACCAACCAACAGTTTTAATGATGCGTTCATTAAAAACTGTTGGTTGGTTATGAAATGGGCACATAATTGCTGCTACACAGTTAGTTGTACTGTATATGTATCGCCAAACAGAGTTGGGTCTTGAGTCGGGTCTTTTTTAGCTGAGTGGCTTTACATTATTATTGGTATACTATTATTAGTGCTCATGTGAGTGGAGTGGAGTGGAGTGCACTCGCTCCCCGCTGGGCGCATGTTGGGTAGGGTCCACTCTGTGGTTAATTAGAGGGCAGGGATTTTTGGCCCCAAGAGGGCCTGGGCTTGGCCCACCAGTGAGCTCACTTCCCCTCATCTTCACACTCATACGCACGGCCGCTCCCCAGCTATGAGTCAGCCGAGGGAGAGAGAGAGACAGAGAGAGAGAGAGAGAGAGAGAGAGAGAGGAAGTCATTTTACCCGCACCGGGCCCATCTCCAGTCTCATCGCCTGCCAACTCTGTGAGCGGTGTGATTACAGGCGAAACTGATTAAAACAAAACAACTGAGACAAGTAAAGCCCCCCCCAGCCCCCCATGCCTCATGCCACACACATACACAATACAACTCACACACACACACACACACACCTAGTTGCACGCACACACACACACACACACACCACTCACGACACACGCAGAGGACAGGAACAGGAAGTGTGTGTAAGCAGAGCACAGGATCCTGGACGTGATCTTTGCAGGCTCTAATGACATCCTGATGGAACACAGGTGCCTCCCGAGACATGCAGGCATGGAACGCTTCCATTAAACACACACACACACACACACAACACACACACACACACACACACACACACACACACACACACACACACACACACACACACACACACACACACACACACACGAGATGATTCACTGCCCCGCTTCCCCTGGTTTAATCATTTAATGATTATTATGTCTCTGGGTATTTCCTCGCAAGCTCGCAGCTTTAAGCAACCGTCCGCTCGGGGAGCTTATTCAGTCTGGCTCGTAGGTACGGCTCGCGGGTTAAAAGGCTTGATAATATAAGTGATGAGAAAGAAGGTCTCGTGGTGGCTCACCACCACAGCGTAAACGTTGCCCCCACACCCCACCCCCCACCCCCGACTTTTAACAGATTTTTTTCCCCTGAGCCCATCGGATGCAGGTGCTCTGCCAAGATCAAAGGGTGGCTATAAGTAAAAGCCTCCTTTAGTTTGAGCTGCTCCAATAGAGCTGATTTATTCTGCCAGTCCCACTGTAAAAAAAAAATAGCCTGTTAGTTTGCCTACCGTTGGGAAAACTCCTGCTAATGATCTTATTTTTCTTCTGAGCCCTTAAGTGTGGAAAGCATTTTTGTACTATATATGCATGCAGAGTTTGTCATTCGTGCTGGATGGCTAATGTTTCTCTTTTTTCTCTCTACCTGAAAAGTTGATGTTCAAAGTAATCTAAGCGAAAATATGTCTCTTTTGGTAACAAGCACGGATCTGTAGTGCTTGGATACGGTTTGCTTGATCTCAAGTTGTACTTGAGATTCAGTGGATTAAGACGTCATCTGGTTCCAATGCTAGGTTATGTGATACTGAGGACAACGCATCAGTCTAACTTTTTTACCGTACGTTCAAGGCATGGGGAACAGTACATTTTCAAGAAAAATGACTCAAAACAATGGAATTTCTTCAACACAAAAATGTCACGACTTCTTTTTCCTTCCATGGCCGCTATGACCCTGCCACACCAGCTATGTTATGTTTTTATTGTGATTTTAGTGCACGCCATAAAGCAGAATATTAGTTCAGAAATGGACCCTTTTCCATTTCCCAGCGACCATTTTGCTGCGCGCTCATCCAACCCGCCAAACAAGTGAGTCCAACCCGAGGCAACGAACCGCTAAGTAAGGGCAAACCAACCAAGACGACAAATACGACATCTTTTTTTCTCTCATTTAATTTACTGCGTATAGCCCCTCTCTGTTGCTATGGCAGCTGTGTGTTTTACAGTGCAAATGAAACGTAATAAGCATAACAGCGGGCAGTGATACAAGTGCTACAGCGGGCCGTGCAGGACACACAAACCAAAAATAACCGCTTTGAAAATCTGTTAGTTCTTGTGAGCGACACGATTATATGTTAAAGAAAGAAAGAGGGTGGCAGAGAGAGGCTGGGTTGTTGGCAAGTCGGGCTGCATCAGTCCTGGCATTTCTCACGTCTGGCAGGTGTCAGACAAACAGTAACTTCACCCTCACGCAGAGCTATATAGGGGCTCCCAAACACTGAGATCATCACCGGGTTGAGAACATTCCACCAGCCTTTTTTTTCACACACAAAAAAGGGCCCGCGATCATTCATCCGCCATCCCCTGGAGTGAAATCCACTTGGAAGAAGCTAAAGATGTTTCCTCTCTGTATATACGTACACTGAACGAGAGGTCAGCTTTCTCCCGTTCCGCCAGTCAAAAGTCTTTCTATAGGGTTGTATAAACTGTGTGTCCAAACTCACGTGTCGCCGAACCTGCCAGGACCGTGCACGGTGCACACCGCACGAGGCTGTGTCTACTCTTTCATGCCCAGTAGGTTTGGGTCTATCTTTCATGCCCAATGGGTTTGAGTCTGTTTGGAAATTTGAGCCCCGATTTATACTTTGTGCACGCAGTGGTGTCGTGCTCCAAAAAAAGCGTCAATCTGCAAGCTCACTACGCGTTGCGTTCGAAATGCGTTGTAAGCTTGAAGTTTGACGTTTTTCTGCACACAACACAAGCATTATTATGGATCATAAATCAAGACTTGATGCCATAATGGAGAGAGACACTTGCTGCATTCAGTAATGTAACATGATGATAGCACCTAGGGTGATATTGAGTGAAACCTACTGAAGTCAAGACAATTTGGCTGCTGGCACTTCTATTATATGAGATTAGTTGAAAAGGAAAGGTTTTTTTTCTTAAGTTTTGACTGACCTGTTGTATTGATCATGTACTCAAATCTAAATAGCTATCTGAGATTTGCTCCATCTATCCTTATGCTACAATCATGTACAACTAGATTGTAATGGTATTGGAATGTTATTGACTTGTGCTGTCTGGAAAAAGTGTGTGTTAAACTTGATGGGACGAGACGGTGTTCTCAAGCAGAAGCTGTTGAATTGTACTACATTCATGTATCTAAAATATCTGTTCTGCACGAAAGAACATGGTGCTTCTCTTATAAACGGTAAACATATATGAGACGCCGCATTAGAAATGTGTCCTCGGTATAGTGAGCAAATCTCTGCCAGGAGGCATGTGCCCTAATAATAATAGCATTGTATGCAGTGAAATTACTACCTGGAGTTATGAAACAGTAGTAGTACGTCAAGGCGTGTGATTACCAAGCGCCACTGTTAGCTGTGTCTGATTGCTAATGTCATGTGTCAATTATGATTTTATCGCTAGTCTTATCAAAGGTCGACATTTGCAATGTTGAGTAGGTGACTAGGTGTGGCCATAGTTTGTATATTACTCACTCAATGTCTGGCTTATGGTGCCATAAGCAAGACATCTCACTATGGCGCCATAGGTAGACATGATAATCGTCTTTATCTTAGGAAATTATTGATATCTTTCATCATTTCTAGAAGAAACATGATACACATAATACTCAACTACTGGGATTATGTTTTTAAACTATAGTTTTTGCTGGCCAACGGAGAGGTTAGCAATATAATGTATTTGACGCTGACCTATGTGCCGAATATTCCTGGATTGCGTTACACGGCCCGCAGGCGGCATCACAAGAAATGTGAGTCTGACGGTGATGTTAGTTTGTGAGAGTTAAGCTGTGGGCAAACTAAAGCAGACACACAGACAGAAGGGGTGAACACAAGGCACTTTGTGTGGCCCTGGCTGGCGGAGATGATTATATTTATTCTCAGAAAGAATAAATAGTTTTCATTGACCCATTTGAACGAGGTACTGTGCCTAAGATATGCATGATGTTTGTCGCGAGTTTTTTTTTTTTTTTTTTTTTGCAGCACTGTGGGAAACTGAGTGCTCAAGTGGTTGCAGAGATAGCCAATCAGAAGTCATGGTGTTGCCAAGAGACCAGATAGCCAATCAGATAGCCGGTACAAAAACCATCCCAAGGCTCAGAGGTCGGATTGTGCCATAATGCGGAGGTAATCCCAGAGTCTAGGAGTATAGACATCTCGGTTCACTTCCATGGAAAGGTGTAATGGCGGCTGCTTGTGTCGTCCGCATGGAAAACAATGTAATGCATTCCCAATTCCAGTTTGTCACCTCTCAATGTCGCAACCTTTTGTGCAACCTCTTAGACACTGGGATCATGCAATGTCCAAAGTCACTGATTCTATTTATTAGGCCCTGCTTTGCAGCTGCCAAAAATCTCGCATTAACCCACCGTCCGCCAATATCGCGCTTGTTGTCCGCGTCGTGCGCGGTCCTGTCCGCCAGTAACGACGAATGTGCAGAAGACGACGAAATGTAGATTTCATTATTTAATCCAACTATTAGTCCCAGCGCATCGTCTGATAAAGATCCCGTTGCTGACTTGCATTTGGAACAGAATTGTGTGGGTGTGCCTACACGTGTTTGGCTATAAATACATTTTATTCTGCGCTCCTTTATGCTCTTGGGAATGAATTGTGAAATAAAAACATCTCG
Source organism: Benthosema pterotum (assembly GCA_039105355.1). Taxonomy (NCBI): domain Eukaryota; kingdom Metazoa; phylum Chordata; class Actinopteri; order Myctophiformes; family Myctophidae; genus Benthosema; species Benthosema pterotum. The sequence continues at coordinate 6,745,079 of CM076974.1, forward strand.
CTTGTTGAAATTATTGCCTCTAAAATGGACACACACACACACACACACACACACACACACACACACACACACACACACACACACACACACACACACACACACACACACACACACACACACACACACACACAGAACACATACTGTACATGCACCCACCTGCATGTGCTCCACCCATCCAGTGCATGCATTCTCATGTGTACGTGCATAGAGGTATGTAACTATGTACACATAATGCCCTCAGCTTCACGTGCTCGGCGTTGCCAACAACTTTTTTTTGTTGGAGTGACTCCAATCATCCCCCCTTAAAGCATGTTTGCTATTATCCTCCCGTCACCGTGGGCTGTGGAGATCTGTCGCTGCACACGGGTGGAACAGCTATAGTGGGATTAGGGCCCTTAAGCACCATAAACATATACAAGCTCCACCGTCCGCACAGAAAAACGTGCACACAGTCATTAGGGGGGAGGCTTATGGATCAGGCCCTCGGCTTTGTGCTGCCTGTCATGGACTTTTAACGATGGAAATCCCCAAGACGGTCGGTGCTGAGGCCTCCTACTCTTCACCTCAAACACCCAACATCCCACCACCACCACTGTGTCCCATCGCGGCACGTCAGGGGAGCATGTCTAATGGTCCCCCCCCCCCCCCCCCCCCCCCCGCGCGCCCAAAGAGAAAATGTCGGGTTCAGCCAGGGATGAGTGGATTTTCTGCCTGGTTTGTCTCCAATGGCAGGCCCTCATCTAACTCGTCGTGTCCCCGCTGAGTGAATGTTTCACTGACATCTTCATGAGGGAGTTGACACAGGGCACGTCCCATTTGTTGTACTCCGGCGGATGAACTGTTTTTCTGTTGCGTGGAAAAGGTAAACCAAAACGGGGATGGTAAACAAAGACGGCACAAAGCAGTGCAAATATTGCAATTCGGATGGCGCGTACGAGCGTTGCTTGTAGAGAAAGCGGCCCGAGCCTCTTGTTGTGACATGCAACGCACACCTCCGAAATGGAACAACTGCGTGGTTTGCCCGTTGCGGGTTATAGTGAGCGCTGGAGTGATTAAGTACTCCGGTACTGTCCGCGCTCACCTGAGCATACACAGCGACAAGCCTCGTCTGTACAGGAGGATGTATGCAGTGCGGTCCATTGTCTGCATACAGTGTTCCTTGAACTCTGTGCTTGCTGTTGTGGCACAAGGCAAAGTGTCAATAAATGTCCCAATCGAGAGAAATTCTTCCTCTAACATTCTTTTTTTTATGCGTCATGCTGAGTTAACCTAACCTTAAAGGAGAATTCCACACCACACACATTGGGTATCAATCTACCTTGATTCCTGTGACATGATGCATAATGTCCTTGATTTTTGTCACAGATGTCCCATTTTCTACATTTCACCATGAGGTCCCCGTCCCAACATCAACGTCGTTCCAACAGTTAACATGGCCGCAGGTTGTCTTTATTCTACTGCAGGTATTTCTGTAACTCCAAACTTTTTTTTTAACACATCACATTTTAACAGTATACTGATAAACATGCTTGAGTTTTATGTCCCTCTGGAGCAGACTTTACTTGTAGTCCCAGAGGTAATCTATTCTTCTTCTCCTCCCCTCCCTTTTGGCACTCTCCTCCATCACTCCAGTCTAAACTCTTGTCGCACGGGTGCCAGCTGACTTTAAAAATAATGTAGTAGTCCAGTTATTTTGTAGTATGCGTTTTGATGTGATGTATTAAAAAGAAATAAGTTTGGAGTTACAGAAATGCCCGCATTAGAATAAAGACAACCTGCGGCCATGTTAACTGCACTAGCGCAACAGCAACAGAGGCTGCAACTGCAACTGACCTCTTAGTGAAATGTAGAAAATGGAGCATCTCTGACAAAAATCAAGGACATTATGAATCATGTCACAGGAATCAAGGTCGATTGATGGCCAATGTGTTTTGGTGTGGAATTCTCCTTTAATCTTTAACTAATTACAAGCAGAGACTACAAAATGCATTGAATTGCCCTGTTGTTGAAATGTAAAAGGCCTTGCGTTAATTGCCATGCAAAATAAGTTCTATAGAAGGTAAATAGAGGGCAAACGCTTTCAAGATTAGAACAATCTAAATGATCAGATAAGGTTGCATAGTGGCACAAGGGGAAGTCGCTAATGTTGTTTGAAACTGAGAGGACAGGAGCTCCAGCTTACATTAATACCAGCTTACAGTAATATCGTTACATGCGATGCAGTAAACCCGGTTAGTAAATGGCTGTATATTGTGGGCGGTGGCCTCAAATGGAATGGAATGGCATCCGCAAAAAAAAGTCCCATTTCACCCAGGTTAAGTCGGGGTCTATAGGGAGGTACAGCCCGGGTCCAGGCCCTAATGGCCTCTGCAGGCTGGGCTTTGGCTAAAGGACACTAATTTGTTGTACAGAGGTCATTACTGTGATGGAGTAGCCTGGTGTTCTGGTGCTTATCGTGACTGTAATGAGCGGTAACTGTTGAATGCAGTGCTGCGGTCCCACGCACACACACGCTGCACACACGCACGCGCGCACACAAACACACGCATATTTGTCTCCACATCCACCCAGAATGTCCCTTGACTCCCGCTCTCTTTTCTTCCTCTGTCAAATAAATCCTCTGTGGTTGTTTTGTGAAATTCCTCCACCTTGCTGCCAAAACATTCTTCTCCTCGCTCTCCCGCTCCTTTCTCGTTAAAAGTCGCGAAGAAGGAGGATAAGAAGGAGTAGTAGAAGAAGAAGAAGAAGAAGAAGAAGAAGAAAGCGTGTTTAATGCGAGCCCAGAGGCCCCTTTCTTGCTCAGTTGTGGGAAGGAGCCGTATGTATACTGTAATGGTTAATGAATGGAGGTCTCACCCAGGGGGGGGGGACGCGACACCCACGTTTGTTAGAGTATACACACGCACACATGCCCGTACGCACACACGCCAGGCATTGGTTGTAGTTGTTTTCCAATGATGTCAGTGGCGGTAGCCTGAGTAGAACATGACTTGAGGAGCACCAGGGGCGGATCTAGGCATGGACATGGGGGGGCAATGCCCCCCTAAATACCCAGTCTGCCCCCCCCCCAAACACTATGCCCTGCAAAACAACCCAAGATTTTAAATTAAAGTGCTTATATTTAAAATGATTTGAAACACTACTACACTACTGCTACTAACTAACTACAGTTGTGGCACCACTAAACCAACAGCATTTCATCATTGAAAACAGAAAACTCTCTGAGTCAGACCTTTAGCTTTATGCATGCTGTGTGTCTGCTGCAACTTCAACAACAACTGATGTTATTATTATTGATGCTTTACTTGACTAATAAAAGTCCTGTAACCGAAAATGCGACTTCATAGTATGGGGGCGGCGATGAAGCGCCGCCCCCATACCATGAAGGGGGGCGGCGTACCATGAAGGGGGGCGGGGGTTCATCGCCGCGATGAAGCGGCGATGAACCCCCCCCCCCCCCCCAAATGGGACATGTTACATCCGCCCCTGGAGCACACACACACACACACACACACACACACACACACACACACACACACACACACACACACGATGCGCCACAGTGGGGGCCTCCTGGTGTGATTCAGGTGACAGAGGCAAGGGGAGAAAAAAGAGGAGGAATAGCCCCAAGGAGACATTGGCGCTTGTCTGGCCCGTTTCCCGGCCTCCCGTGTTGGAGCATGAAAAGGAGCAGGTCGTTTACACCCTGGTGAAAAAAAAAGAGAGAGAGAAGCCGCCGTAGCCACCACAGCAGCACCTGGATGTTATTTGGGCTAATGGACTAGGGGGGCTTACTCAATAGCACGGCAACTTGGGGGGGCTTCTTGTCGCTGCAGTGTTTTTACACGCGCCGCCTCCCTCCACCGCACCGCCATTTTTTTAACCCTCTCTCTCTCTCTCTCTCTCTCTCTGGCTCTCTTTACTTTTTTAGCACTTTTTTCCCTCTACACTTTAGCAGCTAATATACCTGCTTGCTGACGCGCACGCTTGTAAACACAGTCAATTCAATTCAAGGCAGCTTTATTGGCATGAGAAAACAAAATGTTTACATTGTCAAAGCAAGTGTCGTAAGTGTAATAAAACAGTTGAAATTGAGGAGTTGGGCACAGCATTTCACAGTTATGTCACATTGCATCGTTTTGTACTTGTTATGGAGCTTCTTTTTTTTTAAATAACAAAAATAGCTGCAATTATTTGCTCTCTTTTGGACAATTGGCAGCATTTTCCAAGACTATCCGAAAAAACAAGAAAAAAATCTGGGTTTAAGGTCTGTTAGTAGTTCTGTTACATTGGGCATGGTCCAGATAGTACATTGTACATATAGCAGTCCTTAAGGTTGTATACCACTGGCTAATCTTCTTTTGTCACAACAGTTCACAAGTCTTGCACATTGTTGTATTTCTCCCAATAGTACTGTATGAGGGAAGACTGTAAACACAGTCAGTCAGTGGTTTTTACCCCATTTCCTATCAAGGCCTGCTATTTATTTAGCATTTGAGCTACAAACCACCACTAGATTTTGCCTTGCTAATCCAAAACAAACTAACAAAAAACGTTTTTTTTTGCTGTATTGATTTCAACCAGAAAAAGTTTACTGTAATTATTGAGAGCATAACATGAATCCAAACGGACGTGCACTTGTGCACTTGTTTTATTTTGCGCTCTCATGAGTTAAAGATCTAATTATTGTCCATTCGGTCACCAACACCAAATCATTTTAGTTTGGGGACCACCTGAAACCCCCTCAAGGACTACTGATGGTCCCTGGGCCACTGGTTTGAGAACCACTGAGCCAGTCAGTCAGTCAGTCATTCACTCACTCACTGTGCTTATCTCTGTTCCACTCTCTTCTGTCCTCCCCTCCTCCTCCTCCTCCTCCTCTGTGTGTTTATTTGATTTTTCGAGAGGCTGTGCATGTATGGAGTGTTATGACAAAAGGCTTCACTCCCCGGATGTGTGCAGTCACCGCTTGTGTCATGCCCTTATGAGGCATGGCGGCGGGGGCCCTCATATGAGCTCTGGTACACCCGGCCCCACCCGGTTTGCCCTCCGTGCTAGGGGCAGGCAGGGCAGGGGGGAGGAGGGGTAGGGGGTGGTGGATGTGGTTGGAGGGGTAGGTGGGTGGGTGACTCCTGCCCACACCCTGTCCTGTTCTGGTGTCACACACCATTCAGTTCAATTCAATTCAAATGAGCTTTATTGGCATGATAAAACAAACATTTATATTGCTAAATGTCACAAATACTATAGAATGAAACAGTTGAAGATGGGAAAAGTATAGTATATACCTGTGGTTTTCAACCATTTTAATACCATGGCCCTCTGTTTATCCAGCATTTGAGCCACGGACCACCATTTGAGGATATTTTATCCCCACAGACCCCAAACACTAAAGATGCATTTTGCTTTTGTCAACAATTCCAGGCTGGATTTCAGAAATAATAAAGGCAAAGATAGTTCAAAAATGGAGATTCTTCTACATTCTCTAGTTGTTAAGACTTGGGCTAATTCAGATGATGAATATTTTAACTCTTGAGAGTGTAAACATGAAACCGGGTCCATTTGGTTTCATTTTTACCTTCTCAAGGACCACTGATGGTCCCTGGACCACTGGTTGAAAACCACTGCTGTATACAGTTGGAGGGGGTACAGACTTTTGTAAACATGTCACTTTGCGTTGTATACATTATGACTTTTTTGCGTTGTATACATTATGACTTTTTTGCAGTCCCTTTGGGACAAATGGCAACATTTTTCCTCAGGATTATTACAGAAAACAGGCAAGGTCCAGACCAAATACATATAATAGACCTTAGGGTGGTTGTATTCCATTGGCCTGTCTTCTTTTGTCACAAAAGTTCACAAATCTTGCGCCAGTGTTGTTGTGTTGCTGTATTTTTTCCAATATGTATGGGGCGTTTTTTGTCATTGGTCATAGTTTCTCTCTCTCTCACTCTCTCTCTCTCTCTCTCTCTCTCTCTCTCTCTCTCTCTCTCTCCTCTCTCTCTCTCTCTCTCTCTCTCTCTATCACACGCGCTCGCGCACACACGCACACACACGCGCGCACACGTGCACGCACACACACACACACACACACACACACACACACACACACACACACACACACACACACACACACACACACACACAGTAGATTGATAGATAGCTAGATAGATACTGTCTGTAAAAAGTGTAAATAGATAGACAGTGAGATGCATTTTATTTTTTTGGTTTTCATATAGCAGACAGCTGAAAATGCTGACAGCAGACTTCCTGAGTGTCCATGTTCCTGTCTCTACCCTGCTGCAGTGTATTACCTCACTCACACTATTGTTTGGAATCCATCACCAAGTCCTGGAGCCTTAAAGCTACATTTCCACACTCAAACATGCAAGAACACACACACACACACACACACACACACACACACACACACACACACACACACACACACAGACACACAGACACACAGACACACACAGACACACACAGACACGCACAGACACACACAGACACACACAGACACGCAGTCATGTACGCGTGCACATGCACAAACTGAGTAGCTTGATATAGCCACATGGCACACTGCAGTTTCATTTACCCCCCCACCCCTTTTTCTTCATTTCTTTCTCACTGAAATCACCAGAGGGATACGTTTGAGCTAGCTTGTCTCTGTCGTGGAGTGTTTTCTATTATAGTATATTTCACTGTTGATCTCTATCTCTTTCATCTTCCCTTTGCAAAAATGACAAACACATTTCTCCGCTCCGCCATGAAATTTACTTCATTTGTCATATCAAGCGCGGATCTTTCACCCCGCGATGCAGAGATAGCAGAGCCGAAACAAAAAAAAAAAGATATCTGCTCCAACACCGTGGCACCGTCCGCCACGCACGCACACACACACACACACACACACACACACACACACACACACACACACACACACACACACACACACACACACACAGAGACTTGTATGACGCCATTCAGAGTGAAAGATGAGATCAGAGGATATTTGTCTAATACTGTAGGGTTCTTTGAAAAAAAAAATGTTGACAGATTTTCTTTCCCTCTCTGGCGTGGGCTGGGGCATGTGTTAGTCCCATGTAGCGACTCACCTGTGTCTTCTTCTTCTTCCATAGCCTTATGGTTTGGACCAGGGTAGGGTTTACTAATGCCGGATTACTGCTACGACAGATTACAGCGCGCGCCTGCCTCTCATGTCTGACTTTGCAGGGCAAGGCTAGGGCAGAGCTTGATGGAACATGATACCAGACTTTTTCACATGTGGGCCCTTTGTCATTCGCACGATAAGATGTCGTTCATATCTGCAGGATGTCATCCTTTTTCTGTCATCGAGATGCATCAACCTATTCAGGATTGTTGTCTGAGTGAGTCTTACTTATGGATTGTGGTGTGAGGCATTTAGGCGGTGAAGAGGCGTTAGACTGCCATATCAATCACAGTATGTCTCATCAACACTGTAACAAAACAGTGTTTATTTAAAGATAGAGTGCCATGATCATCAGGTATTATTGTTATGAGGAGGAACGATTTTTTCCAAAAAGTGTACAGTTCATTAAGTATGCCTGGTTTGCCATGTTGGGTGGTGATTGGTGGAGATCCACCTGAACTGAAGCCACACCCACAGCTGTAGTTGTATGATAAAGGGTAGTTAAGGACGGGGCTGATGTTTGATGTCACTATATTTCTGTTATTTTCATTGGCATGTTTGACTGGAAAGTTTCAGCCCCAAGGAAGAAACCCTACATACAAAGGGAAGACATTATTGCACATAAAATCCACACCAAGGGGTCCAATTAAATAATGTTACCTCTTTGAAAAAATACAAAAATCATGGCACCCTCCCTTTAACTACCCTGTGTCCATTAAATGAACACTCGGGACTTGTTTTACTGTTCACTCTGAAGCCGTTTTGCGTCATAATTGTACCAAAACGCACAAAGCAGACCGGCTAAGATAAGGACTGCCTGCTCTCTTTCCATCTCAATCACCCCCCCCCCCCCCCCCCCCGCCCCTTTCTAATAGTTTGAAACATTGAAAAGGCCCTCAGAAAAAAACATTGCATTTCATCTTTTTTTCCATTCTTTAATTTTCGCCACAAAAAGCCCTGACATGTTTTAAGAGGTGCAACCTAATATTGCCTGAACTCCAGGACCTACCACAAAGATCTCTGGGTAAAAATGGGAGGGGAAGGAAGTGCACAGACAGGAGGACGGGCGTGGATGGAAAAGAGCGCGGCGACTTGGCTGCAGCGCGCCCTTAAGTAACAACACATGGCAACGGATGGAGGAATTCCACAATTCATCGACACTCTTTAACGTGAGCGAGGAGGCATGGAACCTCGGCCGTCCCCCGGCTGCTGCTATGCTTCTTCTTCTGCCCAGCTTTTTGGCCGGCCTCTCTCCAGAATGGGAAGCTGATAAGAGCCTGACATACCTAATTCCTTTCCATGTTCTCATCCTGGGGTAGGCATCACAATGGGCATGATTCATGGGGGTAATTCCGCCGGCTACTGACTTGGCTCCTGCCTGCATTTGGGAAAGAATGTGACCTCACAATATAGCTCTTTCAGGCCCATCCCTGTCTGACTTCTCTATACCAGCCTCTCCTTGAAGAACTCTTCTGTTTATCGCTGTAGGAACTGGGAGAGAGAGAAAGAGAGAGGGACAAGGGGAATGCAAGGCTCTAAGTTGGAAACCGAAAAAGAATTACTGCTCTAATTTCTCGGAACCACTTCGCTTTTCACCCCACCACCACCACCCTCCTGTCTTCCCCTCTCTTGCGGCGAAATAACTAAATGATATGCGCCAAGGGGTGAAATAAGACAAGAATGAATTTGACTCCCAACCACCACCATGACAGCCGCAGAGACAAGCCCCTGATTGCGTGCGGAGGGGAAGTTATAGGTGTGATGTCTGCTTCATGTTTCCACATATCAGTCAAAACGATTACCGCAAATCTGAAGCCCTTGGTTGCCAGATCCATCCGAACAGCACCCACGTGTCAGGCCAAACACATTGGTTTTGTAATGGGACCCCCACCAACCCCCCTCCCCTCCCTTCCACCCCTCAAGACCCCCCCCCCCCATAGCATTCTTAGTGTTTGTTGCTTAAGCAAACGCTGCAATCATCATGTGTAATTACTTAGATGTTTGATTCTTTTGGTCGCATTCCATCTGTCACAGGCACAAAGGCATTGTCTATCTGCACAGTCGGCGGTGCTGAAATATAAATTGAGCTGTCGAGCAACAAAACAACAACAACAACGACGAAAAAAAACACAGTCTTGAAATGCTAAACGCGCATCGTCCCACTGGTTCGGCGGCTAAACAGAAGACATGCGGTCTGCGATGGCCTGTAGAAATGGCAGGGACATAACGCTAATTGTTAATGACCGAGGCCAATGCACACAATCATTTTTTAACAAACCACTTTTCCACAGACCTATAAATTCGGTGCTCGGGAGAAGACGCCATATAAAATCAGCGCAAGGTACCCGCGTAGTAGACTCGAGATTAAATCATGTGCCTTCCAATTAGATCAAGAACTTGACCGCGGGCCAATCAAAAGCAATACGAGCGAGATTGAAATGGGAGTTGGGGTCGGAGGCGGGGCAGCGCATTAACTCCTTAAAAGGGGGAAAATGTTATCCTGCTAATGCAGAGTTTGTGTAATTTGCAAAGTACCGCTACATCAGGCATGACCCTACCCACCACCACCATCAGTCTTTGGAGACCACTTTCTTGGATGGCTTTTCTTTGGACCTTGGAAATATGAGTTATTCTACCCCCTTTAGAAGAGTTCAGAGAAAACTAGAATAATGCCTCAGTGGTCCAATAAAGATCTTTTTTTTTTTCTTTTTAATTTGAGTAATCCACCCAGACCCCCTTCTCCTATTCAACTCGGGCTAGGGGAGAAAAATTGAAAGTGACTTTTGCAGACCAAGCGCCATCATCAAAAAGCCTGAACACACATAGGACCGTAAACGGGGGAGAAAAGCTGGCGCACGCGATGGCACGCTCGGGCTGGCACACACTTCCTACGCAGCAAACGCACATAAAAAGGGCGTTGACATTGTACACTTTCATAACTATAGCGGCAGTGGTTTGGTCATGACACTCTCCTCCTAAGCATCCTAGTGCAGTCTCCCCTCCCGTCGACAGCGCGGCCTGATGATGTCACCTCTGGCGCTGCCATGGGCGTCTGAAAGCTTTTTCATGGAGGCCGCCCCAATGAACGCGAGGCAGACATTACTCACAACGAGAGCGGAGACTATCTGTTCTCTCCCCGCATGCAGCTGAAGCCGCCGTTTGTTAGCAAGTCGCAAGCACTGCTGCCAGCGTGTCTGTTGACTGCAGCACAACACTATGCAGATCAGATTATCCAAGGCTGGCTCCACACAGAGAGATCTCCAGCGCTGCATTGGTTGGTGCTCAATGCCTGGCCCCCACGGGACCAACCAGCTGTCCTGATGTCCCCCTTATACAGCAGTGGTTTTCAACCAGTGGTCAGTGGGCCTTGAGGGGGGGTCCAGGTGGTCCTCAGCTAAATGATGTCTGTAGCCACATGGGCCCTTGTATATATTTAACTATTGCAAATGTCAAATGAAACTAAATGGACGCACCTCTTCATTGCCTAATTTGCAAGAAATCTACACAATTCAATGGCCTATAAATAATGGGCCTTGATATGAAAAGGGTTGAAAACCACTGCGTAAGTAGAATCTCTGTGTTAAATAAGCACAGACAATCAGTCACTTATTCTCATTGTGTTTTTTTGTTTGTTTGTTTAGGACCCCCAGTTTGATATTAGGCTCTGGATACCAATTTTATAACCATTGTTTGTTTGTTTTAACCATGGGAAGCCCGTCTATACTGTAAAAATCATTAATGTGACTTTAGTGTACAAATGGGACCAAATTATTTCCATTCGCATTGTCTCACACTTACAGATCCGTAGGTTATTCGGTTAACAATTCGTTATCGACCACTTAAGGGTCCAATTGGACCCATTGATGGTTCCTGAGAACCTGCTGTTGCAAACTAGGGATCCAGAGACTGGTTCTCTGGGGGACTCATCACGGTTCTTAATAGACCCTTCCAGTCTGTAGCTCTGACAGCAACATGAAGAGAACCAAGTAAGAGCTCATTTTGATTCCATTAAGTATACTGAGTCAGAGTTATGGGGGGTCCCTGAAATGTAAAGGTTTAGAGCCTGGCTCGCCTGTCACTCACAGTCCTGGCCCGTCAGTGTTCCTGGCTCTGGCCGACGCAGTGTCACTATGGCCCCGATATACGCACACACTGCAGGCGGCCCAGCGGCACCGTCTGAAAACCACCGAGTGCTGTTAGTCATAATAGATGTTCATCTGGCCATCAATCTTGGTGCACTCCCCCCTTGCAAAGCTGCACGAATTGTGTCTTGTGTTGCAGTTAAAAGCCTTGGCACTGCTCTACCAGTTGCCTGTGATAAATTGATTGCTCTATGAAGTCTAGTGGAGACTGTTTGGAGATCCCTGATCCGTCCGCGCTGTTTGTCATTGTGCATTAGCGGCCGTATGCAATGTATGTATGCATGTATGTATGGGAGAGATTCCTGAACGGTGAGTCACTTACTGGCTCCTCAGGGGGAAGCACCTCCAAAACGGCGTTTAAGCCAAATAATATTTGTTGAGGAATCTTGACTGGAAACATAAATCGCTCGCCCATTTAGGAACGTTTGTTATTTTTTCCAACACTTGACTGAACAACAAAAGGCCAAGAGCCATTCTGGGCGACCATTGTGTTATGCAGTCACGAGAAAGAGGCTCTTGGAGAGACAATAAAATGGGAATGGAATCTCAGGCAATCTATCAAATGTTCACACTCCATGCTTTTCATCACCAACAACAGGACTGGATCAACATGCTTCTCATGCAGTCTCCACTAAAGTTTTCCAAATGTTTTAAAATCTCCAGGACAAAATACTTTTTGCACATCACTGTAATGTCAATCGGATTTAAACATATTTCTTTATCCATTCTCATTCCTGTACTCTTAGTAGACCATAAGTTTGTTGTTTGCATTTTAAACAAGTTTGAATCTGCTTGAATTAGTGTCTCCAACAGGCCGAAGCCATGGGGAGAGAGTATATTTTGCACTCTGTCCCTCTGTTACCAGCTAATCTCTGAACGTGTTAACCCGGTCACTGCAAAACTTTGCACACAGCCTCTTGGCCTGGATGTCAAAGATGAACCTCTGCCCCAAATTTTCCAGAACAATCTGTTATAGCTTTTCATATTTTAAATAATTGCACCAATCTGTAGTACTAAACATTGCATGTACCCTCCCTTGATTGCTAGGACAAACATCTGCCTTTCAGAGCGCCACCACAAGACGGATCTCTCTGCTATTTCATATTCTATTTTACGCTGTAAATAAAAGCGACTTTCAAAGTTTTCAGGATTGGCCTGTTTTAAAACAAAGCCTTAAATCATGAACACACCATGCAATGTACGTGTCACATACATTGCATGCTGTGTAGTAGTCTAGTAGGCAAGTAGGCAAGTCTAGTAGGCAAAATATGTCACGTACTACATGACATATTTTGCCTACATGTATTTTGTACATGTACATGTATTTTGAACAAAATGCCTAAAATCAGCCAATTATAAAAGAAAAGCAAAATCTTTATATTTTTCCATAAACATTTTTGCCCAATTTTACACACGCTCCTGTCCTCCTGGCAGAGACCTGTTCCCAGAAGGGCACTTTTTCTACTTCTAAATAAACTCTTGGTCAACAGACTATTATTGTCTAATATGACCCGTCAATATGTGTCAGTTTGAATGGCCTATGCATAATCTGCTTATCTTGATTAAGACATTCTTAGTTATCTGTTCTGGCCTTATCAGCTCATTGCAATATTGACATTCCTTTAATCAAAAGGCCATGTCTGTTGCACTACACAGTCATAGATCTAATAATAGTTGTAGAATAGTTCCTTTTTTCATAGTCATGAGAAAGTGAACTCACTCGGTTGGTAGGACTGGTTGATTCTCAGCCAAATGCATTCACTGTTTCTATTCTGGTGGGACGTCTAGACTTAAAAACATTTTACTAGGGACCAAAACCCACAGCTCTGTTGTTGCAAAACTGTCCTATGAGCATGGAAACCAGGCAGTAGACCTCTGTGCAGTATCTCAGAGGGAGAGAGAGAGAGAGAAAGAGTGAGATTCCCCTATTGATTTTTTTGCCAAGCACCTTGCAGGGCTGTATATTTTAACTCCAGAGATAAAATAGAACGGATGAAGTCATCCACTAGCTGATCCTATGATGTCTTTGTCCTGGGGAAAAGATTGCCCGTGGCCATAAAACGCTCTATATTAGTGCCTTTTTACGAGATGCTTCTTGTATACATAATTGTTCGCAGGGCCATTAAAAAACGTAGGCCCGACAATGTGCAAATGAGGAGATTTGTGGGGGTACTGCTGGCCACCTATTTTCACACAAAGTGACAACATGTGTAAACAAAAGAGAATGTGTATAGAACCCACATACACACCCAAACCGTTGCAACCGCATGATGATGTCATTCAAGGGAATGAGGCCCTTAATGAACATTTTAGAACCGAGTTACACCCGATGGCGGGTAGGTTCCGCACACCAAAAACAGATCTACAAGCTCATGGACGCGCCATGGGGCGACGTGCCGTGAGCTTGCAGATCCACCGCTTTTGGCGCGCAACACCGGGGTGCGTCTGAAAGCGCACGACGTCAGGCTTCGGAGTCGGGGAACAAGTTGTGCGTTTAGTCAACAATTAGGTCGCTTATATTACTTTCACATAAAACGTGGGTCCCCTCTCAAGATTTACAACGTATAATTGAGAGTGTATTTGTGCAAACTTGACTGTTTTTTTTTACCGAAGAGGTAGAGAGGCCAACGTTTTGTGACATGGAAAATGTATGACTCTGGAAAAAAAACATATTATGTATGCATTTCATTTTGTTTTCTTTCTTTTTTCTGCCGCTTTTTGGACACCACCTCGACTTTTCAAGTCGAGACGTGCCATTAGAGGCATTATAAATTAGATTGTATATCGGGGCTTTGTGGAATGCATGTATGTCGATCTGCAACCCGAATATCCCACAGTCATCAACCCGAGAGCCTCCCTCTTTTATTTTTTTAGGGGATTCGTCTGGATGAAATCTACTGTTTAGTATATTCCAAATAACAAACACATGTAAACTTTGGTACCCAGACTCCACTGAGTCTGTTGCAGTTGCAGGTTCAGCGGCGCTGTTAAAAGGCTACAGCACCGATGAACATATCCTAACGGTAATTTTTCAAACAAGCCGAGGCTTTACAGGTTTTACCGTTAAGTGCTACTTTACTCTCTCCACAATGAAGAGATTGTGAAACTTGCACACTCATAACAGTGTTTGAGAGTCACGAGTGTGACGGCAGTGCACCGCATCGCTTCCACGCTGGACTTCCCCCTGTTTCCTGACGTCGATGAGTGAATAATATCACATTACTGGAGCATCCTCTGGGATCCTATACACTCCCCAACATTTAGGTGTATACATTATGCGCATGATTTTGGCAGAACACGATCATTTTAATTATAGTGAATTATTATTGATAACAGGCCCGGATGTAACATTTCCCAATTGGGGGGGGGGGGGGGGGCAAAAATGGTATGGGGGCGGCTTCATCGCCCGTGTCACTTCGCCTAATATAAGTTGTTGAAGTTGCAACAGGCACACAGCATGCATAAAGCTAAAGGCCCGACTCAGAGTTTTCTGTTCTGTCTAACTAGGGGGGTTTCATGATGCTGAATCCATTCCAAGCAATCGTTTTACAAAGAAAAAACACTCACTGGGCTGAAAGCAGTCATGGCACTTGCCAAAATGTGCTGACTAAGCACATTTGTGATAACGGGAATGGTTGTTGTTTTAGGAGTGTTTTCTGAGCAAAACTGGTTCTTGGAATAGATTCAGCATCATCTATTATGAAAATTGCTCAACATAATTATGCAAGTTAGCATCCGGCAGTTTCTACATGCTGGGGACCCATACTCAACATTTCTAACATAAAACCTTGGTGTACTCAACATGCCTGCAGGGTTCGCATGCTGGCAATTGGACTGTTGGTGTTTTTGCACTGTTGGTTTTAGTCAACAAAAATGCATATTTGCTGGCTATGATGGATGCTGTGGTAATGGCTGGTTTCACGCTTGATGAAAATTGCAGATATCCACAAGCTCACAATGCGTCGGAGCACGTTGTAGATTTGCTATCTTACCATACAACCAAGGGTAAAATTATTTTTACCCTTTTACTTCTATATGGCATCTCTTGTCCATTAGCTGATTGATTCAGTTTTCGTCAGTGAAAAAAGCTAGTCAACTATAAAACTGTATTTTTTTTTTGTCATAGTTTTAGAAATCAACACATAACCTGGTGGTCATATTATGTGAATCAATATAAGGTTTAACACCCCAAAAATATACAATATCTAAAAAGTTTTTTATGGATTCTGGTAGAACCAGGCATGCTAAATAACACTACCAAAAACTACCCCCCAGAAAGAAGTCATTATCAGACCGGTTAAGTGATATTTTTTTCATAAAATGACTGACCTACCGTATACTGTGTGTCAAACTGTGAAATCCTGGGTGTTATGTAGTTTTAACTCATAATGGGTATAAATGGAACCATACTGGTCCATCTGGTTCCATTCTGTACCATCGCAGAGTTTACCATAACTGCCCATTACGCACCACCGGCCTAGTCAGGGACGATGCAAGTTGGGAACGATTACATAACCCTGGCTATGCAATACCCCATTGTACTTGTCATAGTTCTCCGAATCAGATTGCTATATCAATGTTATTTTCTTGTCGCATAGCACTTTGGGTGGCTTCAGTCATTTCTTTAAATGCTCTTTTACAACTGTAAGTTGAGTGTGTTTTGATATGTAGTGTGAGTGTGTAGTAGTTCTACATTGTGGACTTTTACTGGCGCTTTTACTTAAGTAAATAAATGAAGCACTTCCAAGTTCCTGCACCAGTGCATATCTCCAAAGTTTCTAAATCCCTACACCATTCACTTCAGTTTGTTCCGTAATTGCTTTAGCTCTAAAAGCGTTCAACCCAATTTAAAAACATTGGTAACAATAGGCTATAATTGTATGATAAAAAAATGACACTCACAGCAGTTTGAGAGATGGTTTTCTCCTGTTACGCGACATATAGTTTTCTCATTTCGTCCTAATCTGGAGGAAACATGTTAGCTGTGAACACCCTTGCTGGGCACAGCGGCAATCATTCATGATTAAAAAGAAAAAAAGGCAACTAAATTGAGCCAAACTCTGATAAATGGGAACAATAAACACAGAGAGAGTCAGCAGGAAGAAAAGGGCCTCCATTAGCCGTCGCTGTAGCGGTACGATGATTGATATGATAGCCGGCCTATTCAAACTGCAAATTTTACACATGATTGAGGCCCTATTGGATGTAATGAAATGGCCTTCCTGAATATTGCACTTGAGTGACTGCATGACCACAGGCACAATAGCAGCTATTCTAGTTGTAGGCCCTCAGCCCCCCCCCCAGTTTTCATTGTGCCAGGTCCACGGTGTTATTACTGCTAGGACCCCGGGTTCCTGAGCCAAAGCTTTTTTGGTTTCTCCTCGCTGTTACGGATGTGACCGTTGGGTCCTCCGGGGGCAGTTGAGCAAGGCTTTAATTGGCCACCGCAATCACTCAGCAGATTTATGGAGAGGTCTGGGGGGGGGGGGGGTGTCGTAGGAGACTTCCATGCAGCCAGGGGAGGCCGCGTCTGAGGCGGTGGTGAGGTTAGGTCTGCCCCACACAGCTGTTGGCCGGGGAGGTTTCTGACTGTGCATGTTTGTAGGTTCATGACCCGTGTTCATGACCTACAGCAGGGGTTTTCAACCTTTTTCATATCAGGGCCCAGTATTTATTCAGAAATTGAGCCACGGACCACCATTTGACAACGTTTTAGCCCCACATACCCAAAACTGAAGATTTATGTTGCTTTGTCCACAATTCCAGGCTGTATGTGGGAGAAAAAAAACATGTCAAACATACAGAACAAAATGACCATTAATATTAATCTACATTCTCTAGTTGCGTAGACTTGGGCTATATCAATATTTTAACTCTTGAGACCGAAACATGAAATGTTTATATTGTCAATGTAATCCTATAATCATTTCTGCCCAACCTGGGGAGAGCAAAACAAGACTGAGCTCATGTTTCCTTCTGTGCATGAGGAAGCCTCATCTTTTCACCAGGGAGTTAACATCCCCAGTTGGATGTAACACGTGGAAGGGAATACGTTATTCCATGCAATTTCCCCCTTCTTCGAAATACAGTTTCTGGTACAACACCTACACATTCATGTGATAAACATGAATTGTGAGATTTGTCATATTCCATTACATTCTC
Organism: Benthosema pterotum; assembly: GCA_039105355.1. NCBI lineage: Eukaryota > Metazoa > Chordata > Actinopteri > Myctophiformes > Myctophidae > Benthosema > Benthosema pterotum. The sequence goes on from CM076974.1 coordinate 6,762,560, forward strand.
CATTCCTTTCCAGTTCCAGTTTGTTTGTGGGAAATGACATATAACTGGCATATATATATATATATATATATATATATATATATATATATATATATATATATATATATATATATATATACCTCAAAATCATGAATTTTAAGTATCACACATTGAGCATCAACTTGTCTGGCACAATCCTAAAAACATGCACTCATATCATTTATCGGCGGCGGCAGACAATCTGGTTGACCTACTTTTAGTCCCTCGGTCATCCACTCATAGTCTCATACAGATGTGTAGCGGCTGGCTGGGGGTGGGGGCTGTTAGCACATCCAGGCTCTGCATGCATGCATGGCACCACCGCTGGAGTCCAGCTGGACCATGTTTAATCTGCTTTACCAACCATATAGGCACACAAACAGTTCACACATCAGTCACTCTTGATTACTGTTAGCTGTGGACAGTTCAGCAACTTGCCTAGCAGTGACTTCACCAGTGGTCAATTCAAACAAGTTTTTATTTGATTTAGCAGTGCAAGAACAATGCCTTACTGTGGCGTCTTCTCAGGACGAGATAGGTGGTAGTTTCCAGCAGCTTGGAATTCCCATTCAGATGTGATTTATTGATACGGTTTGCAGGTTTCTGGAATTGTCCACGGCCGACTCTGATACGCAGATAAGCGAATGGACGGAAATTAATTTTAGTGAGCCCCTGTTATATGAAGTTATAGTTTTTCCTGTTGGCCTATACACTCTGTTGGGTGGTGATTTATTGTCGTATGAAGATCCTTTATGCAAAACCGATGTGATATGGTGGGAGACATCCGTTGTTTCCGTTACATGGTAAAGGATGACATGTTCATGTTTTTGCTGGGCAACTCCTATTCCAACTTTGAGGGTTTGTGCGAAAACACAAACATTGAATGCCTTGGACAATGAATGGCCAGTTTGGAGCATTAAATACAAACACTGAAGATGATGGTAAGGGTGCAAATTGCGACTGAACAGCCCTCACCCCTGTGCAGGGAGTGATTTTCAGAGTAGTGAGCTATTAGTCTGAACCCATCTGTGCCCATAGCCTTGCATCTGGACTCTCTTGTAATACATTCTAATCCGTCCCTGTAGCCCCCAGTAGCCATGCCCTGCAAACACACTATATCTATGTCACTCATCTGCACAGACAGAAAGCGTAAACGGAGCCGTTTGGACCTTTTTTTTAAATCACTATAAAAGGCCATTAGTATTGAGGTAAGACTTATATTTATTCCTTTTATTTAGTACTTTTTAAGCCAGTCTTGTGATTTGGTTTTGTTGAAAAATGAAAAGCAATGTTTATTGTGTAAGGCCTGCTGTAGATCTTGTTGATTCATGCACAGCAGCTGACCCAGTGTGGTGAATATAGGAGCTTGTTATGATTTTGAATTATGCTTTTGAATGTATTCATGTTGACAATATGGTCGGAGCTGTCAAAGAAATTACTCTCAGAGTTTAATTGGAGCCACTGGAAAAAGTTAATTGCCTTTTTGGGGCCTGCCAGTAACTTCAGAGTGATTATGTGATAAGCCGTATCGTTTCTTTTGATGAAATGTGTAAACTGCTTTTTTTCGTGTGCGCTGCCCAGACCTATAATGATTTATACGAGCTGATACAGCGTCCATTTTTGCTGCGTGTGGTGGTAGGGTAGGAATGCGATGCTCGCTAGTTCGCTCGCGCCGAATACGCTGCACTAATGGGTTTGTGTTACAGTCCTAAATCAACTCGAGCTGTGAACCGACTTCCAGCGAAACCTTTACGATACATTAACAGCCCAAGGCCCGGTGGTTGCCAGTGTCGCCCGTTGCCAACTGGCAAACCCCCCTGACATGGTCTGTATCGCGCTGCCGCGAGTGATGGTTTTCTTGGGGCTCGTTTCTCTCTCTCGCTGATTACACACATGTTGTTTTCTCATTAGCGGCAGCGGTGCAGCGGGGCTCCTTGTGGTCCTGTCTAGTCGGGACACGGCTGACGGGGTCGTGTGCCTGTAGGTGAGCCGCGTGCACAGGGTTTTTGTACAACATGTTAGACTTGGATGGCTGTGACTGCGGACAGGCTTGGGAGAAGAAGTGAGGCCTGCCTGGGGAGCGGTTTTGAGTTTTTTGGGTGGAGACAGCAGCATTTACTGTAGAAAATGCAGACAAATATGCGCGGACCCCACCCTGGGCCGGCGATCAACTCCTCTGTCACCAGTGTCTTTATCACGCAGACAGAGATTGATACCCTAGGATCAGATTCCTCATGGACTCTTCTTGCGAAAGAGCCTCCCATTTTTCAAACTGGGGGAGGATTTATACTGGTCTATTTGACTTTCTCTCGCCCCCCATTTAAGCAGGATTTAGACTGTGGTTTTGTGTGCCAAAACAGCCAATTTACAAGCCGTCGTGAGCTTGTAGATCTGCTATTTTTGGTGCATGCCGATGACATAGAATGGAGCATAATTTTAGGCATTATGTGTGTTACTCATGAAAGCTGGCAGCTAGCTCATGTACACAGATAAGTGTCCAGTTTTTTCAAAAGGTCAAGGCATGGCTCGATTTTAAAAGATATTCTATGGGTCAATTTCAGTGCTTTTGATTTCAAAAAGAAAGTCACACATTTTCCTTTTAGCGTTTCCCTGGAATGTGTCTGTGGGGGATGATTAATTGTCCAAAGTCTCACGGTTCAAGGATGAGCAATCACTTGGAGAAAACGGAGACAATGAACGACGAAGCACTGTTGTTTTCAAGTGCCTGCGCATGATGGGTCATCATTTGTCTACTTAAATTGCAATTGCTAACCTGATCCTTGGGGATTACATGGTAATCCCATTGCATGTAGGCTGTTATTCCCATCCTCTGTTTTGTGTTGTATAATGAATCGGATTCATATAGTACCCACTATACCCACCCATGGCGTGTGGGTGTTTGTGGTGTTTTGCTTTGCTTTAATGGCCCTGCCGGTACAATGTAGGGGAATTCCAGGAAGTTTATCAGATTAAAAACACATCCATAGTAAACAGCATTAAAGCTTAGCCCAGTTAAAGCTATGTGGATTTGTCAAGTACATTAATGGCCAGCGATTCTTACCCTGTTTTTCATTTCATGCATCCCAGTTTGGTATGGACCAAGTTTATGCAATTCTTTGTCTCTGCGACCAATATGTATACTGTAACATCCTCATAGTTTAAGGGGGAAATGCTTTAATGGAAATTAAAGGAACAGCTCGTTTGATTTTAGCCTCAAAATGGTGCCATCAATGCACCCTACTTTGTATAATTCCTTCTCTTCTTCTTCTTCAGTTCCAAATTTGCATTTACACTTTGTCCAACATTGTTGTTTTTCCAAGTTGGCATGGAACGGAAACAAGCCTAGTTCCATCGAGCAGCAGTATTATGATGACTCCAATAGAAAATAATCTGCATATTGGCCAAATGACAAGGACTGGTTCTATCAGTGGTGATTGAGGCTCAGACCATTGGAAACAAGCTTGAGGGACATATACAATATGATATTAAGTATTAAATACAATTTTAGGAATGGGGTCCTTCATAGAGCACCTCGTAATTCATTTTCAAGGGTTGCACAAGATTTGTAATACAGCTGATCTAGCTTGCTGCTTAACAGAAGTACAGTATATTAAAATAAGAAATGACAACAACTTCCTGTGTACGACTTTTGCGGGGCAGAGTTAAGGACTCATTCAAACATCGTGGAAGAGTTGTCTAGCTTGAGGGACTATTGTTTCCCAGGACAGGACACCTGCAAGATAGACAATTCGTCCTGCTCCAAAGTTCTTTACTTTTGCTGAAAATCGAGCCTGGATTTTTTTTTCCGTCAGATGGTAAACAACGGCAAGAGGGATATAAGGGGCCAGGATTGGCATGAGCGATGGATTGAAAGAGAATGATAGGACAATAGTTCAAAGCCTGTGAGTTTGTATTTGATCCATTGTCCCAACTGGTCTTCAGAGACCTTCACCAGCAAGGCATCGTCTTACGCAGGCTGAAAGGGTCTGTCCAGCTATAAGATGCCCTGTGAGATTGTGTTCAGGTGAAGCGTGGGGTCTTAGCGGAGAGCAGGGCCAAAGGTATTTGTCATTGTTGTGGCCGCTTTGTGCTGTGGAGCAGAAGGCAGTTTAAGCGAAACTGTACCTCTCAAAATGATACGTGGCGAGTTGCAATGACATTTAGCAGCTTTGTGAGAACAGTATATTACAGTATCATGCCCTGTGTTCGTAAGGCTTCCCTGTGATAGCAGGTACAATTACAAGTGGCGGTTTGTTAAAGATAGAGTGCCGAAGTTTTGTACTTTTTTTCTGTTTTGTATGGATCTATATATATGGTGTTGACAATACGTTTGTAGATTTCAAATACGTATTCCCTGCCTGATTCGGGATACCAATATGGTGGTGTAAAGCCCCTCTGCATGGCCTCTGAACAAGTGGCAGCAGGGGCAGTGTGAGTCAATAATAACTTTAGGGCAGGCCTGTCTAGAGTTTAAATGTTACAGGTATCAGTCAAAATGGAGACATTGAAGAGGAAGGTTGTCCATCAACATATGAAATGTCAGAAATCCATAAATGGAGATCTAAGGATTTGCAGGTTTTAAGTCAGATTTAGAGTTTCCGAGCCGGCTCTATATATGCAGATCTAGGTGATTGATGATCCACAGTCTTGGCGTGATGTTTCAAGACACGTAACCATACTGTATATGGAGGCAGTATGTCAAAAGGCATGCCCATGACATGACACATGACCATATGGAGTTGGAGGCGTGACTGACCGACTGACTGATGGGAGATACATATTTTCATAGTAAACTGTGACCTTTGGTTGCAACAAAAGAGTTGTGCCAATAGCATTCAGTTGAATGCTATTGTGTAAAAATCTGATATTTAATTGGTATGGCCACATAAAAACATAATTTTAATTCTTTGATGGGGAAATAAACGTCTTCCCCCTAATATATTTACTGTGTAATGTCCCATGATCGTTCTTTTGTTGTTGATGGGGAGGCACTCTTTAACTTTGACAACAATCCCTTCTTTGCAAAGTCACAAGCATATATGAAACGATAATCTTCACCCCATCGGAGTTACATTTAAATCTGCCATAGATAAATGCTCCATAAATACAGTACTTTAATGCTTTAGTTTTATCAATAATAATAATAACAGATAATTGCCTAGCATAAGTACCTTGTAATGCAATCATAGCACATCATAAAGCCCCTTTCTAGACTATGGTACTTCATTATAGACAGTCTGGGGTGCATAGCCAGTATTACCCAGCAGTTTACAGTGTGTGATAACAGACATTATTGCTGCATCATATTTCATCATTTCGCTGAGATTGTAAATCCAATCCAATGTAATCCATCCCCCGCTGTTGTGAGAGTCGACACGGGACGACAACTAGATGAGAACGATCATCACAATGGCTCGTTTTATTCCCGTTTCCCCTCTTGTGTAATTACCACGTGCCTCTGTCCGCAGTGGCAAAATTGATGGGTGGAATATCTTGAGAAATATGCAGGCAGAAGCCAAAGGAGGAAACATCTTGCGGGCGCACCACAATGACTGAGAATTAGAGGATGCAAATTAAACAATGCTGTGATTTACAGCCAAATAATGAGACATTCGGGGTCACGCATCAGTGTTTCGATCCCAAAGGCCCGGATTCCTGGAGAGAGTCTCCCTTTTTCAGTCACAGCTTCTTTAATATTCCGTTTTAAGCCTTATATACAGTATATACTGTATACACTGCCGTACAAGTCTACAAGTTGATCTCCGAGCACAAGCATGACGCACTGTGAGCTTGTAGGTTGCCTATTTTTTTGCGCGCGGCACCGTCGTACAATGGGAGCATAAATTTGTAGCTCTTGGTTAGGAATTTATAGCTAGTGCTACCAAATCGTAATGCTTTGTCTCCAAGGGACGTGTTATTTGTTGGAATGGGAGAACATGACTTAACTGGCTTGCGTAGCCTTCCAAGTGCACTTTGGCCCCTCCATTCATTAATACCGCACCGTCTATCCATGAGGTCGTGATTAGACATAATGGTCTAAAAACAATTCAAGGTAAGAAAATCAATCAGCCATTTCAAGAAGGCCAGACCGGGTCAAACACACAGCGTGCTGATAAGAAACTTGGCAAGCACTTTAAAGGACTGGCCTTGGCGTTAGTACAACTTCTGCACGTCAATATCGCTTGGTTTACTGTCGCACAACATGAATAAGTTGCCTGATACGCATCGCGCCGAGCGTCTTTGAAATTAAAATGTGGAAGAACCATTTGGAACAGGTTACATACAGCTACTGTGCTTCATCATTGCAACGTGCACACAGAGTTCACAGGGCAACGTGCACAGAGCAGACGGAAACAGAGATGTTATCTGGTCTGGGAGGGAGGGTGGGAGGGGGAGGATCTTTGGGGGAGTGGAAGGGGTTTCAGCAGGCCGTGCTAATGCAGCTAACAGCCAGGAAGGACAGAATGTTGACTCTGCAGAACCGGGACCCATGCATGTCGGCCGACGGGGCTGTAGCAGGGGGGCTAAATACTGACCCCATGGACTAATAAAGAAAATCACCTCAGGCACGAGCCGTCCACGGGGTCAGAGGTAAGGGCACGGCTGGGAAAAACAGAGGCCGGTGGCATGCGATCACCCCGGTGGCTAATTGAAATGACAGTTGAAGAACGGCGGGAGTGACTGTGTTTATTTACGTCTTTGTGTGCCGCTAGTGAGCAAGCACAAAGATATTCCATGGGCCGGGACCCAGGGATGACATCGCTCCTGTATAGCTGTCTGGCTCTGGGATTCTCTCCTGAACCCTCCAGTACAATAAGGACTTCCTGTCTGCCATCGGATTCCGGACGCATTCCATCCAGGGCTGGCGATCATGGAGGGGGAAGAGGGAGGGGGGGTGGGGTCCGGTTGGTGGGGGCATTTGGGGGCGAAGGGGGTGGAGTGGGGTGGCAGTGGTGGTGGGCCTGGGTAGAGGAAGGTTTGCGTGGAGCCCCGGATTAAATGCCCCACGCCTTTCCTCCGGCTGTTTTATTTGTTCTGTGGTAAGAGATTTTTTTCACCCCATCCTAATCAAAGTTAATAGAAAGTTAAAGACCTCCCTTTCAGCCCCTTAGGCGTTACGCTGACTCCTGTGCTGTATATCAGGCTGGCTGCCAGCCAAAGGTTTTCCTCTGACAGACAGGTGGACTGTGATGCGGTGAGGCATCGGAGCGCATGGTTTCCCCTCGCTGCTGCTGCTGCAGACAAAATGCATCATGGCTCTGACATGCCTCCAGGGAGTCAGGCCTGTCACTCTTTGATGTTGATTCATTGATTGATTTAAGGCTTTATTAGTTTGAAATGTAAACAGCAATAGAGTGCAGTCAAACACAGGATATCACCACAAGAAAGGCCTTGTGGTGGTGCATGTGGTGTTGAATTCATAATCATGACATGACAAAATAACACTTGCATTAGGATTGCTGCGCAATAAATACCTGTACTAAATAATTCCTGTACTAAATACCTGTACTAGTCAAACAAAAGTAATATGTATGCTTTCTAAAAATGGAATTTGTTTCTATAGTTCAACTATGGTGTGTGTGTGTGTGTGTGTGTGTGTGTGTGTGTGTGTGTGTGTGTGTGTGTGTGTGTGTGTGTGTGTGTGTGTGTGTGTGTGTGTGTGTGTGTGTGTGTGTGTATGTGTGTGTGTGGTCCTTGAGAGGGTTCCAGGTGGTCCCCAGCTAATTTAGCTAACTTCATGAAAAAGTGGTTAACCAGATGTAACTCTTGAGAGCGTAAAAATGTTTGTTTACAAAAATCCAGCCTGGAATTGTGGACAAAACCAATATGTCATCAAATGATGGTCCATGCATGGCTCAAATGCTCCATAAATAGTGGGCCCTGCTATACCAAAAAGGTTGACATTTGAAGACGTACGCCTCATTCGAAGCTCCCTCTGAACGCACAAGGAGTCAAATTATATGTCCAACGAGCAGTACAAATAACAGCTGTATTTCAGAAGCTACAGCATTATGCGAAGAATGTCACGGGGGTGACACATGCTATTGATAGTTTGTAATGACCCATATTGCAATACTGATAAAACAAACATGGGGAACAGAAGACGGCTTCTGAGAGCGAGTAGGCTTAACCCCGTCGCGCGCGCTCCGCTCTTAAACTGGAAGGCAAAGAGATGAGGAATGCAGATAGGAGAATAGGAGGCCAGGCAGCTCGCCAAAAGAACCCAAAAGTTCCTTTGTCCGCACCGCAGGGGGTGAGAAGAAGCCCTCGTGTTGCTATTTGAAGGAAGGCGGAAAAGATGGCATCGGAGCTCTCCTGTTTCAGCAGGGGGTCAAGGCAACGGAACGACTCTCAGCAACCCGAGTACTAAAAGCGCCGGGCCGCTGCCTCGCAACCATATAATGGGATCATTCTGCACAGTAAAAATCCTGAGTGATCGTTTAACCCTTTCCGAATTGAAAAAAGAAAAAAAAAAGATTTGCGACACATTTTTCACCGTTTTTCAAATTTGCGCGCCACTCTGTGAGCATTCTAGATCTGACTTTTTTTTTCAATAGACAATGATGCTAAGTAGTGCTAATAATGCTAAGTAAAGCTAATAATGTTAATAACACTTAGAACACCACAACGCGTTCCCGAGAAAAAATGTTTAAACTTTGAGAGTATATAATGGGCGGCGAATGCTCCGTTTTACAGAATGGAAGATGGGTGGAGGGGAACGCAAATCCGATCATAAAACGCCCTCGTAATAACCCAGCAGCACTCAGCACTCGCCGGAGATCGATAAAACTATTTAAAAAAATAGCGCGTGCTAAGCACATTATGAAATGAATTCATTAAAAATATCTTAAACACGCAAGCTAGAATGGATGGATTATCAATAATGTTGTTCTCCACAGCAGTGTTTTACAATAATTACAGTTGAACAACCTGTGTACAGCCATATTATGATGTATATATATATATAATGGATTCATGAATTTCCTGTGGAAATTTGGTCTGTGGAAGACCAAATTTTGACATAAATTGTATAAGAAGTATACTGTTTTTAAGTATTTAACCCATAAAGTATTAGCACCTGATTATGACTAAACGATTGTAAAATGGAGTCCTCTCAAACAGAGGTCCTTATCCTCTCAGCCGCAACAATTTCAAACATATATAAGGTTATTCCACCTGACACTATAAGACGTATAACGAGAAGCGAACATTTTCCAGCTTCCAAGCCGCAAATCGCTTGCACTTTGTGTCAAGGAACCCGCGATTGTGATCAGGGCACACACACACACACACACACACACACACACACACACACACACACACACACACACACACACACACACACGCACACACGTGCACACACACACATGCACACGTGCACAAAGCCCATGACCCTTTGAAAAGCCCATTCCATTCAGCCCAGGAAATGAAGCAGCATTGTCCTCCCCTCTGCTAATTGAGCAGCTAAGAAGGGTCGGGTTTCTGTCGACAGCTCACTCTATATGAAATAAAAGAATCGCTAGCCTTGGTTCCTATAAAGCGCTGGCAGTGTGCACGAGCATTAAGTGATGTTATGGAGTGATCAGTGAGTGTACAGTACATTTGATCCCATTACGTTTCCAGGTCTTTGTCAAGAAGTCATCCTAGGTGCTGATTACTCCTGGCATTATATGCTCAAAGGTGGCCTTTGTGCCCCGTCCGGGCAATGCCAAGCCATCATTAGTGCTTTTCGGCAAAGAAAGGGATGAAGAGATGACGTGTGCGTGTGCGTGCGTGTGTGTGCGTAGGCTGAACTATATGGACAAAATGAAGTATTACGGTACATTGTTTTTAAACAAACATCTGGATATCAACTGTGCCGAGTTATCTCACACGTTGAGGAACAAACAATGGGTGCAATTCCAGATCGCTTGGTGTAGCCAGGTATGGTGTAAGTCCTCTCATTGGCTGCATGGCAGCAAATCAGGTTTGGGGCCGTGCTCATTGGTTGCATGGCAGCAAATCAGGTCTGGGCCCTTGAGGTAGGCCCGAAAGCCTATACCACCAGGCCTGGGCCTGGGCCTCCCAAATAGTTATCCAGAATAATTAAAACCAGTCATCAAGAGCTTCAAATCATGATGAACAAAGCAGGGGAGTGCAGTAACATTTTTAATTGGGGGGGTCAGGTGATTTCTGAACCTTTTGACTTGCAGGTTTTAATTATTCTGGGTAATTATTTGGTAAGCTCAGGCCCAGGGCTGGTGGTATAGGCTTTCGGCCTACCCAAGGCCCCAGACCTGATTTGCTGCCATGCAACCAATGAGCACGGCCCCAAACCTGATTTGCTGCCATGCAGCCAATGAGAGGACTTACACCATACCTGGCTACACCAAGCGATCTGGAATTGCACCCATTGTCTGTTATAGCGCCTGTTATAGCGTCTGTTATAGAGTTTTGCAAAACATTGCTTTTTTTTTTGAGAAAAACCTTATCTAAACATCATACAAATCGTTACACATTATAGTCAAAGACGGATCCGACCAAGTTGTCATATTCCATCCTGATTTGTAGATTCCAAAGATGCCTGGCCCACAGTAACCTACTATGTGATAGCAGAGACCTTTGCTAGATCTATTTTCACTATTTTCATAAATGTATAAAATGTAACAAAAGTCATTCTAACATTCATATACAGTATATATATATACAGTATGTATGTATATATATATATATATATATATATATATATATATATATATATATATATATATATATATATATATATATATATATATATATATATATATATATATATCCTAACCCATATCCAGCCCTACTATCTGTCCCATCGTTCATATTTGGGTATGGGAGCATATAGTGTGTATATCTGTGTGTACCCCATTCTCATCCCTAGCTAAGCACTGCAAAGAAATACACAACACTACAGTCCGATTCCCTCAACAGGCATACGGTGTGGAATATGTGATTTTAAGATGATAAGCTACATTCTCCGAATGCGTGTCACCTGACTGCAGTACTTGGCTCAGTTGGAACTGATAGCGATGTGCCGCGTGGGTGTTTGGTTGTGTTCTGATGATGCCATAACTGTTGATGCTGGAACATACTGTACACCATCTCTTCCAGTGTTCTGGAGCACACCCAGGCCAGCGTTACACAACAACAACAAACTGTACTCACACACTCAGACACTCACTCGCTCAGACACTCACTCACTCACTCACTCACTCACTCAGACACTCACTCGCTCACTCACTCACTCGCTCACTCACTCACTCACTCACTCACTCACTCACTCACTCACTCACTCACTCACTCACTCACTCACTCTCTCACTCAGACACTCACTCGCTCACTCACTCACTCACTCACTCACTCACTCTCTCACTCAGACACTCACTCGCTCACTCGCTCACTCACTCACTCACTCACTCACTCACTCACTCACTCACTCACTCACTCACTCACTCACTCTCTCAGACACTCACTCGCTCAGACACTCACTCACTCACTCACTCACTCACTCACTCACTCACTCACTCACTCACTCACTCACTCACTCACTCACTCACTCTCTCACTCAGACACTCACTCGCTCACTCACTCACTCATTCACTCACTCACTCACTCACTCACTCACTCACTCACTCACTCACTCACTCACTCTCTCAGACACTCACTCACTCACTCAGACACTCACTCACTCACTCAGACACTCACTCACTCACTCACTCACTCACTCACTCACTCACTCACTCGGACACTATTGACATGGCACATGCTACATGCTCTAAAAGATCATGAAATGTATATCAGTTTTGCCCTAATAGGTTGTTAATAGTATATGGTCAGATATTATGCCATTTTTATGAAAAATGAATTGCATATTAGGCAAGTTAGCATCCAGCGGTTTCCCATAGTCAATCTTTCTAACATAAAACCTTGCAGTACTCAGCATGGCTGGGTTCACATTCTGGCAAGTGGACTATAAAGCCCCACCCCCAGTTGACAACCTGCCAATTTTACAAGTTATTTGTTCTGGCTTTTCTTTCCTCTATTGATTGTTACAGGTGTCTGGATAGCTCACTTGGTAGAGCACTTAACTGTGGAGTGCAAGACATTCTGGATCTGATCCAGGGAACCGCCAACTCAGCATACAGCATGAGTAGCACGGCTTGCTTGGGTAATTAAGTTGTGTAGTAAGTACTGATGTATGTGATTTCTTGCACTCCACCTCACCCATCCATCTTCTGTGCGTCTCTAGCACACTGAAAATGGGAATTGATACCCGTTTCTCGCAGTTCAGTCCAGCCCTGGAATCGAATCGATTCACCACCAGGCATCAGACCTTCATGTTGTATGTGACTTAACAACGTGTATAACAGTGTTAGAATATGAGTGTCTTGTTGACATGTTTGCCCTAATGGTGGTGCTACAGGCAACATCATTGTTGCCAAACCTTATTGTAAATTACCTAATTGTTTTTATTGTGTACAAGTGACCTAGGGGTGGTACTACAGAAAATGTCTAAATCAGTAAGGTTCATCCTCTGGGATCATGCAGATGCACAGGAAATTCCATGGCAAGAATCCAGCAAGTCGTTTTGAAGAAATATTGTAGCCTACCAACATTGCTGTCCTTAGAGCCCAGCTGCTGCTAGCTATTAAAACAAAGCCTCAGTTTTCCCTTAACCTGCTGGCCCAACCTAGCATAATTCTATAACCACAAACGTAACCACAACCACACCTAACCTTGACCCCACCCTTAACCGCAACCACACCAGACCCTTAACCACAAGCGCATCTCATAACCGTAACCTCACTATATACCACAAACTAACCTTAATCCTAAACCCCTAAATGCTGCTTCATAATCTTATCCTATCCTAGTGGGGACCAGTAAAACAAAGCTAAGCAACTAAATATGTATTGTATTGCCAACAGAATGTTTTGGCCCTTTGATTAAGGCAGCCAAAAAAGGTAAACAAAGAATGTTTTGAGTTACATTAATGCTCAACACAGTTTCTGTAAAACGGATTCATTCTGTACAGTGAATCTTCAAGCTAGAGTACTGCCTTCTTAATAGTTCTTATACTGTAAATTGGTCAATAACATTGACAGATTTATTTTAACCAATAGCTACAGTATTTCAAGTGAATAAACACATACCTTTTTTTATTCTTCCCTGACGTGTGTGAAACGAATGCAATGTTTGACATGTTCGTTAACAATGGTCATTGACACACACAGATTCAACTCCGCCGTCTTGCCAGCTGAGATTTATGTTGCCTGCAATGAATTGGAATTCTTCAGCGTTAAAAAACCTGGGCAACAATTCAATAAGACTTTCTCTCTCCCTCAACCCCCCCGCCACCCCCCGTAATGACAACCAGCAGACGAAGCGTGCGCTGCGTCCAAGTCTTTGTCTTTATGAAAATTCCTCCTGTGATGTGTATGACTTATGCTGCTGCGCTCGCTAGACATCTCGCGAGCAAGTCCAGAAACAACAAATCAGGGAGGCATGCGGCTGTTGATTTGTTGTACGCTTCCAAGTATTTAGGGTCTAATCCGTGATTTACGGTCTGACGCGATCATTCCCCCTGACAGACGTCCCATGTCACTGTCACCGGGTTTACGTACGTTCGTCTGGTGGCCGCGCCGCGTAGAACACGGAGCGACGTCTGTGTACGACATGACAAGAACAAAGGAACACAGCGTTAGCTTAATCATGTCTTGCAAAGTAAAACAAAGGGAGTCACTGTTCCATGTAACAAAATCGCAATGTAAAACTAAATACACTTTATTTAAGGTGATGCTTTCAAATATCATGTACTCAAGTGGTCTTTGACCCCATCTTGCTGTGGCTGTCTCCCTGACTACCCCCTCTCTCTCTCCCTTACTGTTGTTCTGTTAACTCCTTCACATACCTAATGCGGTTGACCTGTTGACAAGCTTCACCTCCCGGTGTTAACACTTCAATGAAAAACCCATGAGGGCCACGGTAAATTTGTCCCGAAGAAAGGAGTTCCATTAATAGCGTTGGTCATGGCATGGCCCCTGCACGACTGTTTGTGGGCCATCTGCTCACTATTTCCACCACCTAAAAGAGGATAATTGAATCTGAAATCACTTTTCTCTCATTTTAAGAGGGTGGGGGTGTGTTGCCTTCCTCTCTGGTCCTCTCGACCACAATAGAGCAGTGTCCTTGTTTATATTCACCGCAGAGCAAATTTCCCCACATTGTCTCTTTCCTACATCTGCCCTTAACCCTCCAGATCGATACGGACCATCCAATCACCTGCCACACTCGATTACAAACCCCATCAGCGCCTTCAATGAGAAAGCATCAAAGACACAGAGACTTCAATGGGGTTTTTTTCTCTGAGCTGGGCCTGTCGCTTCACAATGGAAGTTAGTTGGAAATCCTTAAGCTGTTTTTTTGCTGGAAATAGGTCACAGTGGTTGGCAGCTGTTTGTGATGTGTGTCCCATGGCCGGCCTGCGGTCCAGCGTGCTGCTCGCCATATTTAACACCCTTTGTGCCATCCTCTCGTCACTAATCTGCCTTTTCACCGTGTTACAATTAATTTGCGGTGATTTCTATGAGGCTTCCCCCGGCGTCGTTAGTGGAGCCTCAAAGGCCCCCGATGGACAGAATGTCAATAGTGGGCCATTGTCTTTGGTGTAGTCCCTTGTAAACGCCCGTGACAGCGGCTTTGAAATCCATGCCCAACAAGGTCTCGGATGCCCTATCAGTGGACATCACAATGGACATGCTTGTTTGGCTTGCAGGAGTACCTCTTGTGACAAACATCATCTACCCAGCAAGGCTAGACCTTTATGAGTTGAACGAGTTGTTCTTGTTGTGATAACAGCAGCCTAGCTATATAGTTTTTCCCTAAAGCGCAAGTACACATGTGGGTGAACATTTTCAAAAGCGGTCACATTTACACGTCTATTGAAAAGTCAGATATTGTGATGTAGCACCTTATTTAGAACACAATGCACAATACGTTGCTTGTTGAGCTTCTAAGTCATCTATTTTTCACTATTTCGATTTATTTATTTGATTGTATTTATAGCTATAACAAAGTAAACTACTGTATATTGCATGGGCTAAAAGGAGAATTCCAACCCAGAAGGCTTTGTTACTTTTATTTCCAGAAAGTGGTCCTGTTGTTATTTTGTGAAAAACAAAACAAAAAAACAACGACTGAGAGACAGCTAAATCAATTTGTGACTAAGGCAGGTAGCCTATGGTCCATCAGCCACGGCCGCTAGTAAAAGAGTCGCATCTGATAGTAACTACTCTTACTTTTTGTCTTTCAGTCGGCCGTTTTTTGGTTGTGCTCCTTCTACCCCGGTAGCTACTAAACTTAACCAATTCCGAGCCCTACACATGATCTAAGTAAATCCTAGCTTTAATCTCCGACCGGTGGGATACCTGCCGCAACATGCCGCTACCGATAGGATACCTTCCACAACCGATAGGATACCTGCTGCGACAGGTATAGAAAAAGGTCCCGGGAGGGGGGAGTTCCCACTTTTTTGCAGCAGGTGGGAAAAGGTTGCGACCGTTACTGCTGCTTGGGACTCATTTACTATCAGCCGTGGCCGTCAGCCATCTGCCCCTGAAAAAAAATCCTTATTGGTTGTTTCCCCTATACCTCAACATGCTTAGAATGGGTCTATGGCATGTTGCACAGATAATGGCTGAGACCCTGCTGAACCTGTTGTCAACACACTATTGTTGGTGGACACGACAGAGACGATATATAGCAAAAAATAGCATTTAAATGCATGAAGTGTTTAATTTGGTAGGGGAAGTAGTGGAAACAGCCATAATGAGGTTTTTTTATTATTATTTTTTCCCACAAAATAACAACTGGACCACTTTTGGGGGAAATAAATCAACTGCAAACGAAGGTAATAAATGAGAATTGGAATTCTCATTTTTTAAGTGCTTAATACCTCCTTAAAAACAGTATTCTTCTCTGAAAGACGCATGAACAACCTTTACCCCCATAGTCATCATAGTTCATTACATCCCCCCACCCCCGCAAGTAGGGGAATGCCAGGGATAAGTGATACTACAGTATTTGTCGTGTTTGCTCTGCAGAATGGATGTTCCCATGAGAACATTTCTTAGGCCCATGTGTTTAGTTGAAGCTTTCCGGGGGCGCGCTCGTGTAATACCATTAATTGTGTATGGGGAGAGTTGGAGTGAGTGAGTGAGGGCTAGCTACAGCCATGAAGAGCCCTGAGCAGGGGCGGATGTAGCATGTCCCATTTGGGGGGGCAAGAGAACATGTTGGAGGGGCAAGAGGAAATGGTATGGGGGCGGCTTTATCGCCCGTGTCGCTTCGCGCCACGGGCGGTGAAGGACTTTTATTAGTCAAGTAAAGCATCAATAATAACAACAGTTGTTGTTGAAGTTGCAATAGACACGCAGCATGCATAAAGATAAAGGTCTGACTCAGAGAGTTTTCTGTTTTCAATGATGAAATGCTGTTGGTTTAGTGGTGACACAGCAGTAGTTATTAGCAGTAGTAGTGTTTCACATCACTTTACATATAAGCACTTTAATTTGAAATATCTTGGGTTGTTTTGCATGGCATCGTGCTTGGGGGGGGCAGACTGGTAGTGGGTATTGCCCCCCATGCCCATGTCTAGATCCGCCCCTGGCCCTGAGGAGAACCACAACTTGTTTAGCAGGTTTTTATTCCCTTCCAGTGTGCCGGTGCCCACAGTGTGCTTGGGGTTTTTGTGGAGTCAGACCTCCTGTATCCACCCTCTCCTCTCCTCTCCTCTCCTCTCCTCTCCTCTCCTCTCCTCTCCTCTCCTCTCCTCTCCTCTCCTCTCCTCTCCTCTCCTCTCCTCTCCTCTCCTCTCCTCTCCTCTCCTCTCCTCTCCGTCCTCTTGTGTATACGCCTCATGCTTGTTTCTATACCCCCTCACACACGTGCGTGCACACACACACACACACACACACACACACACACACACACACACACACACACACACACACACACACACACACACACACACACACAGTCATGCCCCTCCACCCCCCCCCCCCCCCCCCCCCCCGACCATAAAACAAGAAGGGGGAATTAAAGACACAAACTTTGCTGACGTCTACAGGACCGTGTGGGCCCCCTTTCTCTCTCTCTCTCTCTCTCTGGGCGTCACTCTCACTCAATAAAAAGATAAACAGGGAGACAGAGGAAGATAGAGGGGATAAAGCAAAGGGGGAGATAGATAGAGGAAGATAGTGCGGAGATGCAGAGAGAGAGTTTAGGCGAGACCCTCACTTCTCACTCCATAAAAAGACAAAATGTAGAGGTGGGCGGGGGGGTGGGGGAGGGGCAAGAATTCCAACTCATCAAATTAAACTTCCATCACCGTCGACTGTTTTTCGGCTGCAGATTCCAGCAAGCCAATCAGGCAATTTAAGACAAATGATTTAGTTGAGCTTCCTCCTAGCCACACTGCAGGGCGTGGGAACCGGCACGGATTCTCGTAAAAAAGAAGAAGAAAAAAAAAAAAAAGAACGAGGAAAAAAAAAACAACAAAAAAAGGGGGGGGGGGGGGGGGGGGGGCAGTAAATGATTCCCCTCTTGCCTTCAAAGGGGCTGAGCAACAAAAAGGTTTGTGTTTATGTGCAGCGGTGTTGCTGCCTGCTCAGAGAGCCTCAGAGAGCTCAGCTGATTTTCTACCACGCATGTTGTGAGTGTAAACGCTGCCGGTTGGTCTCTCTCTCTCTTTCTCTCTCTCTCTTTCTCTCTCTCTCGTCTGTCTGTCTCTCTCTCTGTCTGTCTGTCTCTCTCTCTCTCTCTCTCTCTCTCTCTTTCTCTAGTTTTTCAACTGGCTGTGAAGGGGGGTGCAAGGGGAGCGCAATCTTTGTTCCTCTAGATAAATAATGAGTCGAATAAACCATTCAAGGGTCATTTAAGCCAAGGGGAGTCTTGTTGCATGCATGCCCCCCACCCCCCCCACACACATGCATACGCACGCGCGCGCACACACACACACACACACACACACACACACACACACACACACACACACACACACACACACACACACACACACACACACACACACACACACACACGTGCGCGCACAGTTCTCAAAGACCAGCGTTTTTTTGATCAAAGGCATTTCATAGGACTTCTTCCCTTTCCTCTCCCTCATGACCCCCCACCTCGGCCTCGTACCCCACCACTCTAACCCCCCCAAACCCATGGGCTACAGCCTGGCTGCCCCGCTAATCTTTGGTGGTGGTCTTCCTACTGCCAACAGTAATTGATTAGGGAGAGCAGAGGGACCGGAGGGCCGGGGGTGAGGGGGGTAGAGGGGGTGTTTGGCGGCGGTGGTGGTGGTGGTAGAGGGGAAAGTTCAGCCCCAGAAGTTCTCAAGGTCACTGCCCTCCCCCTCGCCAAAACTCAGTTTCTCATGCTATTAGGTATCACCCCCCCCCCCCCCCCCACACACACACACACACACAAGCAGGGGGGAATCGGCCTGCAAATACTTGGCCGCATTTCGGACTGAACCTTTTATTTGCGAGAGGTTACCGCGGCGGTGTGCCGAGTGCCGACCCGCCGAGACGCACAAACAGGAAGGCCCCGTTTGTAAGCAGTTTAACCACGTCTTGTTTAGGTCAAACCGGGTGGAACGGTCTGCAATCTGTTGATCTGGGATGTTCAACAAATAATAATGTCCCCCTCGGAAGGAACACTGTCTGCATCTTATTTGTTCACGTCAGAAGGACACCCCCCTCCTCTTGTGTTTGTCCCACTACCCTGTTTGCTCAACATCCTTGACGTTATAAAGAGGTTGTGGATGTTATTTCGGAAAGTCCTCTCCCGTTTCTCAAGATCTTACGCGGAGAGGTGACATTCCACCCATCTGGAAATGGACTTGCACTCAGGGGCGGAATCTTTTTCTAATCCTCATGGGGGCTGAACACTCACGTGCATGTGCGCACGCACACACACAACTCGCTATAACAAAACTTGTCTTGACTGTATTGGTATAGCGTACTGTTGTATTGCTTTGGTTGGAGGAGGCTTCGTTGTGAAAAGCCACATGATTAGCATTTGAATATCTGATGGCCCTGTTGCGCCCAGCTGAACCATCGGCCAGTTCCCCGACCCGGAAACTCACAGCCCAGACTTGTGACAACTTACAGTTACAGTACCAGTACAGCTGGTACTGTACTACAGTCGGCCCGGACATTTTTAGCGTGATTTGGCCTAGACCGGCCCATCACAACCAGCGTGTGATGGACCTATTCTACCTGGGATAGTTGGTTAACCAGATGTAACTCTTTAACAGCGTAAACATGTTAACACTCTCAAGAGTTAAAATATTCATCTAAATTGGCCCAAGTCTAGTTAGAAAATGTAGAAGATTAATGGTCATTTTGATCTGTATGTTGGACTGTTTTGTTTCCCCAAATCCAGCCTGGCACTGTGGACCAAAAAGCAAAAGAAATCTTTAGTTTCGGGGGTCTGTTGGGGCTAAAATGTCATCAAATGGTGGTCCGTGGCTTAAAATTCTGAATGAATAGTGGGCCCTGGGATAAAAAAGGTTGAAAACCATTGCTCTTATCTAATCATACCGTAATACCACCTACGGGTCGTGGCCCACCGGGAGACCTCCCTGTACGCCCAATGGTCAATCCGACCCTGCTCACAGAGTTTCCGCCTCTGCTCGCGCTGCCTGCCATGTTATTTAGCACAGGCATTTACAGTACAGCTGAACACACAGAGAGAGAGGGAGAGAGAGAGAGGGGAGCCTCTTTTCTTGGTCTTTTGCGGTGAGATTTCGGTGCGGCCAGCCGGAGTCACGCTCACCACAGAAGCTGCAGGCTTGATGACACTTTAGGGACCGTGTGGAGGGGAGAGCATGGGATGCTTATGGAAACAGGACTGTCACAGGAAATGTTCAACATGTTTCAAGAGTGCTGGAACCGGCCGGGGGGGGGGGGGCTAAGGGGTCTTTTTTAGGAGTCTGTTCGTGACAGTGGGCTGGCCCTTGATCTTGGCTGCAAGAAGGATGAACGGGGGTCCCCCCCATCCATTCATCCATCCATCCATACAGGATCTACCACACTCTGGTGGTGGGGTTCAGGAAAAACACACACGGAGGATCGTCCATCCATGCAACAGTCTTGTATGCAGGCCTGGATGTAATGCTTCCCAAATGGTGGGGGGGGGGGGGGGGGGGCAGGAGAAAATGGTATGGGGCGGCTTCATCAAAGCCGCCCATACCGTCCCATAAATTCGCACCCATACCATTTTCACTTTTATTAGGCAACTACATCAATAATACCATCAGTTGTTGTTGAAGTTTCAACAGGCACACAGCAAGCATACAGTAAAGCTCAAGGTCTGACTCAGAGAGTATTTCTGTTTTCAATGATAAAGTGCTGTTGGTTGAGTGGTGCCACAATTGTTAGTCAGTTAGTAGCAGCCGTAGTGCGTAGATCCGGCGCTGCTTGTATGTCTGTTTGTGACTCTACAGTCTACAGTATCAGGCCAACTTATTAAGTGCATAGTGAAGTCTGGGCTGCCGCGTCCGCCGCATGCCCGGGTTTTTGCACCGAGGCAAAACAAAAACAAACATATCAAGCTTTCGACAAGTCAGTTTGGAGACTTGTAAACGTGATTCCCACATCCTCCTCCGCTGGCCGGAGCCACGGTGGGTTCCATGTCGCCTGTCTCTCTCGGTTTTGTTCCCCTTGGCTATTATTACAGTCGGCGAGATGGACGTGGCGGATGTAGCAGCTGTGACACATTCATCCCTGTAAGCTTCTTTCTGACACTTATGGTGTCTTTCAGCATCTATCACGAGGAACCGATCTTTCATAAATCTGTCAGTGTGTCTGTCGATTTTCGAATGGATCTCCCGCCATTCAGCTTATAGGAAAAAGAGATGAAAACATCAATTGTGTCACATTAAACCCCCCCTCGTTTCGTCTTACTTCCCTTCCCTACTATGGCACGGTGCAGTCAAACAACATGTAAAAGGGATTATTACAAAACCTGATATTCCTGCAAATACCCCCAGATCACAGCGTCGCGAAAAAAGCCCCAGACCTCTCCGTGTTGTGAATGAAAAGCACTTGTGCGGTTTTGAACTTCAAGCCAGACTTGTGAATACCAGAGGAGGGTTGCTCTGAGGAGCAATGGGTTGTTCTGCTCTGCATTGTGTCTCCTCTAGTGTAGCTCCAGTGTGTTATGTTCTCTCTGCTCTCTGCTCTCCACTGCCTCTCTGTGGCGGGCATGCAGTACACCGACCACAATTATGTCACACACACACACAGAACCCCCTGTGTTGCTGGGCACGCAATTCCTTTTTTAAAAAGCACACGCTGAGCTACAAGCAAAGACAAAAATAGAAGAAAAAAAAATTGCGCTTTATATTTCGATCGCGATACCTTCTTTTTGTGTGTGTGTGTTTTTTCATACTGCAGTACATTGTTTTCCAAATTGGTTGCAGCTGCTTTTTAAGGAGAGCTAGTGTTTCCATTTTTTTTCTGAGGCATGGTCTCTCTCACCTCTCTCTCTCTCTCTCTCTCTCTCTCTCTCTCTCTCTCTCTCTCTCTCTCTCTCTCCCCTCCTTCGCTGCATGCCGTGCTGCTGTAGTTCTTGGCATGCCTCTGGGCCCTGTGCAGCTCTTGCTGTGTCATGTTCTGCTCTAGAGGTAAACCGATCCCAAACTTGGGAGGCTTTTCTCTCATCTGCCACTAATTCAGGGCCCAGGTTGCTGGAGCAAGAGACTCCAGACCACCTCCTCTCTCTCTCTCTCTCTCTCTCTCTCTCTCTCTCTCTCTCTCTCCCAAGCGGAAACCAGCATGCGGGCCTGTGTGAGTGCCTGCCACTTGGGGGTATAGATAGATTCCCCACTCCCTCCTTCTTCTCTTTTCTCCCACCCACCCCCGCAGGCGTTCAAAACCGATTTATGCACTTTAGTGCCAGGCATTCCACTTCGTCTAATGCTGCCTGGCACCAAGTCTGTCAATACGAGCATCTTCCCACGTTATGGACAAACCTCAACAGGAGAAAGAGAGAAAGGGAAGGTCATTTGTGGCCTAAGAAAAAAAACAACTTGAGAGAAAGTGGGAGATTTCTCAACCCATAACCGCCCTATCAGCATAGGGGCTATGTAGAAAAATTGAGAGAACTGCTGCTTTTATACTGCTGATGGCAGCAAGTCGAAATTATAGTATAGGCACACCAAGAAATTGTTTGGCCTAATTTAATTTAAGACTGTGTAACCGTGTCCCAGGTCAACTTTTATTCGGGGGGAAGAATAGCCGGCCTCATTACGGCTCCAATTAAGGGAAGGTCTGTTTACTGTGGTCGAAAAGCACACATTGAGGTTTCCCCGCATGCACGTGGGGTAAAGTCGCGGAATGACTTTTAGTTTGGCTGAGAATGACTCCTGTGCAAAAATATATACAAGAGAACGCAACTCGCTTGCACGTTGTAAGCAGATAAAAGTGCATTTTCGACTTTGGAAAAAGGGGGTCCAAATCATAACTAAGTTATGAGAGACAGAGAGAGACAGAGGGAGAGGAGAATGGAAAACTGGAGTCAGAAGAAAGTGTGTAAACGTGCAGGAAAGCATGCAAAAACAGCATTACAAACTGTCTACCCCTTTTGGTCTGACGAAGACATGCAGCATATGAAAGGTGGACATTGTCCCAGACGGTAATCGTGCTCATTACTCTACCATAGATTGTGTGGGACAAAAAACTGCACAACAAACAACAGATGCTGTCGGCCGTTGTTGCCTACGAGTGTTTGCAGCCAACAGCAACACGGGGGCCGCCCACACGTTTGGGTGGCGGCGGTGGTGGTGGTGGTGGTGGTGGTGGTGGTGGATAGACGACTCGGTTTCTTACTCTTGTCCTGGATGACTTATCCTGCAGCAGCAGAGAGAACAGGACTGGGCCTGTGGGGCTGAAACAAATGCTATCTGATGCCATAGGGGCTGTTGTCAGCCGTGCATCCGCCTGCCCATATTCTCACCTGTTCCCAAACACATACTGTAAGACCCCACCGGGTGCACCCACAGCTAGTGAAAGGGAATACTACACCGACTCGAGCTGCTGTGAACGACACAGAATCATGCAATGAAAAAGACCCTCACCCCCACCACCACCACCACCACCACCACGCAGACAGACGCATGCATGCGTGTAGCAATAACGACACGCAAGACCTGTAAAACCTTGCATACATATGCAAAACAATTAAAGTCGTGCAAAAAAAAAAAAAAAAAACTAAAGATTTTAATCACTTCCTTCCTTATTTCCTGCGGTATCTACGGTACCGTCCATATGTTTTTCTCCGAGGATGCTATGTGGGCAGAATATTGATGTCATCTTCAGGCCCTTTGAAAGCAGACCCTATGCGTCTAAACAATAGAGCTGCTTACCATATGAAAGCATGCTAATTGAAATCAGCATTCATTTCAGGTGTTCACCTGACCCAGAAAATAAATAAATAAACGATTTGATCCTATTTATTCCCCTCTCTCTCTCTCTCTCTCTCTCTCTCTCTCTCTCCCCCTCACTGCTAAGCAACACATGTTCCAGATGAGCGTGGTCTTGGGTTGCGTGCAGAGGCTTCGGGTCCTATCAAAGGGGCAGCAGCATGTTGCTCCAGAGGTGTGGGCGGTTGTTTACCCTCACCTCAGACCATAGAGGGTTTATCTGATGAACCTGAAGAATGACGTGTTTACCAATCCAGCCGGGGCAAAGCTAAAGGCGACAGTCAGGCACAATGGCAGATTCAGCAAGGTCTGGTTGGCGGCACCACCCACGCCAGAAAAGCCTGCGGCGGGCGCTCTCGTCACGCAGGCTGTTGTTGTGCTGCGCCTGTCCGAGAACGGAGGAGAGGGCTTCTCCTCCTCCCCGGGGGGGCAGGGGAGAGATGGGGGCGCCCAGTCGCCTTGGCTGGATGACGATGGGGTGTCAGGAGGTGGACGAGACAATAGGGAGACCATCCAAATCACCGTGGAGGACCTGGGCCTGGTCAACCCCAGCTTCAGCCTGTCCGAGGAGGAGGAGGAGGAGGAGGACTCCCCCCGGCATGCCGGTGGGACACCCGTTGGCATGGCCCGCTCGGTCAGCTCCGTGTCGGCCTGCTATGCCCGGGCTCTGCGGAAGAAGAGGCTCAAACCTCTGTCCTCGCTGCCTCTGCAGCCCGGGGCTGATCCCTGCACCGCCGACGCTTCCAAGGACGAGGAGCCGGAAGACGACGAAGGTCCAAGGTGGATATTCGAGAGCGGCACCAACGGCAGTGGCGGCACGGCTGCTTCCAGCAGCCTCCTGATGCCGCCCGTCATCAACCTGATCCCGCCCACTCCTTCCGACGTCCTCGACGACGATCAGTTCTTTGACCTCAACTCCGAGGAGGAGAGCGTGGTGCCCTATACCTCCGGCAGCGAGGCCTGCAGCTTCACTACCGGCGACCGGGAGAGCTACGACGAGGAGAGGACGGAAGAAAGCATGCGGCCGGAAGAGTCGACGGCGGAGTGCTGCGCACAGGCCGAGGAGGACCGGGAGGAGGAGGAGGTTAAACACGAACCAGAGCTTAAACCCGAAGCAGAAGTCATTCTACGCACCGTGGAGGAAACAGAGAAACCCAAGGCTGTGTTCTTGCGTAGTGCCTACCGAGTTGCCCCTCTCCCCGAGTACCCTTGGAGGAAGAGTGAGTCCAACTGTAGCCCCCCTCAGCAATCCATGTGCTTCACAGCTCTGCCAAACATGGCATAAAGATGTCTTTGCACAAAGTAATGATCCTGCCTTCTTTTTGTCACCATAGGGAGCTTCAACACTGGCATCAATCTGTTGTCGTTTACTGAGCACAACCTGGGTAAGTTGCACTTAAAGCGCCATACTACAGGCTATGGAGCTAATCTGGCTTGTCTAGCCTGTCTGAAAGAGTATTCATGGTCACATCTGGACAAATGCTGCCCACCATTTTGCAAAGCGCACTCAGTTGGAATTGGTAGTCCAAAATGTCCATGGTTGGACACTGGGAAGAGGGTGGGGCTTATGGATAGGTCTATTGCACCGTTATTTGTCTTTTTGTCAACATTACGTTATCACAATGTTTTAATGTATTTTTAAACCACATTATTGATTTAAATGTTGCATTTATATAGTGCCTTTATCCAAGGTGCTTTGCATAGATTGTGCATCATATTCACCCATTCACACACACACACACACACACACACACACACACACACACACACACACACACACACACACACACACACACACACACACACACACACACACACACACACACACATTCATACACTGACCACTGGTTTCCACTGGCAGTGGAAACCATGCAAGGTACAACCAGCACATCAGGAGCTATTAGGGGTTCCGTGTCTTGCTCAAGGACACTTGGACAGTGACTCGGGGAGAGCCCAGGCTTGAGCTGGCAACCTTGTGGTTACCATCCAGAGACTCCCCTGCCCCTGAGCCACCGCCGCCCCTTTTGAAAATAGTCCCTAGAAAAGATACCCAGCTTGTTGGCCAACATATATCAGTTATTCAGGTTTAGGGCCCTATTATGATTTTAGTATCAGGTCTAATGACTTAAGTCAAAACCTGGAGGTGTGGCAAAGCTCTTTGGCCATTTAAAACGGCCAAACAGATTTGCCATACCTCCAGGTTTCGACTTAAGTCATAAGTCCTGAGTCATAATAGGGCCCTTAGTGTGTTATGTCGAAAGGCCCGTGATATCGACAGCATGCTCCTCGGCTCGCGTTTGCAGCCGTCAAGGCCTATTTGTATTATTGGGGCGTCTGTGTCGCGCAGTTCCCACTTCAGACTGTAGGTGAGAGGTAAATGGCAACAGATGATGACCCCCCCCCTCCTTCCAGCTGTTGAGCTCATGTGTTGCCTCTTTGTTTTGATCTTGGTTCCCCCTATTCAGAGGAAATTGCAGTGATTATGTGACATGGCTACAGTACCTCTAACGCCTCCTTTGGGGAATTGTGGGGGAAAAAAGTTTCCCCTTTGTTGGAATGTCTTTTTAGGCCATTGTGTGCAGTATTCCCTGTGCGTGGCCACGCAGGCGGTTCCCAGGTGTTGGGTTCCTGTGACTCAGCAGCACTGCTGTGTTCTCTCAAAGAGCCTCCGCTGCTCGCTGCCTCCGTGGAGATTACTGCCTTACTCTCCTTTCAATCTTCAAACCCGGAGCAGGACAATAACGCTTCCAACGATAAGCATCGCGCTCGGCCCTATCCGCTTACAATAAAATGTGCCGAAAAGTTTGAAACTTTCTGCGTTAACCCTGTGCGTGCGTGTGCCCACAGGTGTCTCCGCACCGACAAACATTGTATGTTTACGTGCATTTTCACCAAAATATTCTTTAAAAAAAAACAGGCAACGGTCATGCCAACGAATTAACCGCTAGCGCCGCATGCTTCGACAAGATGATGTCCGTCTCTCCGTTATACCGATGGTTTTTCCGAGTAAGACCAACACGGGGCCACGCACCAAAAAGTTCCTGTACCTCCTCTGTTTGCATTAGCCTTTTCCTGGAAGACACGGGCCTCGCCTGAGGTCTCTGACATCGCTTCGACACGGCTGTGCTGTGCTGTGCCGTGCTGTGTGTGTGTCCTGCTACCCTCCATTAAGGATCCCCAGACAGCTTCGCATCTCGTGTGTCCCTTCTCCTCCTTCTCCCACGCTCGGTGAAAGGCAGTCATAGAGCGAGGGCGGACGGATGGACGGATGGACGGGGAGGGAGGTGGAGGATGGAAATGATTTTCTCCGTGTTTCAAAGACACTCTCTGTTATTCTAAGGGCCTGAGGTCAGCCGGAGGAGGGTGCCATTATAAGCCTACACGTGTTTGGCCGAGGCCCCTTCGCTTTTCTCATTTGGCTGTCCTAGTAAAACAAAAAAAGGTTTCATTCTTGGTGTTTTTTGCGCGGCCTGTGTGTGTGTTTGTGTGTGCGTTTGTGTCTGTGCGTGTGTGTGCTGCTGCCTGCCTTGGCAGAGCTGTAGGGGCTCAGACTTTTTATGACGGCGTAAAAGAGTGACTCACAGCAGGCCGGCCAGGTGATGGAGAGTGTGCCATTTCACTCTGCCCGTGACCCCCCTCTCACCACCAGCCCGTCCATCCACCGCCCCAGCCCCTACCTCCCCCCCCTGTAATCTGTGTTCTACTGTCTCTCCGGGGCCCAGACGAGATTCCACCGCTGACACACATAAACCAATTACACTGTCTTATCTGATTCTGCCTCCCTCTAAAGTCCCCTTCACATCAAACAAGCCTTTCAGAAAACAGGGCCCTGAAATGAAAAACATGTGTTTAAGAAATTAGAGTGTTTTTTTGGTGTGTGTGTGTGTGTGTGTGTGTGTGTGTGTGTGTGTGTGTGTGTGTGTGTGTGTGTGTGTGTGTGTGTGTGTGTGTGTGTGTGTGTGTGTGTGTGTGTGTGTGTGTGTGTGTGTGTGTGTGTGTGTGTGTGCGTGTGTGTGTGCTGTTGTTGGCTAAACGCTCTGAAAAGACTACCGTTAAGAATGTTTGCGAAACTGTGTCAATAAAGAGGCACTTGATGCTATAATCAGTGCAGGTAATGCCTATGAAAAGGGAAATACCCAAACGCCTAAGTTATAGCTTAGCCATCAACATCGGTCATATAATCATGTCACTGTAGCGTTGCACCACTTTTGAGAGAGCGAGAAGGCCAGTCAGTCCGTCCCCAGCTCAGATGCCATATTCTCAGTCTCATTTGTCTTGCTTGTTATGATAGGAGGGGGGGGGGGGGCATATTTGCTTGCCGATCAAGTGACGTTTGGGGAGGAAAATGCAAGAACGCAGGCTTTTCTGTGGGAAAGAACGAGGCTTGTCACAAAACTATGTGATCGGCCAGACAGACTTTAGTGTGTGTGTGTCTGACGGGTTGCCAGGCAACCCCGCTGCCGGCTGCGTCCAGTATCAGCACCGAGCTAATGCGCTGCAAATAGACTCTGAGTTTGTCCTCCTCCGAACGAGCGCTATGAGAGCCCCAAATCCTAGGACCTTGAGAAGAGACGAAAGGACGTGGAGTTTATTTACCATAAATGGCCTCCGCAAAGCCTTCTTACTAAGCCCTTTATATTTATCATACCTGGGCATTATGCGGCCCGGGGGCCAAATGCGGCCCTTTGGCTGACTCTGACCGGCCCGGGGGCCCCCTTGAGTTAAATATGGAAAGTGTATTAACCAGATGTAACTCTTTGAGAGCGTATAAATGAAACCAAATGGACCCTTGCGGGTCCATTTGGTTTCATTTTTACACTCTCAAGAGTTAAAATATTCATCATCTGAATTACCTAAAATCTACACAATCAGATCATGTAAAACAATGGTCATTTTTTATCGATGTTTGCCTGTTTTGTTTCCCAAATCCAGCCAGGTATTGTGAACAAAAACAAAATAAATCTTTAGTTTTGGGGTCTGTGGGGCTAAAATGTCATCAAATGGGGTCGGTCCTTTGTGGCTCGAATTCTGAATAAATTGAGGGCCCCGGTATCAAAAAGTTTGGTCTTACTCTTACTTTCGTCTTGAAATTAAATGAATACTACGGAGACTTTAGTTCATCCTTTAGTCTTGGCCCTCCACAATATTTTATGTATCTCATTTGGCCCCTTGGGAAAAATAATTGCCCACCCCTGATATTTATGTATGTCCGCGTCGCTCATTCACAAGCGCCACAGTGATACGTCAAAGTATACATAGCCTGAGGTTCTGAGTAGAGTTGGTTTCTAACCCTGATTGTTTGTTTCTCTGTCTTATGCAGATGAGCTGAGTAACAAGGATGTCACCTATGCCGAGTTACTGAAGGCTCAACTTTATCTGCTCCCTCACGCTGCCAAGATGGATGCATCCGCTCGCCTTCAGGTGAGAGATATCACATAGACAGACAGATATGAGCTCACTATACAAAAAGAAATATGGTACTCGGGCGGCGCAGGTGCAAAACACTTGTCGGTTTGGCCCGAGCGCCGATAGGAAATGAACACACTTGGCCACGTTCATGGGAGGGAAGGTGAGCCTTAGAGGGCCAATTTCACTGCTCTCTGGTCCTCAAACTGTGGGTCGGGACCTCCATTGGGGTCCCCAGTGATTTGGTGTTTGGGTCCCTAGATGATAGTGAGTAAAGTGACTATTTAACGCTTAGGAACCTGTGAGTAGTGTCTAGGCAAGTGCACATCGATAATAAAATAATGACAAATAAGCCTGCACATGTATCTGAGCGGGACAAGAGGACTCCGGGGTGAGGTGGGGTTTCACTGATCCGTGGGTCGGCGGTTCGAATCCTGGCTCCTCCTTACTACATGCTGAAGTGTACTTGAGCTAGGCACTGAATTGCTCCCAGTGGGCAACATTTTGGTCCCTACGGCATTACACAGCTTCTTCACAGAGTTACTTAGAAACATTTGATCAAATACAACCAATCATTAAACGCGTGACAATAACCAATTTAATTACTTCATTTAAAGGCACAAGTACCCTTTATACTCGTAATGCCTCAACTCCTCTATGTAATGCTTACAAAGGTTGAGAAACATGGCTCTGCAAATTAAGTAATACATGAATGGAAATGTATTTATCATATCATATAATACCATATAGAGACCCTAGTGTACATGACCATGAGTATCCTTTTCAGAGACCGGCCACGCGTTCCTGTAGTGAGGGGGATGCGGTGGAGAGGAGCCGCGTCCTTCAGGTGGCGCCCCAGGTGACCACACACAGGAACAGGAAGGGTGACGATGGATCGCCACGACAACGCCGCATAACCGTTGGTGAGGCCTAGGTCTGATGGCCAGTGGTGGGAAAACATACTTGTATGTTTTACCCAATTATAAGTATCAGTACGACAGGGTAGTATTAAGTTATGTCAAGCAAAAGTCTAGAATTCAACATTTACTCGGTGTCAAAATGTAAAGTTAAACTTAGGTAATACATGGTGCAGAATGTCTCGTTTCAAAGTTTTCAAATGTATACAAACGGCTCCATTTTCGTTACCATCTAAACCCCTTATCCTTAACTCCTTATCATTTTTTACTATTTTGAAAAACCTTTTGGAATAGTTCTTTTTTTACTAGTTTAAAAAGGCAAAGAAGTTAAAGGATAAGGGGTATAGCGGTGACGAAAATGGAGCCCAAAATCTTCAAAATAACTATTTTAAGTAAACTTCTAAATAAAGTACAAATACCACACAATTGTATTTAAGTACCGTACCAAAGTAAATGTACTTTCCACTACTGAATTTATACACTCATCCCACAGCCATTTTTTTCATCCGGAAAAGTAACTGATGATTAAAGGACAACTTCAACACTTTTCAACCTGCATTCCTATAATTGGTCCTCACTAATGATCATGATAAAATTACAGTAAAGTAGATTTTACTGTCCGGTCAAGTAAATAAACAGACTTCTTATGATGTTTATTTAACCCATTGTGTTCTGACTCTCGATTTGAGTTCCTGACACCAGATTATACAGTATTTCCTGACACCAGATTATAGCTGCAGCAACATTCTAGCTTTTGACGCTAGATTCTACAGTAGTTTCCGACACTAGATTCTAGTTATTGACACTAAATGATAGTTTCTGATGCTAGGATCTCCTTTTTGACACTAGAATCTACTTTCTGACGCTGGAATCGAGTTTTTGACACTAGATTCTATAGTTTCTGACACTAGATTCTAGTTTTTCTGAAAAATCTGTGCTCCTGTGTCAGTGATGCTAACATGTTTCTAGCCAAGGACCACCAGAATTATCCATATTTGGCTGCAGACCGCCATCTGAAAACATGTTGTTCTCGGGGTTCCCCAGAAGCGAAAAATTGAGATAAAATGTTAAATGTTATAATATATTCAGAGATTTGCAGCACATTTTCACAACTCTTCAAAAATAGCAGAACAACAAGCTCATGTCGCGCCACTCGGTGGCGCGACATGAGCTTGTTGATCTGCTATTTTTCAACAGATAAAACACCAAAACGCGTTCAGGACACAAAGAGACACCATGAGTCGTTTTCCATGATAAACTGCCCAAAGCCCT
Organism: Benthosema pterotum; assembly: GCA_039105355.1. NCBI lineage: Eukaryota > Metazoa > Chordata > Actinopteri > Myctophiformes > Myctophidae > Benthosema > Benthosema pterotum. The sequence goes on from CM076974.1 coordinate 6,793,682, forward strand.
CCCCTGAGACACAGAGTAGAAATCACACAAAACAGCTGAGAAATGACAGAGGTACCGTGTGGCAGCTTTTTGCGCTCGGACACACATACCGACCCAGGGATAGACAGACAGACATAGACCGTGGCGTTTCTAAGCAATTTGGAGCCTAGAAAGAGCCCTAACCAAATGGACCCTTAGGGGGCCATTATGGTAAGGGGGGCTCCAGGGAAAATCTCCTGTGACAGGTGCAGTAAAATGGCTTCCCCGCAAGGGATCAAATTATAAGCTATTTTTAAACTAAAGAACATATGTGTTTTAAATGTTCAATTCTAGTTATAATGTATTTATCCATATGAGGCTTATTAGCCTGGGATCCTTAAAGCATGTCTGGTGGTCGCCCCAGTGCCCCCCCCCATGGCGCCCCAGGCAACTGCCTAGTCTGCCTAATGGCAAAAACGCCCCTGGACATAGCTGCATACATTGGTACATAGCGGAGTGGACCAGCGTTTAGGCAATGCTCAAAACATAATTCTATTTTATCATGAACATTACTGAGGACCAATTACATGAACAGTGTGACAAAGTATAGACCTGCGCAGTGACGTCACCGCCCCTGTTCCAGAAGTGGATTCCCCATTCATTTTTCTCATAGACTTTTCGAAAATAATTTATATAAAGACTATTACGCCGCGGACAAAGCCAACTCGGGTCGTGAGGAATCATGATGACACACACAATATTTTTGTACAATCAAATAATTTCTAAGATGAAAAACGAAACAAAAAGTGTTGTATCCTGCCGTTTTCTACTTCTTGCTAATTAGATATTGCACGATAGTATTGTGTGTGTCATCATGATTTGTCACGACCCGAGTTGGCTTTGTCCGCGGTGCAATAATGTTTTTATTAACCATTTTCGAAAAGTCTATGAGGAAAATGAATGAAGATTCCATTTCTGGAACAGGGGCGGTGACGTCACTGCGCAGGTCTATTGTGTGACTCATAGGCCTTACTACTGTACGTCTGGCGTGTTTGGTACTAGATTACATGTTGCTGTTGCGTATAGCTGTGCCGTCAGTACATTCAAAATAAACCTCCCCATTTTCACTTCCAGCGTCGTACATGCCTCCTCGCTCTCAGGATCAGCATGGAAACTCCAGTGAAAAGGTACTGTAACCCGTCCAAGCAGCCCCTTCAGGGTGGCATCAACACGCAGCCCAAAAGCTGCTGCAATTACAGAATATGTTTATATTTCCCAACTCCCTTGATCTGTCAAAGCAATGACTCTGCAGATATTCTCAGGATTTTAGTCTCCCCTGTCCAGGATTTGCCAAGCTAGACTGCCGGTATCCTTAGCGATCCAATGTGTTAGTTAAAACACAAAACAGAAAGAAAATACCCCTCTTTTTCTTTATTTTTTTTCTTCTTCTTCCAAAGCAAATTGCTCAAGTCCTATATACACTTGATGATTTCATGTTTCCATGCATTATCTCCTATATATTCTCTCCCTCGACCACCCTGTGAATTAAGTATGAATAATTTGTACAACATGTTCCTGGGGTAAAACCCCTGCCTGGTATCCCAAATTAGATAAATACTATGGATTGCTAATTAGATTTTGGTCAATTACAATGTAATAGTAGTCCTTTTTCGAAATGTCTCTATTCCTAAAACCACTGAGACAAGGCAGACCACTTGCATGAACTCGGCTAATAATAATAATATATTCCGAACTCCATGTGGCCCAGTATTGGCAACATGCAGGGAATGCCGCAGTTTTGTTCACCGACCGGAGAGCAATTAACGGTAAATCTCCCTCCCCGAAAACCACGTTCAGGTTGAGAATATGATGCTATTGTGGTTCTGTACTGTGTAGCTTTGTGCTGGTATCTTGCCTAAATTAGATAACGTTTTACAATTTTAGTGACCACGTTTTATCCATTTTGTCCATCAGGCTTATTGTTTATTTTTCTTTTATTGTTACTTTCCATACCCAGCGAATCAAAATGGTGGATCCCTGTGGCATCGTTTGTGGTAGAGGGTAGACGGTGGTGCATTCTACCCTGAAAACCAGCCCAAACTGCCACAGGAAAATAAATCCCTCACTCCTGAGTTTAAATTGTATTTCCCTGAGCCCAAAATTGTGATGGATCAATCAGAGACCACTATTCAAAGACACAGAAGTTCTAGACCAGTGATTTTCAACCTGTGGTCCGGGGACCACCAGTGGTCCTTGAGGGAGTTCCAGGCGGTCCCCAGCGTAGTTGGTTAACCAGATGAAAAGTTGGATAGCCAGGTGTAACTCTTGAGAGTGTGAACATGAAACCATATGTCCTTGAGGGGGACCTGCAGGGGTCCATTTGGTTTCATTTTTATGCTCTCAAGAGATAAAATATTTAAATTGGCACCAATGGTCATTTTGATTTACTGTATGTTTGCCTGTTTCGTTTGTGAAGATTCAGCCTGGAATTGTGGACAAAACCAAAATCTTTAGTTTTGGTCGGAGTTTGTAGGGTGAAAATGTCGTCAAATGGTGGTCTGTGGCTCAAATGCTGCGTAAATAGTGGGCCCTGGTATCAAAACGGTTGAAACCCATTGTACTAGACTAATCTACACAGTGAGTCAGGCTATAGGTGCATCCAGTACTACAACATGCAACATTCCTATGAAAATAATTGAACCTGGACACGGCCTCCAAATGCTCTGCTCAGTGTGTGTGTTTGTGTGTGTGTGTGTGAGAGATGTCAATTGACAGCATTTTGCATGAACAGATATTTCCTTGGTTGTCACATGCCACAAGAGATGCGCGTTCAATGTTCATCATGCAGCAACCACTTGCAAGCAAACACACGTTTGTGCAATCCTGTATCCTTTCTGTCTATCTAAAGGGCACGGAACAACAGCCAGCGGTGAAAACTCTCAGGGATCTGAACACGGACGAGGTCTGCCAATGGTTCAGCAACATTGGTCTGCAGAAATGCCTCCCTTTCATCAGAGGTAACAACACGCATTCTGCTGCCTGCCTGCCTGGCTGCCTCCCCCTCCTTTGGTTGTGCAATCAATTCAACACTGTTTCCAGTATATATTTCCAGGCAGACACACTGACATTGTGAGTTACCGAAATCAAATCGAACCAAAACACCTTTGATGTAACATCATTATACAGTTTACGTTTACATTCTTTTGTGTGTTGTAATAGCCGCGTCGACAAAAACAAAGTCACAGAGAACCGTGTTAAGGAACAGAATAAACAAGCGAACAATACTTGACTAATACGATTAGTGCGCTATTGTTTTCATTAACTCCTATCCCTACTCGGGGCCCAACTCCAGCAGAATATCGTCTTACCAAACCAAAACACCCCAAAAAAAGAACTATCTCTGAACTTCCTTCTGAACGTTTACAAACAAGGAAAGAGCTGTAATCTAGTTCAGGATGTGAAGTCTTTGAATGAAATTGTTATGCTAGACGATACGACCTCCTCCATCAAGCGTCTCGGGGCTCGTTATGAACGTTTCTGGATAATAAATGATTGTGTAGCTTGAAGCTCAGAAACCTAATATCAGGGGGATTCCCCTCTGCCTGAGCGGTGGCTTTTTTCCCAGGCGGCGGGAGACGTGGGTTTAGCATCCAGGAGCTTACATCGGTGCTGTTGCATGCAGTGGGTGTGGTTCATGTGGTGGTGGTGAGGTGGGGGCCAGGGGAGTGGGGTGTCAAAGGCAAGGGGTGAATGGTGTTGAATCCAGGTGTGTAGTTGTTGCTGCATCGGTGGTGTGCTCAAATGTTTTCATGTGTGTCAAGGACCTCCAAAAATCATATGTACTGTATGCCCATAGGGCAGAAGCTACAGTATATATCTTGTTTCTGTAGCATGAGGCAGCTTGAAATGTACAAGTACACCCGCTGGACATGACGCTAGTATATGTTGCAGATCCCCAACTCAAACCACATTTGGTTCCGGTGACAAAGATTTGAGCTTAAAATGTTTGCTTTACAAAAAAAATATACTGTACATTCAAATATGTGCACAAAGGTTAAAGATTTTAACTGCTATTTTTTGAATAGTCAAAGTCTAAAATAATGGTTATAAGCACAGATGCTTTCCCGGTTTTAATGGACCATGTGATTTCTTCAGGGTTCTCGTGGAACTTGCATGTACAGACAAATCTTTATTATGAAAGCGTAAAAGAAATGGACGGGTCCATCTTTTACACCTTCACAGTAAATACGATGCTACCAGAGTTTGTCAGAATAAAGGCGCTATAGCGTGCCAAGCAGATGAGACAGATTTTACTCTGAAAAGCTCCGCCTTCCATTCCCCCCAAAAAACATGAGGTATGACGTTCCATTACTACCTTGTGCTGTCAAGTCAGATCTTGAGTCAATATTACAACGTTGCTTAGTTAAGTCAGAAATTAGGACAGAACGTCGGTGTTCTGATCAAAGCCATGGGGATAGATATACCTACAGTATATACCTGTTATTAGCATCACAAGTGCTAAAACGAGCAGGCCCTATACTGTGTACTTAATACAGTATATTAGTCCAGTGGTTTTCAGTCTTTCTGATACCAGGGCCAACTATTTATTCACAATTTGAGCCACGGACCACCATTTGATGACCATTTGAAGATTTATTTTGGTTTTCTCCACAATTCCAGGCTGGATTTGGCAGACAAAGCAGTCAAACATATACATACAGAACAAAAATGACCATTAATCTTCTACATTAGCTAGTTGTGTAGACTTGGGCTAATTCAGAGGATGAATATTGTTTCATTTTTTACGCCAACTTTCCATCATTTAGCCTACATGGGCACCACCTGGAACTCTGTCCAGGACCACTGGTGGTGGTCCCGGAACCAAGAAAACCACTGTATTTGTCAACTTCTACCTCTTTCAGAGGCGGGTCTGCGTGGGTCAGACATAGCCTCGGTGGACGCCAAGACCCTGGAGCTGCTCCGCGTCTCCACCGTGGAGGACAAGGAGCTGCTTCTGTCGGCCATCTACAAGGAGCTCCACCCTCCCAGCAGCATCTCTCAGAGAGTGGACTCTCTTCTTGGTATTGACGCGCTTACATCACTTACATCATCATCACGTCACCACCAGACTAGACACGCATCACCATGCGCCAATGAGGCATCAAGTGAGTCAAAATATTTTGAGATCCGTCTTGTCGTTTCTCCATAGAAACCTTGGGACCCAACAGCGTGGAGCGATTCACCGCGGCTTTGGTGTCGATGAGCAAGTCCAGGTCCTCTCCCCACGTGAGCTGCCTCAACATGAACCGCTCTTCCCTGAAGCTTAGGTGCAGTCTCCCATGTACAGTACACACACACATACACACACATTATGACTAAGACCGTGTGAAGCAAAGATAAACACAACAAGCCACACAAGTTCAATATTATGTTGTCCCTTTTCCTTGCAGAAACAAGAGCCAAAGCTTCATGACGCAGAGGAGCCCTCAGCTGATAGAGATTACCATTAATGGTACTGTATGTGTATCCCATTAAGCTCAAAGACCTTGGGGTGCTTTCCTGACCAAATCCATGTTTTATGCTGCTAGTGCACTAGGAGGAGCACTCCTGTTCCCAGCCATGGGTTTCATGTTCAAGAGACATTTCACTGTTTTTACTCTATATATTAAGACTGTTAATGGGATTAAATTAATTTTGTTGATTAATCTGATTAAATATTTGAACGCAATTCATTCAAGTGCACACTGACTCAACCCACTTGGCATTTTATCATTGAAAACAACGGGTAAAGCACGGCTTCATGGGGACATTTAGCTGTGTGTCTCCCTGTAACCAGAGCCATAGAGTATAGCTTGAGGGATCTACAAGCATTGGGGACTTGTAGATCACCTATTTTGATAAGAATTTAAAAATCTTTTCCCCAGATTTTTTAAATGATCAATTCCTGTAAGGAAAACATGGCATGTCATGACATAGTTCAAATGGTGATTAATCATGATTATATATAGTTCCTAGATATTGCATTTTTGCATAAGCACTGCCCTGGGATTCTGTAGTCTGTTCTCTGGAAATGTATTTCAAAATGCTTTATGTTGGAATGGCCAAAAGACCCCACGTTGATATAAATTTGGTCCCACCATGTGAACATGTTTTGTGCCAGGGCTCCCAAGAAGAGATGATTTGTTTAAAAACAAACAAACAAACAAAAACAGAAAAACGCCTACACTTTCAGGACTTTTCAAAAATTGCAGATGTTTGCACACTTCGCACAATGTGACAATTGTGACATGCTGTGACACTTTTGACACGCTGGGATGCTTTTTTTTTAAATAGCAGACCCTAAAAAAGGACACCAATGCTTTCCCTGTTTAAAAACGATTACAAGCAATGTCTATCTTTGACCTCATATCTTTGGCATATACCATATATTGTATTTGACACTTATGTCCACTTTGCTCTGCGTTCTACTTACATCATGCAAACACGCAGTTGTGCTTCTCAGTTGTGTTAATAATGCCATGTTGTGTTTCAGCCTTTCAGCGGATTGTCCATCTCAGAACCCCAAAGGACACGACAGTGGGAAAGGTTAAAGAGTCGTGCATCAGGATGCTGGGAATGACAGAGGACAAGGACCTTTTCATTCTGAAAGAGAAGCAAGGTTTGAGCATCAACGCACACATGCACAGATTGCACACACATACACCTGTTTATGCAAACATGCATGCCTCACTCTAATCCTTTTTGCCTTTGTCGGCTGTATTATTTTGTTTCTCTGTGTATAAGAGCAATGCACAAATGTCCATGGACGATGTGAAGAAAGTGCTTGCATAGAGGGAATAGCATGGCTAGTGTGTGGGAGTTAGTCCCCTAACTTAGGGAGGAGAAATAAAAAATTCTCCTCCCTAAACCTCCCCCAGCCAATGTGGATGTGTGAGAAATATTTGGTATTTAGTCGTTTTTTATTGTCTTTAAATATTGTCTATATTCATGAATCTACTTGCTGACTGGCTAGTCAGTATTGGGCAATCTTTAATACAATTCACATCCTGAATAAGGCATAAATGTCAAAAACGTCAAACTTTCCTTATGCCTAAGTAGCATGTGGTCAAACTAGGTTTTTTTCAGAATTCTGAATAGTTTTGCACCAAAAACTGGCCATAGCTTTTGTGACGAGGTCAGCACAAATGTCATCACATTTGTCATTGCAAAATGTGGTCAGCACATTTTGGCACATTTTGCACACACTTTTTTTTTTTTTTTTTTTTTTTTACTGTGGCCAGTTATGAATTGCAGCCGTCCCCAGGTAGCCTTTGAGAGCGGTTTTGAAGGAGTCAAGGGATTTGCATGACTTAATGAATGTTGGTAGGGCATTCCACATTGTGGTGGCATTGGACTGAAAGAATGCCAAATCTGGGTTGCACGTGGTTTGTTGAACTCGCTCTGGTGTTGTGGGAGTGGACCTCGTTGACATTAAGGAAGTATAATTTAATGGGGAAAAAAAAGAGTACAGTCAATACTAAAGCAGCCACAAGTGTTGCAAAACCTCTGATTTCTCATCATTTCGCTCAGTGGGTGTGTTGCGACTACACAGCTGTTGTGATGCGCCCAGGTCAGGATAAGGGTATGCGGTCGGCACTTTCGTGTGTGTGAAAAGGGCCGTGTCCCGATGGCAGGGCTTGACACTAACACTTGCCCGCTTGCCCGGGGCAAGTAAAAAAAAATGGTGGGGCAAGTGAAGACTGTTACCTGGTTGCCCGATCGGGCAAGTGTGCAACTTAGTGCACTATAACACAACACAAGATAAATTTGTCTTGAAGGCAGTCATTACACTCTGCCTCTGTGTCTTTCCCTGCTTTCTAGATATCCACAATTCCAGGCTGGATTTGGGAAACAAAACAGGCAAATTAACACATCAACATGACCATTAATCTTCTACAGTGTAGACCTGGGCTAATTAAGATGATGAATTTTAACTCTTGAGAGTGTAAAAATGAAACCAAATGGACCCGCAAGGGTCCATTTGGTTTCATTTTTACGTTCTCAAGAGTTACATCTGGTTAACCAACTTAACTGGGGACCACCTGGAACCTGGGGGGCAAGTGACCATGACCTGAGGGCAAGTAGAACCTGACTTGCACTTGCCCGATGGGCAAGTGCCTCGGAGACCTTAGTGTCAACCCCTGCGATGGCTTCTGTTCCATGCGAGGGAATTGGAGGGTGGAGCTTCTGATTACGAAGCAAAATCTCATCACCTATGGCAGGGGTTTTCAACCTTTTTCATCTCAGGGACCACCATTTATTTAGGGATTTGAGCCACGGACCACCATTTGAGGGTATTTTAGACCCAAAGACCCCAAATCTAAAGATTTATTTTGCTTTTGTCCACAATTCCAGGCTGGATTTGGGAAACAAAACAAGCAAAACATACATTGCAAAATGACTAATTCAGATGAATATTTTAACTCTTGAGAGTGTAAAAATGAAACCAAATGGACCCGCAAGGGTCCATTTGGTTTCATTTTTACGTTCTCAAGAGTTACATCTGGTTAACCAACTTAGCTGAGGACCACCTGGAACCCTCTCAGGGACCACTGGTGGTCCCCGGACCACCTGTTGAAAACCCCTGACCTATGGTATACCGTCGCATGCCCTCAGGCTGAACCTGGCCGTGTTTGATGCCTCAGCATGCGTTACGTTGGCCACTCCCCGGCCATCATCGTGTGTGATCATGTGTGACAGTAGCCTTAATCAGACATCCCCACATGCGCACACACTCAGGAACAGTGTTGCCAACTTGGCGCATTTGTCGCTATATTTAGATTTTTTTCCAGAACCCCCCTAGCGCCAAAGTTAGTGAAAAAACGTGGTGGAAAGTCTAGTGCTTTTTTGCTGGTGAGTTGGGGTGAAATTGGTTGACAAGGTGCCAGAGATAAAATAAAAAAAAACTTAATTGTTTTTCACCATTTTTCCTTCCTTTCCTTCCTAGAAAGGACCATTGGTGACCAAATGGACCCTTATAGATCTGTAACTCTTGAGAGCGTAAAATGACTTTCATTTTACGCTAGAGTTAAATTATATTCAAACATCTGAATTACTTAATTTTCAAGAATCTACACATTTAGAAAATGTAGAAGAATTGCTATTTTGACCAACATTTTTCCAGTTATTTCTCCTAAATTAGTCCGAGAGACTAAACTGAAACATTAAATGGTGGTCCTCCGTGGCTAAAATGCTGAATAAATAGTGGGCCCTGGTATTGAAAATGGTTAAAAACACACTGCTCTTAGTGCATTCTACTGCATTTTGGAAGTGCCACTAGTGCATTTTGGATTTTGGCAGTTGGCAACACTGCTCAGGAGAGGGCCTTTGTCTCGACAGCATGCTTCCATCTGCTCCGGCTTGTACCGTCTTGTTCTTTGATACTCTGGCTTTGTGCCATCTGCTCGTGGTGCCCCTGTGTGGCGGAGGAGCTCGTGGTGCAGCTGTGTGGCGGAGGAGCTCGCCCACATCCACTGGTGTAACACATGGCGGGTGAATCGCCACACTGGTTGGACGCACCCACCGTGGCCAGATGACGCAGACGACGGGCCAGACAGAAGATGAGCCTTGACCATGAGAGTCAGCATTCTGGCTACCATGCAGCCACAGCAGTGGTGGGGAAAAATGTACTCACAGTCTCTACTTAAAGAGGAATTCCACTCATTTTCAACATTTTACTTTGTCATGAATATATACCTTTTGTGTGGTTGCCATTCCCCTTTTATGGGGAATTTTACCTGCAAACAGGAATGGGTGGAATTCACCTTTAAAGGGATATTTCATTTTTGAAAATAACATTTACTCTAGTTCATGTGAACATGCCAGATCGTTTTTGCATTACATGATGCAGTATTTAGATGATATTCATTTTAGCTGCCCTGCCCCCTATTCAAACCCATTATAACTTAAAACTTCAGTTTAGCCATGATCCCATCTTTTTTTCTGATCATATATATTCTGATACTGATATTGTCTTCCTAATACATGAGAGGGCCGTGCTTTTTCATTTACTGTTTTCATTTATTTTTAAAATGATTGTTTCATTTAGGTCGTATTTAGATTCCAAAATAATATTTTAAAAATAAAGGGGGAAGTAAATTAAATTCCACAGCTCCCTCGCACATTAGTTTAGTTAGTTTAGTTTTAAGGGTTTGCATAGGAAGGGGTGGGGTAGCAGAAATTAATATCAAAATACTGACTGTAGTCACATGGTCCTGAGTAGACAACAAAATCACTAAAAATTTTTTTTAATTTTTGAAAGTGAACTATTTCTTTAATTAGCCAACGATGTCATGAAGCAATTCAAAGTTTCAATTTCAATTCAAAGGAGCTTTATTGGCACGAGAACAAGTGTAAGTTGGAGCTACAATAAAAAGTTGAAAATGGGGAAAGTATATACAGTTGGCATACAGTGGTACAGCATTTTGTAGTCAGAGCTACAGGTATGTCACATTACATTGTTATCGCAAACACAGTGAGTGATAACAATGAACAATGTCCCTATGTTTTTTTTGTTTTTTTTTTGCTTAAAGTTCCATGCTTTTGGTTTAGCATGCTGCGTAGGCAAATTCCTGGGAACATCTCAGAGAGTGGAGTCTTTATCGCCAAGTTTAAACTGTAATCTGAAATTTATTGCCATAAACGGTTAATTTAATTTGCTTTGACGTGAGTGTTTCTTAGTGAACCATAGGTAAACGCCTGCAGCTGGCCTGGCCTACTGCCTATGGATGTGGTCTCTGTTAGGGGGTTCGGTGGTCGCTTACTCTGGGGAGGTGTGCAAGACGACAGTGTTTTCTTTTTCTTTCTTTTTTTAAATTGACGATTGGGCAAGACAATACAAGCCAGTGGAGATGGAAATGTGCTGTCACATGGGCTGATTTATTTGATTAGACTATACCTAACCCAGGCCAAATGGGACTGCTTAAATCAGCCACCAAAAACTCCACATGCACCCCAACACCAAATGGAGACTGTATGGGGCGAATCCCCCTGAAAGACCCTAGACCTCTAAGTCAGGGGTTTTCAACCTTTTTCATAGCAGTGCCACTGTTTATTCAGAATTTGAGCCACGGACCACCGTTTGAGGACATTTCAGCCCCACAGACCACAAAACTAAAGATTTCTTTTGGTTTTGTCCAAAATTCCAGGCTGGATTTTGTAGAAGATAAAACAGGCAAACATCCAGATCAAATTGACCATTAATCTTCTACATTCTCTAGTTGTGTAGACTTGGGCTAATTCAGATGATGAATATTTTAACTCTTGAGAGTGTACAACTTGTAAACGTGAAACCAAATGGACCCGCAAGGGTCCATTTGGTTTCATTTTTACGTTCTCCAAGAGTTACATCTGGTTAACCTACTTTCCATCATTTAGCCTGGGGTCCCTCCTAGGGACCACTGGTGGTCCCCGGACAACCTGTTGAAAACCCCTGCTCTAGACCTCTAAGTACACAATCTACTATACTTTGGAGGAGCCCCACCAAATCCACTGAGGTGGTTGGTGTGTGCGTGGCAGGCGAATTGCCACGCCGATCTAGATCGATGACGGTCACCTATTCCCTGTGTCTAAGGTGCCTCAGAGGATCTGACACCAGATCGGCCGATTGGGAGCCTGCTGATATTGGCATCAGAGAACAGACAACTGGAGCTGCACCTGTGTAAAAAGGTAGGCTTACAGGCAGGTAGGTTGATCATCATGCATGTACTGTAGCAGGTGCTATCAGCCAGCTTTGTAACACTCTATGCTTAATTGTTCATTGTAGGAGAAGCCACTTTTGGGTGTCGACTCTCAAGAGCTCCCCAATGTCCCCAACGGTTGTCTTGAGAACGGCCAGCAGAACGGCCAAGTGAACCAGCCAGCTAAAGAAGAGAAGATCAGGGAGCTGAACCAACAGGTGGACTCTCTACAGAATGTCATCCTTCAGGTCTGTCCTGTCTAACCCCACTATCTGCTTTCTAGTGGCTAACCAGATTTAACTCTTGAGAACGTAAAAATGAAACCAAATGGACCCTTGCGGGTCCATTTGGTTTCATTTTTACACTCTCAAGAGTTATAATATTCATCTTAATTAGCCCAAGTCTACACAACTAGAAGATTAATGGTTATTTTGATCTGTTTGCTTGTTAAAAGCATAAGAAATCTGTGGCTCAAATGCTGAATAAATGGTGGGCCCTGGTATCAAAAAGGTTGAAAACCACTGGTCTAGTGATCTGTACTATCTGTACTAACTGTACTGTCTGTACTATCCACCCAACTACTGGAACCCCTTCACACACAGAAAATCGGTAGTGTAAATGAAACTCCGAATGAAGATAAAAACATTGTTTTGAGTGCGATCACTTCACAGGTCCTTCATAACTGCATTGAAACGTTCTTTATCGTCATGGACTAAAAGCTGACTTCCTCCTTGGTCTCCAAAAGGTCCAAGAACTCCACCATGGCCTGGTGGCCTTCTGTTCGGAGCTGAAGAACATGGACGGGGAGGCAGAGGTGGCCGGCCTCGGCACCGCTCAACTGGAGCACAAGTTGGAACTGGTGGAAAGCCAACTGAGGGATAAGAGGCAGAGCCTTCACTCCCTCAGGGAGAACATCAGCAACGCTGTAGCTCATAAGAATAAGTAGGTTGAAATCAAAGTTTCATGTCTTCATGTCTTCCATACTGTATCTCTGTGATTGATCCAGGTCTTCAACTAGACAATAAACTGGTTGCATCCTCTAATGTGACTTTGCAAAAGCTCCCAGGCTTCATTGATAAACCCTTTGACACACCGTCTTAATCAGAATGAGGAGCCAAACAACACTGCTTAGTAAGGTATATGGTCATCTTGCAGAGAATCGAACTATCAGCGATTCAGTGCATTCTTGTTTTTTTAAACACCTTAAATATGTAATGTATTTTAATTGCATTAGATTGACTTATCAAGCATATAGTTGTTTATAGTTTAGATGGAGTAGAGATTCTATCCCAGTATTCCTCAGAGTAAATACCGGTATCTAAATTATTATTTACTATTTATTATTATGTTCTCCTTCCTAATGGATGAATCATTGCTCACCTTTTTATTATTTAGTTACTATACCATTTACTTGCACAAAATACTTTGCTCAATTTCAAAATGAACTATATATGCAAGCAGCAATAAAACGTGACCAAGCAAGCAGCAATAAGGAGTCAGAACAATATGCAGAAGAAGGAACATATCATTGAGAAATTATCTGAGGGGGGTGCTTTTGCCCCGGGTCCATACAATAGTGAATGAATAAATGAAATGTAAAATTCCTACAGTAGCCTACAACCTGGCCTCCAACAACAAAACTGATAAAAGCTTGGAGAATTACAGTACAATTCAAGTACAACTAGAAGAAATTGTGAAATAAATGTGATTGGACACTAGTTAACAACAGTTGTTTAATGGCCACTTTGTTCAAGAAGTTAATCTAACATAATCTGGCACAATGTTTTAACCACTACACTGTTACATGAAATGATCAAGGCTTGTACAATGCAAAGCTTTCGTTGGGTAGGTCTAGAATGTCGGGGTATGACCTGGCCGGGAATCGAACCCCGGTCTCCCAGTCTCAGGGCAGACACTCTGTGGTTAGAGTGTCTGCCCTGAGACAGGCCACTTTTCATTTCACTTTCATGATATGCGAGTGTAACTCAGTGCTATTGAGAAGTAGGCAGAAATGCATTGGACTCAAAGTAAAAGCCCAGCTTGAATATAAGATATATATAGCCCCTGAATATAAGACAAATCAATTTTTGGGATATTTCCATTGGGGAAAAAGCATTGTCTTATATTCAGGCCAATAGGATATATATATATATATATATATATATATATATATATATATATATATATATATATATATATATATATATATATAAAAGGTGTCAGCGTTAACGCGTTAATCTCGCGTTAACTCAGCCGTGCGTTAACGGCGTCAAAAAAATTAACGCGAGAATAACGCACTGACGATGGCTGTCCTCGGTGCGGCAGGCCACAGAAGTACTTTACGTCCACACACAAACAAAGTGATGGTTTGTACCCACACAAACACAAACCGGTTTGTACAGCAAATGCACGGGCGCACCAAAGGCTCCGATGCATGCTCCGATCCAAAAACTTGAGATTACAAATGTGCCATCCTCACTCAGTTTTCAAGCGATTGTTTTAATTCCAACTTGTCAATACAGTGCATAATTTATATATTTTATATTTTCATTGGGTATAAGTATAGGCCATGTTTTTTCATCAAACAATATGAAGATAGATGTTCTTTTTATGCAGCTTAGAGACACGTGCGCTGGCAGTCAATCATGCCAGTGTGAATCTGGGCCAGATCTTTTAAGCAACGCTGCCTATAATATTAAATGAAAAAGTCAATAACTTTGCCTGCTATGTACTGTATGTTTGTCATACCTTTTAATTTTGGCTAAAAACATGTTCAGCGACTCCCGCCCCCTGCGCACAATACAATAAGCATTTCTGGCAAAGTATTTGTCTCTGCTTACATTTGATAAGAGTGTTAAAGTCAGAGTGTTTAAGTCAAATTTAGAACAAATGAAAATATGCGATTAATTTGCGATTAATCGAAGATTAACTATGGGCCATCATGCGATTAATCGCGATTAAATATATATATATATAAAAGGTGTCGGCGTTAACGCGTTAATCTCGCGTTAACTCAGCCGTGCGTTAACGGCGTCAAAAAAATTAACGCGAGATTAACGCACTGACGATGGCTCTCCTCGGTGCGCCTGTACAAACCGTTTGTACAAATCGGTTTGTACAACGGTTTGTGCACCGGTTTGTACAACAAATGTGGGCATGCGGGCATGTCATGCAAATTGATCAAAAATCCAGGCAGAAAATCAGGCATGAGCACTTTTCAAACTGCTTAAAATGGCAGACACTCTGGGGGTGGAGCTTACCGGTCAAAGTTACAGATGTGTTCCACATGAATCAAGGAACATGTAGAAACAAGTCCCATGATTTTTGGCCAAACGAGGCCCGAGTTATGGTTGGTCAAATGCTTCAGTTTCAAAGAATTGTTATAGCGCCCCCATTTGAGCAATTGGAGTAAGACTGGTTTTGCTGCTATTTGGCATCCCCCTCTACAAAACTGTAAAATCTCAGAAACAGATTACGTTGCATGTGTAGATTAGGGGCAATAGAAGAATTTTCACAAACGAGCAATTTTCATTGGCTCGTAAAAACATCATTTTTTTAACTAAAAACATGATTCACACCCATTCCATGTTTGTATGGCTTCAAAGTTCATGTGTAGGTCATTGTTATGCATTTTGATCAAAGATTGTAGGAGAAGAGACATTTTAACTGTTTTACATATAATTCAAGATGGCGGTTCATCTAAAGGTCAGAGGTCAAAAGTCAGAATACAAAAGTTGTTCAGCATAAGCAGACGCATAAGTGAATATAAGTTACATTTCTGAGAGTCGAGCAGTTCATGAGTTATGAGTGTTTAAAGTTTGCAATTTCAGTTGAGTGCTATAGCGCCACCATTTGACCAGTGGTCACAGGCTTCGCATCATCACCGTTTGGCATCACCCTCTACCAGATTACCAATTTTCGCGAAAACCGACTGCACGGTTCAGCCAGAACAGCTATTTTTGGCGGAAGAAGAAGAAGAAGAAGAAGAAGAAGGAGAAGGAGAAAAGCAGTCAATAACAATGAAGTGACCAAGTCCACTTCGTGGACTGCTTGGTCACTTAACTATATATAGCACGGGTTTTCAACAGGTGGTCCGGGGACCACCAGTGGTCCCTGAGAGGATTCCAGGTGGTCCCCAGGCTAAATGATGGAAAGTTGATTAACCAGATGTAACTCTTGAGAGTGTAAAAATGAAACCAAATGGACCCGCAAGGGTCCATTTGGTTTCATATATTTCTATATTTCATATATTCATCATCTGAATTAGCACCACTTAATTAAGAAGTTTACACTGTTTTGTTGGCAAAACCCAGCCTGGAATTGTGGACAAAATCAAAATAATTCTTTAATGTTAGGTCTTTGGTGTGAAAATGTAATCAAATGGTGGTCCGTGGCTCAAATGCTGAATAAATGGTGGTCCCTGGAGCCAAAAAGGTTGAAAACCCCTGATATATAGTACCGCTGCGGCACTTTTCGGCTTGGGTGGAGCTTATTCCCCATGCTAAAATCCAGAAAGTGCATCAGTGCCAGCTTCCTTTGGAAGTTGTAATGTGCTCACCCACCTCAGACTAACCACCAATCAGTGCTGGGTTGCACTTGTACAGTATGTATAGTAACAGCTCTGTTGTTCCCAAGTTATAAAGCGGAAAAAATGCGACTGCCACACACTTGTCGCAGTCTCAACTTAAGGCATCTGTTTGACAAAGTGTCATGCAACTATATGCAAGGATAAAATTAGGCTTTAGTGTTCTATTTCAGGGGTTTTCAACCTTTTTGATACCAGGGCCCACTTTTTATTCAGCATTTGAGCCACGGACCACCATTTGATGATGACACAGCCCCCAAAAGTAAAGATTTCTTTTGCTTTTGTCCACAATATGGATTTGGGAAACAAAACAGGCAAACATACAGCTCAAAATGACCATTAATCTTCTAGTGTAGACTTAATTCAGATGATGACTATGTCCCGCAAGGGTCCAAATTGTCCATTTGGTTTCATGTTTACACTCTCAAGAGTTACATCTGGTTAACCAACTTTTCATATGTTAAACCAACTTAGCTGGGGACCACCTGGAACCATCTCAAGGACCACTGGTGGTCCCCGGACCACCTCTGTGAACACTACACCTATATTCCAACCTATGAGCAGATCAATAGCAGGCGATCACTCATGATCTTTGCTGAAATGGTTTTGTCCCCCCTGCAGGAAGCTGGAGGTTGGTCTTCTGGACAAAATGAAGCTGAACTGCGAGGTGTTCAAGGAGGAGATCTCCCTGGTGCACCTCAACCGGCAGATGTCTCACTTAGAGAACGCTCTGCAGGGCAGCCACCAGAAGGTGATTATCTGCCGTCATTTCCCAAGAAGACTCTATCTGTCTCTGAAAAAAAAACGCTTTTGGAGTTCACTTCAGAGCCGCAGAGCGTACAATTATGGTCATATGTTTC
>CM076974.1:6815801-6878301 GCA_039105355.1 Benthosema pterotum
CTGCGCAGCACAACGTTTAAAAAATAATTTGGAAAGTGTGAGAACTATTGATTGAGATGGCATCTGTACATGGTTACACTGCCCATCTTCTAAACTCTCTTGCACATGCACCAGTATTGCATGTTGTGCCACATTGCACATTACATAATGACAATACTACAGATGCAAAGATACAAAGCTACACAGGATAATTGTAGCTTTGTATGAAGTCCAAACCAGTTGAACGTTTTCTGTAACTATGTAGCCACGCAGCTTTAATTCACCGCTCCCTACAAACGCCTGAGATATCGTTTATCTGCTCTGGGCTCCAATATCACACGAGATGGTGTGCTTTTAACATGATTTCATGCATGCCTGCAGTACTGATGTTCCGAAGGTATTGCAGAAGTGCGTTTGAAGAAAAAACAAGGAAATAGGCTCTGCACACTCAATTCTCATTGCAATTCTACAATAGCCTTAAAAGAGAATGTCCAAAGTGACATAGTCACCACGACCAAAAGAGAATGTCCAAAGAAACTAGTTAGCCTGGCCACCGAGCTGCTGCGCTGCGAGAGAAAAACACCAGCTGAAATCTTTGTATTGATTAGGTTACCGTGGGCTGGTTTAAGTGCTGTAACTGCAGGTGACCTGTTTCAACCAATCAGATTAGTTCCTCAAAACGGCCTTTGGTTGATCGGCGCGTGCGTCGCTGCTATGCTATGCGTCCGTAGCCGTCGGCGGATCACGTGTTTCTCATTCATTCGTACCACTATGTGCCGGTTTTGTGTTATATAGGGTGGTATAATTCCCAGCGAGAGACGAAGCAGAAAGCCACGTGGACAGACGGGGGGGCCGTGGACAGACGGGGGGCGGGCGTGGACCCCGCGTTGAACCCTACAGGCCTGCGTGATGATGTGATACAGTACAAACGTGCATTCACTATAACTGCTCATGGCACCTGGGCTCACTCACTAACACATCATACAGCAAAACTGACATTAAAGGGCACACTGGGCACAGTAGCTCAGGGAAACCTCCTATGTGCAAAATCGCTATTATTTTGAAAACGTTTTGAAATGGAGAAAAGAGGCGATGCGCAAGCTCCCAACGCATTGCGTTGTGCTCTTCGTAGATCGAATTTGTGCGACACTATTGTATCGTAGGTAGTGCATGAATTCATTAAAAAAGAAAAGAAAAGTAAAACGCCAAACGACAACTACGGATATACCAGGTTCCTGCCCCATCAGCGGCGACATGCTGTATGGCGGCGACATTCTGGGTCTGAATCCAGCTCCGGATCTGCATGTCATGGCGTGCCCTCGCCTCCCTGTCTCTCTGCCTCTGCTGTGCCATCTAATAAAGAAATGAAAGAAGGAAAGGCCTTTAAAATAATGTAAGAATAATAGGACTATTGATGTTGACACGCCTAATCTGCAGGCTGCATCGCAGGCAAAGACTTCCACATGGGCTGGTGTGTCCTCCCAAAGCCTCGCCAGTTTCCAGTTTTGAGTAGCGATGTAAATCACTCATCTCCCATGCCAACTCAATACGTTATATTTCTCTCTCTCTCTCTCTCTCTCTCTCTCTGTCTCTCTCTCTCTCTCTCTCTCTCTCTCTCTCTCTCTCTCTCTCTCTCTCTCTCTCTCTCTCTCTCTCTCTCTCTCTCTCTCTCTCTCTCTCTCTCTCTCTCTCTGTCTCTCTCTCTCTCTCTCTCTCTCTCTCTCTCTGTTCGGTAGCTGTGGAAACCCATCAGAGACTGGCTCTGACGCAAGAAAACACGGCAATAGCTCCGACTTGAAGGCAAACAGATAGTGGAGCTATAGCTGCATGTAGACAAGCACATTTTGGCATGTTTTCGCATCGCCCAACATGGCAGCGAACATCACTCTGAACATGTGTGCACACGCAAATCTGGAGTAAGCAGAGCGAGCCGATGTCGATGAATGCTTAACCCATTGTGTCCTGAACGCGTTTTGGTGTTTTATCTGTTGAAAAATAGCAGATCAACAAGCTCATGTCCAGGGACGGCTCCAGACATTTGTGCATGGGGGGGCTATGGGGGGGCTGAGTTTTTTTCAGCAGGGGCTAGTGAATTTCGGCAAAACAATGAAATATATATATATATATATATATATATACACACACACACACACGCAAATACAATGGTCCTGTTTATATGCTAAAATACATGTTCATGTTACACAACAAAGCAAATCATTGTCACTGGCTAATTTTTTTTCCCAAAATGAATGAATGAACTCTTAGTCTTTTAGATCTTCAGGGGACAGTTACACATGTACCACAGTTTCAGAGATCTGCAGAACGTAAATGGACACACACACACACACACACACACACACACACACACACACACACACACACACACACACACACACACACACACACACACACACACACACACACACAACACCAAACAGCTTCTACAATACTTGATCTCACAGACACAGAGAAGAGAGAAGGAGTCGCAGCACTGCGAACATACACACACACAGTGAGGCACGGCGGCCAAATGCGAACATGTAAATACAGGGACGTGCAGAGTGTGTTAGGGTCCAGGGACAGAAATCACATAAGAGGGCACTTTTGGACAAATGGCAAATCTACAAGCTCACAATGCTTCATAGCGTGTCGCGGTGGGAGCCTGTAGATCAGCTATTTTTGGGGCAGTTGTTCTTGCCGCTAGTAGAAGGCTGGTTACCTGGTCGCACCATCCCCACAACACACGCTGCTCCCCTGGCTTCATTTTCGGGCACTTCATGTTGGTTCTCTGGCCCCGAATCAGACTGCAGGTCTAAGTTAGCTCTGGTCCAGAGCTCCACTGGTTCTGAGTCTGACTTGCATTGGAGCTCTGTTGGTCTCCGTGCATTCGGCCATTACTGCCCCCGACCAGCCTCTCTTCTCTAGTGGATATATAAAGAACGTTTTACCTACTCACCAAAATAAACACGTCTTGTGTCATTAGAAAGCCTACTTACCTTGGTGGTCGCACTCTTAGCCCCCCACCACACGGATAAATTGGACTTTTTGGCCAGAACGCGATCGTTTTTCACTGAAGGAAAAATATTTCCTATGGAACTTTTCTATTGGCAATATCGGTAGAGGGCGCAAATCCTGGTTGTTTTTCCGGTGAAAAACAATCGCGTTCTGGCCAAAAAGTCCAATTTATCCGTGTGGTGGGGGGCTAAGAGTGCGACCACCAAGGTAAGTAGGCTTTCTAATGACACAAGACGTGTTTATTTTGGTGAGTAGGTAAAACGTTCTTTATATATCCACTAGAGAAGAGAGGCTGGTCGGGTGCAGTAATGGCCGAATGCACGGAGACCAACAGAGCTCCAATGCAAGTCAGAATCAGAAGCAGCGGAGCTCTGGACCAGAGCTAGGAGTAAGTTTACTTCCTCTTCTTTTTCATCCCCAGACGAGTCTGTGTCCTCAAATACCACATTATTCCTCATCATTCAGCTCCTTGTTTATGTTTTCCTCTCAAAACTCGTCCTCCTCCACGCCGCCATAGCAGGTGTGTGTACCGGGCGAATTGGGAGCGCCGCCGGCCGCTGTTTCACCATCGTGACCGTCAGCCGAGTCGTCCACTGAATCGGCTCTTAGGCGTCGCTTTTTACCAAACACAACAAACCGGTCCATTAAACTGGACTTAAAACAAACGGTGCAGCAACCGAGTTAGTTGTTGTTGTTTTTTGCCGGGGCTCTACTCCGTTCCCTCCGAAAACACAGTCAACAGGTTCGTGAACTATGAACTTGGCGGACGCTCTGTTGATTGGCGGATTGCAATGCGTATTGCGTACGTGACCGTGCGGGCGAAAATGACAGGTGGTGAGAATTCTGAGAAATGGATTATTTCAGTATTATACATCATTCCAAAAATAACAAGTATCATGATTTTATAGCAATGATTTACATGAAAGTCAGTCAGTTTGGTCTTCCATATATTTTATTTATTCCCTGAATATTTTTCATCACAGTCATGTTTTTGGCCAGGGGGGGCTTAGGGGGGGCTAAGCCTCCAGCAGGGGGGGCTAGAGCCCCTGCTAGCCCCCCCTGGCGCCGTCCATGCTCATGTCGCGCCACCGAGTGGCGCGACATGAGCTTGTTGTTCTGCTATTTTCGAAAAATTGTGAAAATGTGCTGCAAATCTCTGAATACATTATTTTGGAAGCAAACATTTTTAACGCAAGTTTTGCTTCTGGGGGATTCCTAGAACAACATGTTTTCAGGTGGGGGGTCTGCAGCCAAATATGGACAATTCTGGGGGTCCTTGGCATGAAACATGTTAAGCATCACTGACACAGGAAGATAGATTTTTCAGAGAAACTAGAATCTGTCAGAATCTAGCATCAGAAACTAGAAACTAGTCACAAACTAGAATTTACTGTCAGAAAGTACAATCAGGTGTCAAATAGAATATATTCTTAGATTTGCGCATCATTTTTCACAATTTTTCAAAAATAGCAGAACAACAAGCTCATGTCGCGCCACTCGGTGGCGCGACATGAGCTTGTTGATCTGCTATTTTTCAACAGATAAAACACCAAAACGCGTTCAGGACACAAAGGGTTAATAGTTCACTCTCTGCGGTACAAGTGGTGTCGTGTCACACAATTTGCGGATCTACAAGGCTTTGTTGCGGTGTGTCAACTTGTGGCACATTGAGTCTTTGCTTATAGACATGCTATTTTTCAAAATGTTTGGCCGGATAAGGAAATAATTACTTTGGTACTTTTACATCACCTCTTGAACCCCAGCATCCCTACTCTGTGAAAACTATCCTCCAACGACTGCTGATCTACTGGATCAACTTGTGAGCTTGCAGGTCGGCCATTTTTTGGCAAGGAGGTTTGGTCCCGAGGGCATAAAAAATAATGAATCATGTGCAGTGCAATTCAGGTCTATTCAGCTCCAAACACTTTGACTCCCATTCACGAGTTACACAAGTTAATTCCATTGTAGAAAACACTTTCCCTGCAATTAACAAGATGCCCTGATATCTGTTTTCATTGTTTAATGAATCCACATTTTAATACATCTTAAGTCATACGGTTGATCTACGAGACAGAATGGAACATGAGGCGCATGTTGATGACATCATCACAAAACGGGTCCGTCGCTCTAGCGCGCAAAGGCTTCTGGGAGAATTAGTTCAATGCGAGTGGATGGTGGATTTCACAGAGGTCCTGGGGCCATGACAGTTTGTAGTTCTTTTCGGATCGCGGCGGTAGCCGTCTGTTGGACAACAAGCCATGGAACTTTTTTCAGGCGACGCAAATACTTTGCCGCATGCTTTTCATCAATCCAGGCAGCCTCAGTAGGATGGAATACTGTAACATAAAGCACTTAAGTAAAAAATAATAATCAGAGTGCTTTTTCCGCCCCTGCTGCGCAGACGGTAGGCTTACAGAGACAGAAGCGGGAGAGTGTTTGGTTGCTGATCACAGTGCCTCTGCCAGTCCTCTTTATACAGTCAGTGAAAAAATATAAAAGGCTCATTTTTTCCCCTCTCACAGTTTCATCCGGGACGACTATAAACACAAAGCTAACGAAGGGGCTGCCTTTTTAACAAGCTTGCATGGAGTCCGTGTTAAAGTTAGCTTTAATATTTCACGCCCTGTCATTCATGAGGTCTTTCATATCATTTGTGATTTATTATAATTAGCGAGCAGTGCAGCAGCGAGGGGGGCCCTGTCTCTACCTGCATGCGAGGATTCTGCCAAGAGCCTACTAACAACAACTGATATTGTTGGCGGAATTAAAGGGAAGATTTCACCTCCCAAAGTATTTTGAACTGCCTTGACCTTTCTGCCTTGATCTTCGTCAAATGCAGGAGATGGTACGATAGAATGATGATGATGATTGTGATTATTATGACTCTTTTGTTCATACGCACCCATCGTTTCATGGTTTCGTGGGCGTAGTAGGATTGGTGGAAATAATTATAGCACAGGTCTAAATGATCTGCACTGTTCTGTAGTAATGAGCCGGTTACTGCATGTACTGATTCTCACCAACACCAGGGAGAGGCTCTCGGTAGAACATGATTCTTTCATATCATTCTTAAAAAATCTTCCAAATCAGTAGTTCTCACACTTTCAAGATGTCCCAAGCCCTCTGAGCTTGTGTGTCTGATATTTTTGTATGGGCAAAGCAAAAAAAAAATGCTTTCCAGAAAAAAAATGCTTTCCAGGTTTTTTATTGCATATATATCAAACTCAGACCCCCAGGGGCCAAATCAGGCCTGTGAATGAATTCTCTTCGGGCCGTGGGATATGTGGAAATTAACTAACTAACTGTTTACTTTCTCAAATCGATTGATCTGCTTTCTCATTTTATGAAAGCATATATCGTCCAAAATGTCAATATTGTGCATCCCGTGCATAACCTTTTTCATACGAGGGCCCACTATTTATTCAGAATTTGGGCCAGGGACCACTATTTGATGACATTTTAGCCCGACAGACCCCAAAACTAAAAACACAACGACCAGTAGATTTGTCTGTGGTCCAGGATGTTCTGGCTCAAACAAGTACTTGGATTTGACTGTGATGTAAGAGTCCACATAATGCCATATTATGACAACATAACAAATTTACCAGCAGATGTCACTGTTGAGGGATTTTTGCTTTTTTTCATTGCAGCTCAAAGGACCACAGAAAATTCACTGGTTGTTCAAAAGTTTGGTTGTGTGGCTGTAATTGAGGTCACAAATCCCGGTAAATATGATCAATGAAAATGAATGTCACAAAACCTTTAAATTCCTTCAGTTTTCATGAGACAACAATTTTCTGACAGAAAAAGGCAAGGGTCTGATAAACATCCATTAACAACACATCTTGGGGGCGTCATCAGCTGAGATTCAACATGTTAACTCTCTTGTTGCCCTTGATGCTTTTGGCACATTATTTAATCCCTATCCCTAGCCTGGCCTAACCTGAAATGATTTTGGCCTAGGGGGAGCGGGGTGCCGTGGGATCCACACGGCAGATGAGCTGATCTGATTTGATCTCACAAACGTGTCGTCATGCCCGGCCCCTCCCCCGCCCCTCCACTGATTGGCTAACGGCAGGCAGTGTTGGGTATCGTTACTTTATAAACTAACGACGTTAGGTTATTGGACTACTGCCCCTAAAACTAATCTCGTTAAGTTACAAGTTACTTTCTATAAAAAGTAACGTAATAGATTATTTTCCGTTATTTTCCGTTCCTGAACACAATTAAAATACTCCTTTTCTCTTTGTTTTTAATGTATGCACAATTTAGTTGCATTGTATTACCAGTGCATCAGTCGCACTCCATGTTGCACACATGAAAACCATCATCACCAACAACAACAACGACAACAACAGTGACACCATGTCACCCACTATGAACTAGGTTGGTACAAAGTAGGCGATGTCAGATCCACAGTAGGCGCACAGACAATATTATGCTGTACGCGGTACAACCAGTCAGATAGCATGATGATGCCCTCTCCATGCTGCACGGCGGCAACAACAACAACAACAACTCCTGCAGGCTTCTCAACTGACCATCATAACCCAGCCTATGAACTACAGTAGTCTATATAAGACAAGGCACGGCGGCCAAACAATGAATTAAACATTACTCACCTAATAACGCAGCCAGAGTTTATAGCCGATTCCCAATCGAGAGTGTGCGTGTTAATCCAAAAATTAATCCAACAGTGTACGGCGTCATTGTTTACAAGACTTTTAGCAAGTCGCGCCTACAGTAGCTGCTTCACTACGCAAGCAGCCAGCGGACTTCCTCTTTCTTCCTTTTCAAAATAAAAGATTCATACTAGAGTATAACTGACAGAAAATGTAAACTACGCACATCACTCGCAGAAGGATGAAGCCACAACGTACAGTCGGCTTATTCTACCATAACAGAAGGAGGAATATACGCTACAACACCGGGCAATCTCAAGAAAATGAATTGCGACGAACTATAGTAACGAGTTACTTTTTTGGAAATGTAACTAAGTAACTAACTACTAAATTGCAAAAATAACTCGTTAGGTTACTCCGTTACTAATAAAACTAATCTGATTACGTAACGAAGTTATCAATAACGCCGTTATCCCCATCACTGACGGCAGGTAGTACTCGCTTAGAAATGGCCAAATTCTTGGGTGCACGCTTGTACGTGCACGGTCTGTCCATGTCCATCTCTGATCATAATCCAAACATCGGCACGTCATTACAGCTTGATATGACTTATGATTGGGTGTTATCATATAGTATATGATCAACTCTACAAATGACGAGTATTTGGAATTATATGCTTTATTTGATTGGCATTAATTTGATGAATAAAATATGAAAATTGGGGTTAAATTATGGCATTATTAGGAATAATGGAGTGGAGAATAAGAGGGTTAATGATTATTTTTAATTCCTCCATTTCTAGCTTACGTCTCTAACCTATGTTAAATAGTAAAATGTTGAAAATGTGTGGAATACCCATTTAATCTATTATTTTTATTTTTATTTTATATTATTTCTCTTAATTCATGAGAGCGGTATATACTGTGTCCTGCAGGCTGGTGGAGGTCAATGGGTTTCCAGTGGTCAACTCGACGGAGGAGGAACTAAGCGACCTCCTTCTCCAGGGTCCCAGCAGCGTCCCCATTGTTGTCCTTCGCCGACCCCCGCATGGCCCCCCGTCCCGCCAGCATCCTGGACCCCAGCACAGTGTCATCATGGCCGACCCGGAGGAGAAGAAGGATGCTGCCCCAAGTCCTCCTCCACAGCGGGAGAGGATGGCCATCTGAGTACCAGTGGAGGACATTAGTAACTATTGTGTACACTTTGTTGAACTCTGCACTTACATCTGGTTAACCAACTTTCCATCATTTATCTGGGGACCACCTGGAACCCTCTCAGGGACCACTGGTTGAAAACCACTGATCTATATCTACTGTATATAACTGCACTTGCGTATTTCTATGTTTGTGGGGTTTGCACACTGACTGGTGAATATCTTGTCCGTATAATGAACAAAGAAATCGGGTTAACCACTTTCACACCACTAATGTTTCTAAAACAAATAATATTGTACTTCTGGCAAATCCTCCCTACTATAGAGCTGAGCAGTGCCGGCCCTCTTGTGACGTCACCCTTGTTCCAAAAATCGATACTGTTGATATTTTACTGTTCTTTGGTGTGTGTGTGTGTGTGTGTGTGTGCGCGCGTGTGTGTGTGTAAGAGAGCGATATGTATTATAGTAGTGTTGAGGGTAGAAACAGTTCCTTTGCTCTGGGTCTGTATGACGTCCATCTACACAGTAGATAAGTGGTCAAGTGTTCTTGTAAATCCAGATCATTAAGGTCATTTCGTCTTTCATTTTCCTGTTTGTAAAGTGGTAATATGGGCAAAAATGAACCTTTTGATGTATTTTTATTTGATCCTTTCCATTGCAGTGTTACACCGCATGGGCATAACTTTGTAATGGGTAGATACTAATGTATAATCCATATTGTTCCAATGGATGGGTGGATCAGTCAAAGACCGACTATAAAAGAAAAATCACATTTCATGGGAAAAACGGAGCAGAATTCTACATTTTACTCAACCACCATGTCAGTTGATAGCATAAATAAATCACAGTAAAAAAAGGAAAACACACATGTGCTTTTGTCCTTGGACAACGCCATACTTGTCAGTGAAAATTGATCAGCTGAGTGCTCTTCTGACTGAGCCCAAGCTTGGATATACAGTACCATAGTTGTGTCTCACAGTTGTGCTAGTGTAAAAAAAAAATAGAATATTGTGACTGTGTACTTTATCAAGGGGCAACAGTAAAAAAAAACATCAATATGCCACTCGATTTGCCACTCCATTTGTATGTGCACCTCATGCTCCTTTCTTCAAGAGATCTACCTCACACCCTGTCTATAAGGACAGTTTTATAAACACAGAAGAGAACAGTTTCTTCTCCCCGTTCTGCAGATGAGCTTCTGTAGGAACTTTGGGTGGTTTGGAGAAACTGAGCTAATCTGTGATCTGTTGAAGTACAGCACCTCTCTCCTCATCTCGCAGTTTCAGCACTTTTAGAGGAGGGGGGTCTTTCTGTCTGAGAGGAATATGGACCGGATTCCATGAACAGACATGAAAACTGATTCTTATTCTGAAAGAACCCAGTAGTCTGGGAGCCATGGGGGTGAACCTGGGTTTCTTCAGATAAAGTTCCTTCTGATTCTTGTAGGTTGAGGTCAATTTTTAAGAATTCAGAAGAGTGCCCACTGATATCCCTTTGGCATTTTAGTTATTAACCCCTCAATGCCTGAAATATGAACAAATCCCTCAAAATAAAGCTTCATGGTATTTAAAGCAAAATATTTGGAATAGCTTTTGCATCAAATAGCTTTGTTCAGTGTTTGTGAATGTGGATATGCATCATTTATTTGAATGAATATTGTATTATTAATTAATGCATAGCAACCCCAATCCCCCCAAATCTCATGAAAGATATATTTTGAGATCTAAATGCATCAAATTCACTTCCTATAGCGTTTATCCATGAATGTGGATATGTACAATATTTGATTTCAGAATAGGGCATTATTAGATATTTACCCCTTCATGCCTAACAGCAAAGGCCCATAAAATACAATAATCAATGCAAATGCAGCAAATTGCATTCCAAATGCATAAAAGCTTATTTGGGTGTGTTCATGTTCACCACATCTCTTTTCCAATGAATTAACTTTCAGTCCGAGCATACTGTAACATATGTAACATATTGCTTACGGCCTCACTGCTTACCCCAATGCGCAAATATCACTTCTGGCAGATTTGTAATCTTTAGGTAGATTAGACTACTGGTAGGCCTACAGATCAACAGACAACTGATCCACATACAATGGGAATTGCATGAACGGGTGGGACATGCAATAATACCCAAACTTGCATCGTCATTGACTTGCTGCATTCACGAGTAGGCCAGTGCCCGTCACTGTCAGGGAAAGATGCGTGCAAAGGGGTTTTAAGGGCACACGCCCTTTTGTCTTCTGTGCAGGCTTAATCTTTTATGGAATATGCGGCAGCCGAATGCTCGATGTGACGTATTGGGAGCAGAAAATGTCTTAATCTCCCCGGAGACTTTCTCGTGTCATGTCTCGCCTTAGGATGCTGTAACCAGATCCGCCACGCTGTAGGATAAACCCTTCAGCCAGGAAATACCTCATTTCTCAGCCTTGTTCTCCCTCATTAAGTGGATCGGATCCGTCTGACAAAAAAGAAAGACGGACACAGACTGGAGTATGGTCTCAGAGACCCACAACGAATATGCAGTAGAGAGCACAAATCATGGATGTGTGCCTGGTACATTCACTGATACAATTATGTCAATGGTTTAGTGAATTAAGACCTAGCATGCTCTGTGTAAGCCGACAAAGAGACGTCATGATGTTTCCCCATCGCCAAAACAGATCCATGGGCGGTAGGGAGTCACGTTACTGGCAAGCCGATTTTTATAGGTTTAGTCACAGATATGGGAAAGTTGGCTCAACCGTGCCACGACAGGTACAGATGATACAACACTAAGACAATCGCATAATCACATACCACAGGAAATTTAATAATACAGCTCTGACACGACACAAAGCCACAGAATACAACAAGGTAGACGTGTTGAGCCAATAAGCAGTTTCACATGCAATTTGAGTTGATTGCTGCGTTTTGCACTGAGACAAACAAACAAACACAAGCCCTTGTCCATGAGTATACGATAATATAATAATAATATACACTACGTAAAAAGTCAAACATGAGTAAAAACTGTAAAAGATATTAATGAGGTGGTCGACACAGACAGACAGAATGACAGAATGACAAACAGAGAGAGACAGACGGATAGAGAATGACACAGACAAAGAGAATGATTGACAGACAGACGACAGACAGATAGACAAACACACAGCTGCAATGACTGGTGTAATCCCTGGTTTAAATACTCTTTTTTTCCCCCTTTTTTTTATACCCTATCTTTTTTCTGCAGAGAGAGAGGAGGGAGAGAGAGAGAGAGTGTGTGTCTGTGTTTGTGTGTGTGCGGGCACAAGAGAGAGAGAGAGGGGTCAGAAGCATGGCAAAGCCACACAGAGACACCCAGGAGAGAGTGTGTCATGGCTGCCTTTATGGAAATAAATTAACACTGGAGAGAATGAGCCAAGGCTCCTATAAACACGGCTCCTGGCATGAGTCGAAAGACACCCTGGGATACCCACTGACCGACAACATCCCCACCCTGAAGTCTGATCTAATAACGCTGTCCTACCGTCACGTGGAGCAAAAAAACAAAAAGAAAAACTTGGGCATCTGAGTCTATGAAAATGCCAACCATAAACCACTGTAATTGTCAATCTAAAAAACAGTGGATGGGGAGGAGGGGCCGGGGGGTCCTCCGGGCTAAGAAATTGAACTGACACCGTGAAACCTCCAGTCCCAAACCCGCGGGATCCAGTCGAGTTAAGAAGATGTGCTGCAGCAGGGACCCCCGCGGTGCATTGTGTTTCCAATCTTAAGAACATCTGCACCGAGTTTGAAGTAGTATAGAATATTCCTAAACTGCAAGGGGTCCCATACAGGCTGACCCTGGCTGTAACTGACACAGACTGGCACTGGTCTATCTATAGTAAACATCTGTTCTGCCTTAGCAGCCTCGTAGGTATAGGTACAGTCACCTTCAGGATTCACTGATAAGCAGATCAAGTACCTACACTCACTGGCTGGAGCGTTTCCAGGAGGATTTCTGCCTAGCTCTCCCCACGCAGAGCGAGATAGAACCTATACCTCCTCCTCCTTGCTGGCTGCACACCCCACAACCTCCCACCACCCCAACCAACCAACCAACCATCCATCCAACCCATGACATTTAAGGGCTCCTGGCATCCGTTTGAAGTGGGAGACGAGCATTAGCTCTGGTTTCCTGCCCAAAATCCCACACGAGCCAATAAAATGTGTGCTGGCCTGAAAAGTATAGCAAGAGGATTCCTGTCCAACGAAAATGTTAAACAAACAAGGCTTGGCATCTGTCGGCATATTAGCATACCTACACAGTGCAAGAAGGTTCGAATGAAGAAGTTATACCTTTACCTAAAAAGAACCCTGTCACTTATTTGTCTTTGAGCGTGTGGGTGTGTGTGTGTATACTATATACCCTTTCTTTCTACCCCCTTATATTTGAGTAATCCCTCTGGCAGGGGCTGAGGGGGTAGAAAGGTCAGAGGGAAATCCCAGGAGCTTCTGAATTCATTTTTTCGGAGGTGGAAGTGGGACTTAAGCCCCTTCCCCTCGAAAACCTTGCTCTAAGTAGCAACAGTAGGCACTTGGAACCAGTCCCTGGAGATATTTACGTGTTGACGCTGATCCTGATCAACAGTGCTCTCCTGATTGACCTTTGTTCATGTTGCTACAGTAAATTCACACTGCCTGTAGTCTAGTCACACAGGCTTGGCTAGTTTAGGAAGCACTGCCATCTTCTGGCAGACACGCACATTTCACCTCCTGGATTGAATTTGTTTTGAGAGTTAAGCTTTTTGGTAAATAGCCTTGGACTTTTTACAAGGTTGTATTTGCATCCACCTATGAGTGCTCTTTTTGAGCACTGTTGAAGGAGAGTAAGAATTCATTCATGCTTTTTTGTCTGTTGCACTTGTTCGGGCATTAATTTCCACAAGTAGGTGGCAGCAGTAGAATGAATGAACCTGTTCCCTCTGGTATTGTGTTTGTGGCTGTCTTTAACGTTGTTGAAGGGTATATTGTGTGTCCCTAACCCTAAGTTATAGGAGTATCGTGCAGACCAGTCCCATTACAAATGAGCAGGGTTTAAAATGGTTAGGTAGGTAGGTGTGAGGCCAAGCAGTAGCCTGCAATGCCGCGATGTGCATGCAGTCAAACGGTACATCGGAAGAGTGCTCCTGCTATAGTCTGGGTCAGTCAGGGATTCACTCAACTCAAGAATGACAATAGGGCTATATTTATTGAATATGAAATGAGAAATAGGCTATTAATTACAGTGTGGCGATGAAATGGATTTGCTTTTTAGGTACAACTACAGGTGGTAGCTGGGGTAGAGGAGGGTGAGAAGCTGATGTTTTAAGCTGGTACCCAGACCTTTTTTTCTATTGGTTCAGCTGCGAACCTGCTGTTAGTCCATGCGCCAGACCTCCAAAATTGGGAAGTTAATTGTTAATTATGAATCAAGTGTGCAAAAAATACCATTATTAAATTGTTTATATGGTCAGTTTATGTAGGCCTACATTAATTATATAAGCTTTCCACAATAGTAACTTTTTCATAGTCTTTTTTCTCGTATTTTCCCTTCATATAATGGCTAATTTGCATATTTCAAAATATAAGATTTGTAATATCATTAATAACTGTATTAGTGTAAGTATTCAGGTGAGGACTTTTCATAGTGATAACAATTTTATATAGGTATGGTTGTACCCATAATTAACATTCCAGTTTTGGTCATCTGGCTCACGGACTAAGAACCAAAAGAACTGAACCATTTCAACCGTGCTGGAAAAGAGGCCTCAGTGGTCATGTGAATCAAGTGAATTATGTGAAATTTAAATTAGATACCAGGATTACTGCATGTCTGTGTGAGAGTACCTAGAAAGTGCCCACAGCATCCCCAGCGGCAAGTGAATCCAAGACAAACGTCCTTGGGTTCAATTGTGAGGTGACAGCGCTATACCAAACTCCCCTAGTTATTTTCCCCTCCCCCTAGGTATTTTTTCACTTGAAAGATTTGCCTCTAAAATACAATCCAGGTAGGTAGGTAATTTCCTCTTTTCTTTAACATTGTTATACAGGTAACAACGTTTGTTATCTGTCATTTTTCATTTTGGCTTTTGGGCAAGATTGATTTTGTATTTCTACCCTATTGTTTTATTATGCTCAATTTCACTAATTATACAGATTGTTTTGTGTAGAACCTCTCATAGAACCACAGTAATAGCCTGGTTCAGCCCACAGAACCCGTTCACTCCGTTGGGCCCCGCCCATGGCCCAGAGTCTGACAATCAGGCTACTACAGTAAGGTGAGCCACTCAAAAACTAAACTATAATCCTTGTCACAAAACAAAAACTACACCACACACAGACACCTGTATATCTCAGCCATATAGCAGCACAACAGCTGAAGCACCAATGTAAGAGACACAACATTTGATTCTGTTATTTTCTACATTTTTAAAGCATGAAGAATAATATCTGGAGTCTGGACCTAGAGGTTCAACTTGTCCTATCTTCCATAATATACATTGTCTTGATATGTCTTGCTTTCGTTTGTGTTTTACTAGGTAAATCAGAGTTCAACAGAGTTCATCAGAGCCTCAAAATCTCTTATTGTCTCCACCAGTATGTTGGAGAGTATGTTTTACCCCCTGTCCGTGTGTCTGTCCATCCGTGCACGGTCCAGGTTGACGTTACTGCTACGTCACCCCCTTCCCCATCTTAAGGCCCTGCTCGTGCTAGCACCCTTCGTTGGTTCAAAGTAGGCTGCTTTCTTCAGTTTTCATTAATCAGGCATAATGATAAATAGCACCCCTTCACATTGTGACCTATTCAGTGTTGGGCAGTAACTAATTTTAGATTACATATTACTGTAATATTATTACTTTTGCACCCATTTTTGCAGATTACTCTGCAAAAATGGGTAATAAGTAACGCATTACTTTGCAAGTAACGCCAAGTTACTTGTTTAAAATGAGCTTGTTGTTGCATGCAAAAATAGAACAGATTTACAAGCTATCGACAGGTACTGTAACAACAAGATGTGCACTAGATTGTAGATCCAGTCCACAAGCTGCATCCTGTGCACTACAAATCGCTTGCTGCTATATTTTGTATTTATTTTTAAATCCAAGGCCTCTACTGTCTTTGAAAACAATTGTGAAAAAGTTTAAAAAGTCAAAGAGGCAAAGAGACTATTATTATTCCAATAAATTGGATTCAGTTCTAAAAAGAGCTCGCTAAACAGATTATGTTGTACATCTCTATTTTTTCAAATGTAGGAGTTGAGAACTTGGGAAAGTAATAACATAATATGTAATATATTACTCTTTGATTCCAGTAATAAGTAAAGTAATGATATTACTTTGTCTAAGGGGTAACGAGTAAAGTAAAGAAGTTACTTTCCTAAGTAATATTGACCACCCCTTTCACATTGGCCTATTATATCTAGTTTAACCTTTATTTCTCTTTTGTATATCGGTATGTAATATTTCTGTATTCCATAACATTTTATTGTAATAGATGCTAATATTTAAATTTTTATGGGGTGTTAGCCCTTTGTGTGTATGTTTGTCTGTCCTCAAAATTTGATATATTAGAGCAGTACAGTGCCCCTCACTTCACACAAGTGTGATTTTGTTTTGCTGTACAAAAATATTGAAAAAACAATCAGATTCTAATTTGAATAGGGATAAAGTTAAATGTGGGATGTGTGCCGCCTGCCAGTCTAGTCCTCGTCATCAGAGTCGCTGTCCTTCCGTGCGAGGAGTGATGATCTGATCGAGGATACCAGTATGTCGGTGAACTTCTTCCTGGGGTTCTCCTCCAGGTCCGTGGTCACGGCTCCGCTCCGCGATAACCGCCACTCCAAATCCTCAACTTTCGGGTTCGTACCACCAAAAACAAGCGGTCCGACGTACTGCGCCTTCAGCACTCCCTCGAAGTAGACGAAGATGGTGGGCAGGTTGTGGTCGGGATAGTTGGGGATGCAGGTAGTGGAGACGGACCTGAGGAACTTGGTCTGAGGGAACTTCCTGGCCAGCGTGCTCAGGTGCTGGTTGATCAGGGCGCACAGGGGAATGGCCTGCCTGTAGAGGTGCAGCACCACCCAGACGCCGGCTCCGGCCTGGTTGACTTCCTTGACGTAGTCCTGTGCGGAGATCTCCCCCACCTCCCCGAACACGCTCCTGGCCTCGGCCGCTTTCCACTCTGCCAGGCGCTTCCGCCTGTACATCTCGATGGCGGCCTCGTCCTCTTCGTCTGCCTCGTCCTGCTTTTCGTCCAGCTCGTCGAGGGTCATGCTTTCGTAGCTTCTGGTGGAACGCTGCTGTTGGAGAGCCAACTCTTCCTCCTCCTCGTCATCTTTGGGGACTTCTTTGGGAGGAAGAATGCCCTTCTTCCGCAGAATGTCGTTCCACTCTGTGTCTTCATTCGGGTCCTGCATTGTGACAACTGAATGTTTTAAAAAATCCTTCTCCTGTTCAGTGAACGGTATTGGGTATTTAAATAATCAAACGATAATGTCAAAAAGACAACATCAGTATTTAGAGTAACATTGTAACAGTATTCAGGCATAAGCCAGACAATGATGTCAGGATGACATCATCAGTCACCTCCATATTTAGACAAAACCAGCAGATGGGTCTAACAACTACATCTTCAATATTTGATTTTTACATTTCTTTAATGAGTTCCAATCTATTATTTTTATTATATTATACTAGTGAGCGGTGCCTGTTGGGAACTGGCACTTGGAATGTCGCAAGTTGGAATTCCCCATCCGATTATCATATGTCTCTTTTACATCCATACAGTATGGAGTTCTATGTTTGGCATGCCCAAATGAGGAGTCTATGGTGATGCCAGAATTAGGCCAAAACAGGCCAGGTCCACAGCCCCGGCAGAGGCTTTTGTGCCGGCTCCGGACAATGGTGTATCCAACCGACATGATACTGGGCACTGCACTCACTGTGCAGTACCTGTAATGTTGATCTCATTTATGTCTGACTGTACTCTGTATTGATTATACTTTCTGCCAATAAAATAATCAATCAATAAATCAATCCATGGTGGGGAAAAAAGTTTTCGAGTTCCATGGATTACAGTACACATCCAAGCTCCAATAACACGGTCACAGCATGTTACTTCTTGTTATACTCCTCTCTCTCTTTCCTTTCACGAATAACCTCCTCCAGGTATGGTGTCAGGTAGTGGATGTCCTCCTCATATTTTGTCCACTGGTCCTGGGGTAAAACCTGGTGCTTCATGGAGAGGTCCAGGGCTCTTTTAAAGCGGAAAATCCTGTCATTATACACATTCTCCGGAAGCCTCTGCAGCGCCTCCCTCACATCGTCATCTTCATACATGGTGTCATCGCGCATCAAACCCAGCTTATTGAAGCCACATAGGTTGTAATACCATTTGTGGAACCCAGTCCCTAGTCTTCCCATCAGTGTTGCTGGTGCCTTCAATGCCATCTTGTTTGCACTTGCAACTGTTGTTTGATTTTGTCCTTAAATGGAATAAACCCTTGAATTCTATATCTTATCTACAGTCCCGCAGAAAGAACGCCACCGCTAGAAGTCCTGCTTTCTACCGTTAGTCCTTGGTCTCGTGCTAATGCTGCTCGCTATGTCTTGACAGTGTTTGGAGCTGCCTTGAATATCGCATCCTCACAAAATATGATGTCAGCCAGACCCAAATATAGAGAACTACATGGCTCCAGATTGGCCTGCCCTGATCTGTACTTGGGGTGACGATCATACCTGTGGTCCTAACTGGAGCTCCGACAACTTCTGTCTGCGATTTCTCCTGTTGGGCCTGGAGACTAGGCAGGTAGAAAGTGTCTTCTAGTAGCAGATTGTCCCTCGACGGGTCTGACTCAGGATAGACGACTTGTGGGAATGATGCATCCGCACAACCCCATCAGAAGAGCATGTTATGGGATCTAGATCAGTAATGCAAGATCCCCTCAATCACCCTGGATGAGCTGATGTGTTGTTGCATTGGTAGAAATGACATGCAAATACTGTAGCAAGCAATTGCGGTTCTTCAACTTGTAGACAAACGCCATGAAAGGCATTAAATAACAGCATAGGAAAATCATCATCCTGCCACTGGCACTTTCAGGGCCTTTCATAATTACGAGATGGTTGCCTTTGCCATGTTTTAGATTGCTATCTAAAACCACACGCTTAAATTTAAAGAAAGGGGAGGAAAAAATAATCTAAATTCACAACTCACAAAACAATTTTCTGGGATTTAACCAAATTCCAACGACAGGTTCACAATTCAAGGTCACTGGTCTATCATCCTCCTCTGTTATGGCAATAATCCTGGCGTCAGGAATGTCTGGTAGGGAAGCAGGCTTTCGTAATCTCCTCCAAGGCACAGCTTCGCCCACAGGAAAACCCTCTGCGGTGTTCCATGGGAAGAGGGTTGTTAGTTGGAATCTTCTGTTGGAGTGTCAAACAGCATCTTTACAACAGATGGGGTCTTCAGCCACCTGCCACCACCTGGCTGGTTGGGGAACACATCCTCCAAGAAGTAGTACACATGACCAACAGCGATACCTAATAAATCTATAATGGTGCTGTTGCCCAGCAGCACCGAGAACCCCAGCACCACCCAAGGCAGGTAGGGAGCCTTAAAGTGGAAGAGGCCAAAGAAGCTCATGTGGACGTGGGGGTTTCGTCGACTCCAGACATAGATCAGCATCATTGTGAAGGCCTGTCCCAGAAAGAGTAGACTCACAAACAGGCAAAATATAGTCATCACCAGCCCAGCAAAGAGGAACATGAACACAAAATCGGCAGTGCGGCCCCGGAAAGACCCCTCCTCCAGCCAACGGCAGTGTTGATATAGGTTAAGCATATGGAAAAAGAAATTGAAGCCAACGGGACCAAAGAACAAAAAGTTGGTTATCAACCGCCAGACCTGGTACTTTCGTAGAATCAAGCTAGGGTTAAAGTAGAGCTGGAACGGGGTGACCAGCTCCAGTTGCACTGCGGCTGTTGTAAGTACACATGCGGTTATGTATGCCCGAGTTACAACCGGCATCTGAGAGTATTGCTGTCTTAAATGGTATGCCATAATACTATGTACAGTATGCAATGGGGCAGGACGGTGGCTTCCAACACCCGGTGGTCACGACAGTGTTTTAATAATTACTAATGAGGGTGCGACAGACAAGCTCTTCAGGGGTCAAGTGGCAAGCTCCTGTGTATCGCCTAGCTTATGTGATGTCAACAGTAGTGATGTCAGTGACATAACTCCTTACATCATTCCTCCAGAAAATGTATTTGTACAATATGGCACACGCCGAAAAACAATTATGTCCTTATCCAAATGTCCACAAGCTTCCATTGCCCAACCATCACTCCATATTCGTGTTGTGTAGACATAGAAAGTGATGAGATCGGAGCATCTTCAACATAGGTGCATCTTCCTTCCTCTTAACTGATGGTCCTTCATTGTTCATTTTTTTTGCTTATGCAGAATCTTAAAGGCACATCTCAGTAACTCAGGATAACATCACTGTTTGGAGAAACAACAAATAACAATATGCATTGTAGTAGGGCTCCACATTTAGTTTACAATACAGAATCAGAGTGAAGCTTTGAAAATGAAATCATCACATTTTGTCACCTGTCGTAGGTTGCCCGGGTCTCATCATTACTCAACGATGCATTTGGGAGGTCCTCCGGCCGTGCTTTGCCTGAATGAACATGGATCCACTGAGACTGACCATCCCCTTTTTATACTGGGTGCAGATACTGTAGCGTCTGGTCTGCCTCCCTTATCCAGCACCTCGGCTGTGAGTCCAGTACCTTGACTGTTATAGAGGTCTTTCACTGTGTTTCCATAGACCGACCATGCAAAGTGAATTGCAATGAGACTAAAAAACAACCAACTTGACATGATTTTGAATATAGACACTCTTGTATCGTTGGCAAGCCAGTCGTCCCTAAATCCAGAAACAAACGACATAGAATCAGCAGCTGCACGGGACAAAATCTGAAAATCCCACGAGTCCTTCATTGTTTACAGCAATTTGGTTAATATTTGTGGCTAAAGTATAGATTGCCAATAGTATTTTAGATTAACAAAACTGGATTTTCTGACTCTCTCCGTTCTCTAGTCAGTTAGATGGGTAGGTGATGGCCTCTAACAGTTGAGTTATCCGTCTCTTTGGCTACCTTGCAGATTTAGTTAAGTATCCAACATAATCATACCTGTTCTGAGCCTTAAATAGCTGAAGACTATTTCTTATCCTGATTGGCCCGCTTTCTTTTTTTTCATGATGTCAGAGACAGTGATGTCATTGTCACTAATGTCAATTAAATCACTCTTTATACTACAACTACTTATACATGTCTTGCGCAAGGTAGTAGGCCGGTGAAGTGCCTTATTACCTCCATATTTAATTATATTATATTACTTGTATAACTTTCATTTCAAGTCAATGGCAGTCAGACTAGCACTAGGATAAAACCATGACCAAATATGGAACTTCATAGGTGACTGACATCAGGACTGTCCACATGAAGTCATCTTCACTTGGAACATACCGGTAATAGTTTGTCTTCAGTAACAGGGGATGAAGCCCCAACCTAGGAAATATAGCTGGAGTGTATAGTAAATGTTGAAGTGAGCGGCACTCCTATCATCTTACATCACATTCTGTGCTCAGCCAATTCACATTCCAAGAAAATACAAAAATACATAGATGAAAAGTAATGGCTCCCTCACACATTAGAATGTTCTTCTGATACGTGAGGGGGGCATTACATAGAATTATTTGAAGGTGAAATATCCCTTTAAACTCCAAAGCACATTTTTCATTGTAAGTCCAATAATGAACATGGAAAAATCAGTGTTATAATTGTAGATCTGATCTTATTCTTTTGCTAATGTTCACCCATTTAGAATAGGAACCCTTTGGCTTATGAATCTTTTTACTGACTCTAGAAATAGGTATATAATAAATAACTTATTAAAATGGATCACTACTGAATATTATGCAATTTTTACAGCATTTTTATTTCTATAACAGTAAACCATATATTTTTTAAATCCCTCAACCACTCATAGGGCTCCCTCTGCTGGCAAAAGCTATTAGCTACAGGTAACATGTTGCATCGTTCAGTTATCAACTTAAAATCATGGATACTTTTATCTGAAAGCTTTACCATATAATTCAGTGAATTAAAACTTAATGAGCAGAAAATATAACTAACTTATAAGTAACTTAAGGTGGTGTGGCATTTCAGGCACAAGTATCAACAAGTCATTCATTTGCTGCAAGATTACAAATAACTGAGGAATAAGACACCAGAGAAGACATGCTTTTCAGTAGATTTTACTGTTTTTGTAACATGAATCCGAGGTCTTTATCCGGAGAGCATTTTGGGATACTCTTGTCAGTGGAACCTGAGATTTAAAAAAAACTCCTTTGCTGGAGTATTTAAGTAGTATATATTTTTATAGGTTTGTGACGTATGAATTCCTATTCTCTATATGCAAGAAAAATACAAAAACAAAAAAATCTGATAAAACAAAAGGACCATGAAGAGAAAAACAAACAGTATTGAGGTTCAGCCTTTGTCTCTCTACATTAAGAATGAGGTGATGTGGATGATAGCAGAACACCACTCCCAGCTGGAATAGAGAGATAACAGTTGGTGCCATTTTAGACCAACGGATGGGGGGCAGGCCACAGACTCCTACAGCGTTGGGTGAATAGACGTCGTTGGGCACAATGTTGAGGTGATGTGAGGGGTGACTTTAACTGAGATATACATTCTAAAAGAAACCTCGAAAACATAAAAGTTCAATGTGCAACAGCGATCCAAGGCACAATAGCACAGTGTGTCATGCTTTACTAGCCTCCCTTAACTTTATACTCAAGTGAATCGGGGGATTCCTTGGGTTTGTTCCTTGTGCCCACTTTGCTGAAAACAGATGGGTAAATGTCAAGCGTTGCCACTCGCGGTGCTGCATTCAAACCCGGCTGTTGACAGAACGGCCTCACCTGAACAAATAAGCTCGACTTCAGCAGCTAATGCGTCTGTCAGTAACAAGTCTTAGTTGAAGGTCAAATGTAGGAGGGCACACATTGTGCTTTGCATGCCTCCAATTAATCGTGTCCAAAAATGGCTACATTTATACTGCCACTTTGAGTCAGGTTCATTTTCAACCCGCAGATATAGCTGACATTTGAGGTATTTTACACAGCAGCATTACACGGACAACATAAAAATACTATGAGGGAGAAAAAAGTCACGCCATAGTCTAAATAGTCCTAATATTTATAGTTTCTGCATGTCAGGATTCAGACGTACAACCCTAAGTTAATGTCAAATGTACTGGTGATCTACAAGGAAACGGAACCTTGATATCTTCTGTGAATTGTCGCATAGACTTCAAAAAGGAAATTAGTAATTAGTGTGACAACAAAAACGATTAGACTTATTCTCATGTTCTGCACATTGCCTCAGTAATGCAGAAAAGATAAAAAGATTACCTTGACGTTTAGGGCTGTAGAACATGGAAGTCTTATTGCAAAATACGAATTACATATATTTATTTACTCAATGAAATAGTATTTTCCAAATAACTTTGGCACCTTAAAGTTGAGGTCAGCTAAACCAGTACGGCAGAAAATTACAAACACGAAGATCTAATATGTAAGCTCAACATTTGCACTTAAGCCACATGTGGAATCTTAAATCTATCTGTGGATTTAATCAATTTCTAGGATCGGCGAGATACTTCTGAACGCAATGCTTTAGATGGGTCTGTCAAGAACCTAGAACAGGTTTCCTGTGTGGAAAATTAAGTAGAATCAAAGTGGCAGTATGGGTAGAGGCTAAAACGTGTCTACATCGGCTTAAACATCCTGAATTTTCAG
Organism: Benthosema pterotum; assembly: GCA_039105355.1. Taxonomy (NCBI): domain Eukaryota; kingdom Metazoa; phylum Chordata; class Actinopteri; order Myctophiformes; family Myctophidae; genus Benthosema; species Benthosema pterotum. The sequence goes on from CM076974.1 coordinate 6,839,466, forward strand.
AAAGAATTACCTTTCTGTAGCACTCACTACTGCAGTATGACCATAATGAAAACATCTACTCAGTGCTACTAGAATCTCAGATCAATGTGTGTGCAGTGTTGCTCCAACCCAACAATAGGGAAAACTATCGATAACTTTGGAGCATGAAGGACAACTGCTTTTGTTCAATTGTACCACCACATTGCTCGTAAATATGTATCTCTAATAAAACTACAAAAGAGAGAAATAAAGGGAACAAAATAGGAATAAAATATATTTAAACAGACTATTATGATGATAATTATAATAAAGTTGTTTTTTTTTGGTATTTTACAGCAGGGTGTTAGTGAACTTTGTTAGGTGCAGCCCTTTGTTAGAATCTACAATTGTAGGCATATGTTGAACGGTGGTATAAGCTACCTTATACTATTCTCAATTGTAGTAGCATATAACTTGAAGCAAAGTCAAAACACTCATTTCATTTTCATCTGGCAACATTTAGATATTCTGATTTAATTTCCATTTAAATCTGCAGCTTTATTATCATTCCTTATGAAGATGAAAATTCCCCGTGGGGAGATTCTTAAATTCTCCTTATGTTATCGTATCTTCTTTATCTGAGGCAAATTTACATGAGCACAGGTCGCAAAGGGTGCAAATGTAAAGATTACATTACAACTTTGAGGAAACAAAAAAAAAGACTAAGAAAGGACAACTACAGTCCTTGCAAAATTCCCCAAGTAAGACTTTCCACTCCACGTTTGCTCCGAGTCAAAATGATAAGCACTCCTATCTCTTCTCCAACCAAATTGCTCCTGCTCAATCTCAATCTGCACTTCACGCAAAACATTTCAACGGAAAAGCTCTGTATCACACCTCAAACAGAGTAGGGTGGAGAAAGGCAGGAGCGTTGAGGGAGAAAAGGAGACTGTATTGGCTTTAAGTGTCTAGGTCCTTCCTGCAGATAGTGGGGTGTAAGGGGTGGGGCGGGGGGGTTTCTGGGTCAAGTTATGGCGATAGATAGTAAGGGTGGGGGCTGGAGGTGCTGCAGTGGCTCCTGGGAAAGCTGACCTCAATGAACGATGAGTGCCCCGGCAGCGTAACTCACAGAGCTGTCCTGCCAGTTCCTGCACTCGCTCGACTGGGCATAGTTCAGGAACGAGAAGTTCATTTCTAACCCGTTCTTCCTCAGCTCAGCCACGGCCTGTGGAGATAATGTAGGCATTCGGTCATACATTCACTAGACATACTGTATGCATGTTTACATAAATACACAGAGGCACGGAGGCATGATTCCCTTTCACTGTATAGGTGTTCCAATTATTTGTTATTCCGGTAATCTGCAAGTGCTCGTTTCCCCTCATACTAACCATGATCAAGCTTTCTCTACTGACCATATTCACACAGCAGCCGTTTTGCTATTACCTCAAATCAATACACATTGGTGTGGTTGTTCCCCAGTTAATTGGTTTTATGTCTATGTCACACAACTCACATGTAGCAGCACTCCAATGGGGTGACGCCCGCAGATGGTATTGTGATATTTCTTCAAGTAGTTTGTGAAGGACATGGGATCCAATTGTTCTATGATGCCCATCCCCTTCAAGATGGAAAGAGGACAGAGGGAAACAATGAGTGAGTTGTCCTGTGTCTTGAATGAAATTGTTTTGTCAATTTGAGATTGTGGTAACAAACATACCATTTTGTCAAGGTGCTCTATGGAGCGGTAGATCTCCCCTTGGGATTCATCGTAGTACGTGTAGCGGAACCGCTGACCTTCAAAGGAAAGGAAAATAATCGGTTGGTGGCGGATATCTGGCACAGAGGTTACATCATTTAAGGGCCAAAGGATGATGGTGATTTCAAACTACTGCACATTTTACATCACACGGTATATCCAAGACAAGAACTGTTAGTCTCCCTTTTCAAGCGATTCTCCACTATCAAACGTGTGGCGTGTTTAGTCCATATGTGATGTGGCATAAACCATATTGGTGGATGTAAAAAAGTAAATATTGTCAAATTTTCTGTCTACTAGATCTAGAAGCTGAAAAGGGGTTGACAGATTGCCACCCTTTTACTGCAAAGTCAGCGTCCTGGCCGATTTACCTGGAAACTGTGAGTCAGGAAGGTAAAAACGAATGATTACAGTAGAATCATTGAAGTCATTTAGTGGCAGACGCACCATGTAATAAGAATGGCCTCTACCACTAAAGACATCGAGACACGTTGAGAAAAAAAAAGAATATTGCTTTAACTGTTCTCAATATCTACCCCAATGGCAGAAGTCAGATGAGATGATGAAGAGGTTGGAAGGGTCTGCCAGGTACTTGCTGAGCAACTTCCCATACTCCTGCTCCTTAGACTCACTCAGGGCTCCCACCAGCACAGGAACAATGCTAAAATCGTCTTTATGGCTATAAACGGAAATCAATGTAGCACTGTGACATCGAATGACTGTATGATACAATCTGGATTTTATAAAGACTTCACTGTAAAAAAATCTAGCTTGACATCAGGTTACAATAAAATAAACCTCGGCATGCATCAGACCCTGTAACATAGCATCTGAATTTTTCCACAGAAAAATTCAAAATTCAATGTGAAAATTAATTTGAAAACCTCCACACACTGTCAACAGGTTTGTATTATAAAGATGACAGGGTGTAATTAGCCAGTACCTACAGCACACTGATGTTTCCCGTTAGTTCAATATCACAAATGTGCCACCATTTCAGTTACCTGATCAGAGATTTTCAACAACAAGGAAATTACAATCAATTATGTATTCAACCCTTGGCCATGTGTCACTGCCTGCACAAACGTGATTTTGGCTCAACTAAAAAATAGGGACGCAAATAGTTAAGCACATAACTGAACTAGCTGTCTTCTTTGTTGATGTAAAGGTATCATTTCATGCAGTCTGCCAATTGTTCACATCTTACCTCTCCATGGCTTTAGCAGTGTAAGGCAAGTGCATTTCAATGCTGTGCTCATCTTCATCTGTCTGCAGGCTCATGCGTTCAAACATCCCAGTTTTCCAGAGGTCAGCATAAACTGCAAGAGAGGACCGTTTGTTTCAAGGTGAACACTCTCGACATAGTCATGGCCCTTTCTTATCAACGTGATGATTTCATATTTTAGAGCAACTGTAAAAGGTGAGTATGTTCATAATTGCTTTGCAGCACTAAACTTCACAAAGGGATATGTAGTTAAATGTAATTCACTTTCCAATACTGCTTGAGATCTATATAACAAAGCGAGCCTATCTAATGCATCTAATCCTCTCCAGATGAGAAATCACACTCGATAAACCTTCACTAATGCTTGTGCTTTCCCCCTATAATCCAATTAATTGAAATGACCAGAAACAATATTTCTAATGAATCCTAAGAGCCAAAACAAATCTACTCATCATACACTGACAAAAAGCTAGAGTATAGTCATGTTTCCATTTTCCCTTTCCTCATATTCCCCTGTTAATTCTCAAATTCATCTTCAACAATGAAGCTTGTGATCAAAGCAGAAATACAAAGACATTATGAACTACAGTCCAAGTTTAAGTGTGACACCGTATTTATATTTAGTCACGCTATTGTGCCACGCACCAAAAACAACAGATCTACAAATTCACAACAACACATCACATGCAGGCGTGGCGTGTTCTTGTAAGATCAGCTGTTTTCGGCACACAACAATGCGCAACCACATAAAACAAACTTGAGAGAACACCGCAATTTAAGAAGAAAAGCCATTAATACCCTTTTGGTCAATCCTCAGGTCGTAGAGGGGTGTTCTATAGACCTCTGCAGGAGAGAGGGCACAGCGGGAGAGGGGCACGTGGTGTGAGGGTCCCAGAATGAACACCCTCCGACTGCAGGACAACAAGGCTTACGCTCATTCACACTTTCTCCCAAAAAGTATGTACCACCAACACTGCAATATACTACCATCTAAGATCTGATTGTTCAATCCTACAAACAAGACTATTACACCCCCACATAAAGTGGGCACATCTTAAGATGACAATATTATGCTCATTGCCCACAAGAAATTATGTAAAAATATAAAAAATAAACTGAAATAACTTACGTAACCGAAGGGTCAACTTGCTTATAGGCATGTGCTGCACAAGCTCCACAGTATGTATATCCAGCATGCCTGAAAGCAAGAACAAATTACGCTAGTTCAACTGCAACTCTCATTCATAATTAATTATTTGCAATTAAACGACCAATTACTATAATATACTGTACAATACTGTGTGTGTGTGTGCGCGCGCATGTGGATTAAGAACGTACTATCTTACACTATTGCACAACACAAGATAGTGTGCAAAATAGCACATAGTGTATATATACTGTATGTATGTTTAAATTAACTATTTTTGGCATGTCATAGGACAGAAGTTTTAAAAACAATGTAAAAATATTCATGAACAATTGAACAATTTCAATTAAATCATTCACTAATATGTGATAGGAGTGAAATGTGGATGTTGTTCCCCCTTTGTATGCTATACTTGCTTACGGTGCAATGATGGCTCTAGCAGGTCTGATAGAGGACTGTGCTTGGGACAGCCAGCCTTCCAATTGTAGATTCAGCTGGGATCCTGGCAAGTTGTTTAAAAGGAAAAGAGACAGATTTCGAATTTATTCCTGATTCTGGGCACAAACAAAACAATATATGCCGTAATAAACCAGACACTAATGGATAAACTTGAATTTTATGGACCATGACCTGTTGTTTGATCATGTTCAATGTAACCAATTCTATCACAAAGTTGTAATTCTATCAGTCTTGTAGTGTGTGTCAAATGAATAATACATATAATTACATGAGCCATATCATCTTTATTAGGTACTCTAACCCCACATGTGAAGCCATGTAGTCGGAGTAATGGGATGTCGGAATTATAGGCAGTCCCCATCTGGATGTTACTGCCAGGGTATACGTTCTCACAAAGCAGTGTCAAAATGCCACAAATTGTGACAAGTATAAATATCAGGTATACACAATATTATCATTGTCCTCGCCAAGCTCTTGAGCCAGGAGAATATGCACATTGCATGTGCATATTCTGCATATTTGTGACACCCAAATACAAGACTTTGACTTGACAATGGTCATATGATAAACAATGAATCTGTTTTTCTGTAGGATCTTCTTTACTGAAGTCTGTATTTGTATACATGTGATAGTCTGTATTATACTTCAGTGACGACTGTTACAATCTTGAGTTTTAATAATGCCAGACAACCTGGTAGCCACACATACAGCTTGACTCAACTGACTTCCATGTCTAAAGTGACATGATGGGTTATCATTGATGTTAGTGCAGTGTTTTTCAACCTGTTTCATTTCAGTGCCCACTATTTAATCAGCGTCTGAGCCACGCACGGATCACCATTTGGTGAGATTTTTTCCCCCCATCAAAATAACAATTCTTTTACATTCTCCAATTGTGTAGGCTTCTTGAAAAATGAAGTAATGTAACTCTTGAGAGCATACAATTAAACCAATTGGACTCTCAATTCTCAACAGTTAAAGCTCCATTTGGTTACCAACTCTCTATCATTTAGCTGCATGGGGGACCACCTGGAACCCCCTCATGAAGGACCACTGGTTGACTTGAAACCCCCTGTTGGGACTATGGATTAGTGGGGATAAACAGGCAGGATTGCTGGGGCTTAATAGAATGGAAGTATAGCAGCCAGCCAGCTAGCTGGTTAAAATGGGGGAGGGGGTCGTCAGTGCAATATGAACCTTCAATTTGCTGCCCTGCCCTACCCAGTCCTTTGTTCCAAGGCACAACAAGAAAAACATTCTGCGCTTCTTCTAGTGACTACTAAGCGCAGAATGTTTTCATTTTCTGCTGTTTTTTTTGGAAAACGTTCCTAAAACAGACAGATTTCTCGTCGTTGGAAACTGACACATGATTAATAACGCTTTTTGCTGTCTTGGTTGTTTGTTGGTTTGGTCACTGTCATGCAGTGATCAAAGACAGCAAAAAAAAAAACGTTATTAATCATTTGACAGTCGACGAGACGGCTCTTTCTTTTAGAAATGTTTTCCAGAAATCTAGACAAGCTAGCAGGCCAGTAAGTTTCTAGTAGCCAAGTTTGCTATTTTACAAGTTCATGCTGACACACACCAACACAGCCTCACTAACTAAACGAATCAAGGAAATTGCATGTAAAGGCGTTTGTTTTGAATACACCTCCATCCATCCATCCATCAACCACCACCATACCAGCCCAGCAGGGATCAAAGAATGTGCTGAATAAGCTCAAAACAATTCATGCATCGATATCAGCTAAGCAGCAGCTACTCGTTAGCATTAGCTGGATACTGTCTACCTGAATTGTCAGATCATGACCATGGTCTCTTACAGAGCAAGAAGAAAAAACAGTCGCATATATGACGAGACACCACTAAAACAGGGAATCAGATACAGATACTGATCAAACATTAAGGCAGACATCGATCCTGCCGGGCCAGCTGAGATGGGAATGGAATGGGATTCTCTTGGTTGACAGTTACCCGAAGCAGAGTACCAGCTGCCGGCGTGACTTGCTTCTCTGCACACCACTCGGTTCGACATCTTGGTTCCCAAGCCGCCTATCTTGGTTCACTTTTAATAAAATCTTTTTTTTTTTTGGTCAGGTGGGTGGGGGGCCAAAAGAAGAAGAAAAAAACATAAAAATCACAAAAGATCGGTAAAAAAAACAAACAGCCTGGGTGCTGACTGACTGACACGCTGCTGCTGGATCAGAAGAAGAGACAAAAGGCTTCTGCTTCAGCTAGCTTCATATGCTACTACTATAGGATCTGTCTGGTCTGTTAAACCGTCCCGTCGTTGTGGTGGTGTATGTTGTTGTCACCCGGCTGGCTGGCTGGCTGGCTGGGCTGGGGAATTACAAAGTTAGCTGCTTGCTGTATAGTTCTTTTCCTGCTGGACAAGTGGACACCGACCGATCGCTGTTATCAGGCAGCTCGAGAAAGGATGCAAATGCGATCAAGACCTCTGGACTATAGTTGTGTCAACATCGAGCGGTGTGAGCAGCAGCAGTTGTAGTTGTACTAGTACTAGAAACAGAAGCGAGGGATATCTATCTATCTATCAGCTCCAGTCCAACACAAAACCAAGAAGAACTGTCATCATACGTTCAATGGATTTTTTTTCCCCTCGAGTCGTTATGCTTGACTTTACGCTCCGTCGCGCGACGGTGTCGCGCGCCGCCGACCTGCAAGCTCACGGAGAGTCGCCTATGCGAGGCGCCGTGGGCTTGCAGATCCGCGGTTTGGGACGCGAGGCACCGTAGTACGCCTGAAGTACACGCCAAATCGGGCTTGTCCTCGCGAGATCGCGACTGGCTGCCGGGCTAGTGTGAGAGCTATGAGTAAGAAGCTTTGCGATATTGAGGGGGCAGAAAACAGCCTGGGCACGTTGTTCGAGTCGCGCGCGAGCCAATAGACTCTCCAATGCATTCTGTACCTTCGGTTGTCCCCTTTCGCTGTTTCCATTCTTCTCAATAGAGGTCCATGTGGAAGAGCCGCCATTGGACTGGCCCCATGAAGTGAACGGAGTTAGCATAACTCTGGCTTTACTTTTTTTTTTTTTTTTTTTTTTTTTTTTTTTTTTTTTCCAGTTTAAAGGGCTCTGCGACTGGCTAGGGCTGAAAATGACGTCAGGAAGAGAAGTTCTTTGGTGTGTTTTGTAAACATGTTATTACAAATTGTAATAGTTATGTATTAATCATATACAATAGGCTATACACACACTTCACACAGACTTCACCAAGTACAACTTGCAGCACAAGGCCCAGTCAGGAGTAGGCTACCGGTACTTTAAACACACCACAGCACAGTCAGACACAGAATAACAAAATCTTAATTCAAGTTTCTTGATGATTTATGGAATCCACATTGAGAAACATTATAATTATTTAATTTATAAACACTGGATTTGCATTTTTTATGGTTGCGGCACTTCTGTGCAACAGGTGCAATGAACCGGGGCCCAGGTGCCAGGGGCCCATGAAGGGGAAAAATAATAATCGAAATTTGTGTCTTTCAGCAATATCCTACATGGTAAAGGTTCTCTTGAGTGGCTGAGTGTCTGTCTGTGTGTGAGCATGCACTTACAGGTATTTTAGGGTGTGGGGCGTAAAATAAATATTTGCACCAGGCCCATCGCCAGGCTGTACACCACTGTGTGGATGGTATTTAGCCAATATAAAGGCAATATCACAACTTACATCCCATGTGATATCCAGGTCCATTTTTTTTTTTGTCACTCCAATGTATGTCAAGACATATCATTTACTACTCTTCCACAGTGCAAAAGGACAATAACACAATAGAGCAAGGGCAAAGACAAACACAGAGCAACAAGTAACAGTAGTGCAACAGATGAAGGCAAGTGCTAGATAATAACTATAACTATAAATCCCTAAATATTGCACCAATATGTGCACTGTGTGGTTAAAATGGTAGGCTAGTAGGCTATGCATGCGAAGGCCTGGTATTGTCACCTTGTGGTGTATCTTGTGTCACCCTCAGATCCTGAGCTGTCTAAACAAGATCTGGTTGTGGTGGAACAGGGCGGATGATGATGGCCGACTTTAGGGGAGCATAAGGCAGATGAAGTCTGCAGCAGAAAATGGCCCGCAGTCATGTGGACTCAATGCCATTGGATCCTGACCCAGATCTGTCAGGGGCTGTGTGCTGGTTGTCCGTGCAAACCAGTCTCCCCTAAAGATAGTCACACGGGCGTCCTCAGTAAAACTCACCTCAAAGGACTGAAAATTTACAGACAATTATTGTACAATATGACTAATATTGACTAATATTGACCCACGACTGCACTCCAACGCACAGCAACAACATCTTCGTCAAGTTCGCGGACGACACAACTGTGGTCGGCCTCATCCACAACAACGATGAGTCCAACTACAGAGATGAGGTGAGCCAGCTGACCACATGGTGTGCAAACAACAACCTCCTTCTCAACGTGGAGAAGACGAAGGAGATCATTGTTGACTTTCGGAGAGCGCACACCCAGCACTCCCCACTGAGCATCAACGGAGCTGCAGTGGAGAGAGTGAAGAGCACCAAATTCCTTGGTGTACACATCACAGAGGACCTCTCCTGGAACACTAACACCACAGCACTGGTCAAGAAGGCTCAGCAGCGCCTCTACTTCCTCCGTAGACTGAGAAGAGCCAGAGCCCCAGCCCCCATCATGTGCTCCTTCTACCGCGGCACGATCGAGAGCATCCTGACCAGCTGCATAACTGTGTGGTATGGTGGGTGCACAGCTTCCTGCAGAAAGTCCTTGCAGCGCACAGTGAGAGCAGCCGAGAAGATCGTGGGTGTCCCCCTTCTGTCCCTGCAAGACATCTACAACACACGGGTGACCCGCAGGGCGCTACAGATCGCAGGCGACACCACCCACCCTACGCACGGCTTCTTCAACCTCCTCCCATCGGGGAAAAGATTGAGGAGCCTCCGGGCAAGGACCAGCAGGTTGAACGATAGCTTCGTTCACCAAGCCGTCAGGTTGCTGAACTCCCTCCCACTCCCTCGCACGCCACTGAGCACCCTCCCACTCGGTACCCCCCCCATGCTGCCACTCCTCCCCCCTCCCACGGTGGGGGTGCACGCGCACACACGCACACGCTGAACTCCCTACACACACATGCACACGGACGCTGGACTTCAACTACCCACCACCCCTTACACAGGCACACACACCCACGCACATGCACGCACTCACACATGGTCACTCACACATGGTCAACTCACACATACATACGCTGGACTTTCAACTACCCACCACCCCTTACACAGGCACACACACCCACGCACATGCACGCACTCACACATGGTCACTCACACATGGTCAACTCACACATACAACCGAAGGACTGGATCGAACTGCTGCTATCCTATCCTATCCTATCTTGCACATGTATACCTCACCTCATAGTAAGCTATGTGTTGTTTGTTTAGTTGTTTTAGTTGTAGCTATGTAACCTCGTATATAGCTTTAGATTTTTTTAGTTGTAGTTTCTAGCTGTAGTATACTGTAGTCTCTAGTAGTGGTTTCTAGTAGTTGTATATACGTCCTGTCTGTTTTAGCTTCACACTACCGCCACTTTATCACCTGGTTAGCTAAGCACCTTCACCTCAAGTTAGGTGTACAGTTTGCACTTTACTGGTCTGCTGCACTACTGTTGTCTCGTCCATATATTGTCTTGACCTTGTCTTATTGCACTATTTGTCTCGACTTTGTCTTATGGCACTGTCTATTGTCTTGACTTTTGTCTTACTACACTGTCTTGTCTATTGCACTGTGGAAAATGGAAACGCTATTTCATCCCTGTATATGTCCTGACATACACTGGAGTGACAAATAAAAAACCTTGAACCTTGAACCTTGAACAATATGACTAACAGAATAGCAACAGGGATCTAAAGCAGCTTATTCAAATTGCCTAAGCAGAATCAACATTCATATAGAAAAGAAACAATCTATGGATAAACATATTGGAAAGACTAAAGTGCTCTGCTATATGCAGAAAAATGGCATCGCTCTCAAGTTTGATGAAAAAGGTAGGGAAATTCTATTTGTGTAGCACAATAACTAAGAAAATGCATAGCCTACTCTCAATCTAAACCTAAGAGAGAGACGGATAAAATGGTTGAGCAACGTTTTTTCCTTAACTTGCAGGAAATTTCTGAAAATACATAATATTCAGTCAGTGTACCAAAGGAGTTTAATTCCCATCATAGCCCACAGTAGGTGCAATACTGTTACCTACTGTTGACAGTAGGGGGCATGGTTTCCTCCATTTGATAGGTGCTATTGATTGACTGGGAAGCCTGGTAATCATCGCGAGGGTACACGTACGTGCTATTCTATTGTGCTACTGTGAGGAAAGTCTCGCGTAAACATACAATTAGCCCGCCCACCCCGGAACTGTTATTCCAACTCGTTGAGAGCAACACAAGCACAGTAATCTTCGATCTTTCCTGTAAATAATTCAGCATTTTTATAGTTTTTGTATCGGTCGGCTGTGCCTTGGGAGATTTCAAGCTGGCCCTTGGTGAGACTATCATCGTCCCAGCTGTGCGGACGCTTCCCTGTGTCCAACAACTGCCGCTGACTCAGCTGTGTGTGTTCGCCAGAGAACAACAACAGAACCATGTCGGCCAAAACAAGTGTTGGTAGGAGCGTAGACAACAGTGAAGTTATTAAAAGTCATCACAAGAAGGCGTTCGAAAGCATATCACAGGCATTAAGGATCGATGAAGACGACACAGGTGTGCTCATAAATTGTGTCACTGTCTGTGTGTGTCTTTAAAGGGGGGTTCCACCCATTTTCACCATTTTCAGAGTCCCACATTCTGTGTTAACCGAAACCAACACACACACACACACACATGGGTGGAATTTTCCTTTAATGTCTTATTTCTGTTCTTTTGAAAACAAAATCGGTTGTGGTCTCCAAGGCTATTATGTCAGAATTGGTGTAGAACTGGCTTTCTTTATTCTCCATGCAGTAGCCTACCTATTATGGAGGATCACTACACTTAACATTGGTACATAAAATATCACACTGGTGCAGCTTATCCATCAGCAAAGAAAGAGATAATCTCGTCTTCTTACACAGTCATATTATGCTCATGATGTGCCATAACATGCTCTGTGTGAATGGCAGGTGTGAAGGATGAAGCTGTTCGGTGGTACAAGAAAGGCATCGCTGAGCTTGAAAGGGGTATCGCCGTTGAGGTCACTGGACAAGGTGATGTATGAATAAATCAATGAATATGCAGCCAGAAAGTGAAACAACAGTCTGTGTAGGGCTGCTGCTGTAATGTGACCCTTGCTCTGTTTTGTTTTAGGAGAGCAGTACGATCGGTCGAAGAGACTGCAAGATAAAATGGTGACTAATCTTAAGATGGCAAAAGAAAGGCTTGCACTCTTGGGTAAGTGGACGTGGTAGACACTGCAGGCTAGCCCATTTTGAAACCCCACTGTCCACACGATATTCCTGAGAACCTTTTTTCTGAGCCAACAACAGAGATAGTCTGGAAGATGAAAAACAGTTGACAGTGATGTAGACCTGTGTGATGACCGTTTTCCTACCTTATGCTTGTATCCTTGTGGTATTCTGTCGGACTGAAATCAGTCACTTTTCGACCTCCCACGTACTGCAGTAATGGATTTCCACCTAATGGATCTCCACAAACAAATTCCTGAAGAATCCTGTCTTTTATATATGATCGAACTCAAACCACATTTCTGAAAGGCTGTCCACCAGGTCATAACATTTAATTATAACATAAGGAACCTTGTTGGCAAGTTTTAATTGTTAAACCTTTATATATTTTATATTTAATATAGAAATTTATTCAGCTGACCTTTCTTGTGTAGAAGATTGACAAATAAATTTACACTATACATAATTCCTTTAGGAAGACCTTTCTCCATCCTTTGTTACTGATAATTATGGATAAAAGGTAAATGTAAGCCCTATTTTAGTCTTTGGTGGTTTAGCAGAGTGAAAATTGCATGTTTGGCTATGGGTCACAAAAATAGAGGGACAACCCTACTCTGAACTATACTACAGGTGATGCATGGACCATTGTTTACAGTAATCACTCAGCTCTGCCATGTTACTGCTATGCGTCAATATTTCAGATATATATTCCAACGTGAAGGTTAAGTTTAAGCCAGATAATACACTGTCTGATTGGCTTTTATTGATGTGATAAAACACATCATCACACAGGAAGTTTTTGTTTTCACGCTTCAAATTATCTTTGTTTTCATGGAGTTATTAAAATACACAGAAGTGAAAATCTTCCCAATGTTTTGCCATGCATTTTTTATTATGCCCATATATTGACCACGGATTTTGTCTAAAAGTGATAAAAACGTATCTTTCAATTTGCTGGGCTTTTTTTTGGAGGAAGCCCCCTCTCATCCTGATTCCTTAGGCTCTTCTCTCAGCCCCCAAACTGAAACTAGCCTTTTTTGACCCCAGGGAGTCACTCAGGACAGGGAGGAACTTCTTGGTCACCACACTCTAGTCTATAGTAAGGAGGATTAGCCAAAAAAAGTAAAAACAATATTTGAATCACTTACTATATACCTTTAATACATGACTGTCATTGTAAAAGAGGCCTTTTCAAACAGTTTAAATAAATAATTTGATTAAATAATGTATGATTTCTGAAAGGATGCTGCCCCGAACGTATCTCCTTTCACAGAAGCTACCCTGGTCAATAAACTCCCACCCCAGTCAAACACGGGACGGAAAAGCCAGACTGGAACAGGCAGTGCATCATGTGTCAGACCCTCCACTAGTTTTAGAGCAGCTCCCCGAACCTGTGATGTTAAGGTGATCATCTTATTTTTATCATCAGCTGTGTACCTGCATACAGTATACTCTCAAAGTACTTTTGCTAGGTCATGGATTTAATGTGTGTTAATATCTTTCCAGGTTACACCAAGAGTGGCGAAAGCACCAAATGGGAAACCTTCTTCAGCTGTGAAACAGCCCAAAAAGACGGACATGAAAAACTTTAAGAATGTGGACAGCAAATTGGCCAACTTGATTCTTAATGAAATTGTTGACAGGTATTTATGAGGGAGGCTCTTCTTACCACATTTAATGGGGTTTTATTGTCCTGACACTAAAATTCTCAGCATTATTTTAAAAAGAAACAAACTGAAGCTACTGTCTGTATATAATAATAGTTATTTTCCCCCCAACGCAGTGGTACAACTGTTTGCTTTGATGATGTTGCCGGGCAGGATCTGGCCAAGCAAGCCCTCCAGGAGATAGTCATCCTCCCTTCAATAAGACCAGAGGTACACTAAAGAAGAAATTCATATTGTAAATGTCTTTGTACTGCACTCAGCTCAAAATCTTAGGCTAATTCAGTGTTGTTACTTTATGTTGTCATTTTAGCTGTTCACCGGCCTTAGAAGTCCAGCACGTGGGTTGCTTTTATTTGGTCCACCAGGAAATGGAAAGACCATGTTGGTAAGTTACATGATATTTCCAGCTCAAAATATCAATTTAATACAGAACAAAATGGTGCGTGCTGTGGTAGCGCTTCTAACTGGGTACATCAAACTGAATATACATTACAATTGCAGTTGCAGTGGAGTCGAATGCTAAATTCTTCAACATAAGTGCTGCCAGTTTGACCTCTAAATATGTAAGTTAACACTTGAAGTGGTTGGAATTGTATGCATGACCTTGCGGTAGGGTTCAAGTACCGTAGCGTACAAACCCCATAATTGTCTGGTCTCGCTGTCTCCATCACAGGTGGGAGAGGGCGAGAAACTTGTCCGAGCTCTGTTTGCTGTTGCCAGGGAATTACAGCCTTCCATCATCTTTATTGGTTAGTGTTCATTTGTTCAAATGCTAACAAACATCTTTTATTTTCTTCCTTTTGCTTTTTTCTTTTGTCATGAATAATACCAAAGGGCAGTCGGCTAAAGTATCTCACCACCAATATGGCGGTTGTGGGTTTGAATGCAGTATGCAGGCACAGGCATACTGCATTCTAGGAAGACTTTCTTCAATAGAACGAAAACAAAACAAGTGCAATATCAGTTCATAGTTTAGAAACAAGGGATGGGAGGACATCTAGAATGCAGTAGTAGGACGAAGGCTTTACGTCATCCCAGTGGCGTCTCCTCACTGGCACGTGAGTCAGAGGGATACAGCAGTGACGGCACAGAATGTTTGTGGGGAGGAATTCTTTGGCATAACAACAAAATAATGAAGATAATGAAATAATTTACATTTATTTTTTGTCATACAGATGAAATTGATAGCTTGCTTTGTGAACGAAGGGAAGGGGAACACGACGCCAGTCGTCGATTAAAAACTGAGTTCCTCATTGAGTTTGATGGGGTAAGAAGACTTGACACATTTTCCGCATGTTGACCGCTGTCCACATGGCAGCCATTCTTAGAGTAGGAAGCTGCCTGAGTATACTATAGTCAGGGCAGCTGATGCTATAAATTGAAATCTGTATGCATCACTCACATTGTTTTCAGGAGCTTTCTGTTATTGTACTAGTGACTTATGCCATGCTTTCACAAGAGATCTTCTTGCTATTAGGTGCAGTCAGGAGGCGATGATAGAGTGTTGGTAATGGGAGCTACTAACAGGCCCCAGGAGCTTGATGAAGCTGTACTCAGGTACTGTGCATGCTGTACAGACATTCAGGTTATTCAAAGATTAATTTGCATTATTATTGCACAGCTGTTGCGCTGGCTACAAACAACAAAGTTAACCCTGTTAATCTTGCGGGACTCACAAAGTGCCAACCCATCAGCAAAAACGCTACTGGTACCAATAATCAGTACTAGCCCAATTCAAGCACTTCTTGTAATTCAGTGTTATTCATGAATAGTCACATTTCCAGACGTGCAAATTGAAAAGATGTATTCTAAAACAATCTGCTCAACCAGCAGTATTAATTAATTTCAGATCAAACTATCATATTTGAATCAGACTGAAAGGCGGTGATGCACAATGTGTCTATTTTCTATGTGAATTTGCCCTCAGTAGTTTTGCAAGCGACTTTAGTCTGATTCATTAATTTTCGGTTTGTCTTACAGGCGCTTTGCAAAAAGAGTGTATGTGGCTTTACCAAATGAGGAGGTAACTATGAAGTAGACCTGGTTGATGTTTTATTACTAATGAAACATGCATTTTTCGCTGTGTCTTTGATATTGATATTTGACAACGTATGTTCTATTATTCATGTGTGGTTTTCCCATTTCTCAGACAAGATTCAAACTCCTCAAAAATCTTTTGGGAAAGCATGGGAATCCAATTAAGGAAAAAGAAATGCGGCATTTAGCAAAGTGAGTTCCAGTCCTACATTCCATGCAGCTACCAGTACTATTGTATGTCATAATGCTTTATTTTTACGATTGTGTTCATTCTTGGGCATTTCTTTTTAGAGTGACTGTGGGTTACTCAGGAAGTGATCTCACTTCATTAGCCAAAGATGCTGCACTTGGGCCAATTAGGGGTAAGATTAGTTGCTGATATTAGCCCAATCATACTTATATTCTGGATTCTGCCATGTCGCCAATCAGCCTCCTATTGAGTAATACAATGATCTTTAACACAGAACTGGGACCAACGCAAGTCCGGAACATGGCTGCTAGTGAGGTGAGTTGATAAAATCTCAAAATGTGACCAAATTATGCTATTTATGTGCAAAAACCATGCAGTCATTGAATTGTGATATTGTGATGACACATGCGGCTACAGTACATACGCCTACCAGAGGGGGGCGCCCACTGGCTCTACAAATCTCAACAGAAGGGACATCAGCTGTTTACAGATGCACTGCAAATTCTAATTGGTTTTAATATTTTGTATAAATTTGGGCGATTAAACCACATACTGTAAGCCATATACTTCACCATATGACAAATAGTGAAAATGGGTAAGCTTACATTAAACTGAATTTGTAAAGTTTTTTTTTCTCGCTATAATGACATGTCCAAATCGCCCTGGCTAATGCCTAACCTATTTCCTGTGTATGTACACAGTTGGACATGAATCTGTTCAGAATGAATGAATTTATTCCGAATGGAAAAAATATATATTGTCAACGCACTTACCACTTACCGGTAAATGCAGCTAGACTGAGTTTGGTCCAAAGTAGTACCGGTATAAGGGTTTAAGTAGTTAAGAAGCTGCTGTTTATATGAGAATACTGGTGTTTAAATCTGTAGTTGACTGCCCTAAATGGATTATTATGGTTATGTTTGTTTTCTTCATGCAGGTGCGGAACATCCAACTAAAAGACTTTGAAGATTCCTTGAAACGTATAAAACCCAGCGTCCATCCACAGACTCTTGATATGTATGCACGGTGGAACAAAGACTTTGGCGACACAACAGCTTTCTGAGCAAAATAAAGCTGCCATCGGTAAGTTGCATATCCTACTCGTGATTCGGTCCCCAGGTTTCCTGCATGGGAGGAAACTTGCACTACTTCTGCACTACTCTTAAGAGGAAATCCCCACCGGACCAGGGAGTGGAGATATTGTGATTATGAGCTTCAAGCAGGAGCCAATAGTGAAACGATGCCCTGAAAACCTACCAGTGTTTAAATCTAAACAAACTCAACGCTGTAAACCTCTTTATCCACTTTAAGAGATATATTGATTAGTAAATTCTTAATTTTCCATAACAGGGAAAACAGTTAATGAATAAAAGAGATCTAATTTTTGTCACCAATTTGCGATCCAATATTCTTAGTTTCAAGAAACAAGGTAATTTAGTCCTCTTTCTCTTTTAGTCCTCTTTCACAAAGTTGTCACCATAAAGTAGGGCTGAACTAAAGCACAAGTGCCTTAAGTGATCAATGCAAGTTGATTGATTACAGCAGGTGAATTGACACAAGACTTCTCTTCAATTGGCTGGCCAGGGGCTGGGCACTGTCCATGGTGCTGATCTATCACAACAGATCTAGTAAGATCCACTCTCACCTCTGTGGAGATTCAGAAAACCAATGGACCCCTGCTAAAAGAACACAACAAGGACGCTTTGTTTTATCTGCAGTCAGAGGTAGCGCAGGCTAAGATTGCCTAGACAAGGAGCTCAGCGTTTGGGCATAGAACAGCCAGCTGAAACATTTACAAAAACGGATGCATGCTCAACCCTTCCCTTCCCCATCCTAAATTATGATCTCAATATAATCCAGCACACATGATAGATTTACGTTTTGGCAACAACAGCAACAAAAAAGTTTTTTTTTTGCTTATTTGCCAGAAGCTTATATCCTGATATCCCACCTGGTCATCAATGACCTGCAATTACCTCTTCATTGTGAGAGAGGACATGAAACTTAAGGATTGCAGCTTTTAGGCATACAGTTTGGCCTAATACCGGTAATATGTACAGAATCCCCTTAATCCCTGGATTAAGAGGTCTACTAAATGCTGTTAATATAATTATATTAAAAATGATATAATTAAAAAGCTTCTATAGGAGGGATTTGCTTATTCTGGTGATTTGTTTACAGTTTATATGATAAAGGACTTATGCAGTCATGTCCTACAATGATGTTATCTTTATTTTTAAACATTGCAAAAGTGTAATTACTTCTCTTGCCACAAGAGGACAGCAGATTTCTGCAACCATGGCATAACCTACTTGGATTTGGATTATTGAATGCATTTGTGAGATTTTCCTCATCAGATTATTTCATCCTGTTTACTAGTTCCATTGACTAGTATGAACATAATGTATTTGCCAAATTACACCTAATTTGTACACCCTATAACATTGAACAGCAGAGGTGCATCGTGTTTTTAGCTTGCTGATATAGAATCAATGTCTGAGTGTGGTTTCTGCTAATTTAATTAATTTGCCCACTCAACATTTTATTTTGTATTGAACATTATTCAGTGTTACAGAACATCTTTATAAATTATGTTAATGCGTGGTGTAAAAATAAACACTATTCAAACAGTGCAGTCAGTACAGTCCATTATTTGCATGAATGCAGTCTTTCAATGCGTAAACGTTAATGATACAACTGTATATATGGGCTATCTACTGTGCACTCTTGGATCATCATCCTCAGGCCAAACCCTGAATCAATGTGAGGTTTGCTTATGGTTTAAAACGGAATGTAATAAATCTCTGTTAACGTCAATAAAAAACACCTTCTGTTGACTTTGAAGTCAGGTTAATAAATGAAGATCCACGTCACATCTGCAGGTGTGAGTATGCATATCAGAAGGGGGAAAATGAGATGGCGATTGTCAGATAATAGGCAGGAGAGAGCCTCAACATGAACATGTATATGCATGTAGGAAGGAGAGAGGTCATGGTGATGATTATACACCACATTCTCTTGTATAGACCTCGTAACCAGCCAACAACTAATAACATACCGAGTGCTTGATGATGGACCGAGGTCAGCATCAGCTGTCAGAACTTGCAGTCAGCTTCTCTGGCATGGCAAAATGCAGCTTGAGGTCACTCTTCGCCTCAGTTTTTAGTGCACTCCCCTTGGTTTTCACTGAAATTCCTGTCTAAAATGCCCCTGCCAGTGGTGTTGCCTTTGCGTGAAGTTTATGTGGCTGGGCT
This sequence comes from Benthosema pterotum, assembly GCA_039105355.1. NCBI lineage: Eukaryota > Metazoa > Chordata > Actinopteri > Myctophiformes > Myctophidae > Benthosema > Benthosema pterotum. Next base: position 6,858,604 of record CM076974.1, read on the forward strand.
GTCCCACCCTGCATAGTTTTACTGGACCAATGAATGTTTTTTTTTTCTTTTTATTTATTTATTTTTGTTCCTTTGTTTTGTCTTCAGACTTATTTCTGTGTAGCTCAAAGCCACTATCACGGTCATATACCACACGTTGGTTACTTGTAGTTTACATATCATGACTAAAGAGTTTCTTCCACTATTGCAGTGCTTTAAGTGTTGATATGGGGGGATATAGTTGACGTAGCACATTCTCCGCAAGCTCTCCATTCATCACACTGTTGCTATCGAGTATAATTCAGCTACTACTTTTCTAAAAATACATCTCTGTGGTGTACTGTTTATCAACATTTCCAAATGATTGGGCCTGCCAGCAGAAGAGTTTTGGTTAAAAAAGAAAGAAAGAAAAGAAACAAGTTTGGACCCCTGGGATACCCTGCTCAAAGAAGTATAATAGTATTTTAAGTGGTTAAGTCGCCCCTGGTTCCAGTTCAACACACAGCGGAAATTTAGTGGCACACCAATGGGTCACCTGCGATGTAACCCCCAGGGAAAATAGGTTTATCACTATCACTCTTTGCATTCCTTCTATCACTCCCCTCGCCCTTGACAAATAAAGGCTGGGTGCACTATACGCTATACAGTATCATAAATATAGAAAGTGTATGATTAGTATACAGTACTGCGTATGTTCGTAATGCATGTATGAATGTACCTTTTCTCCCATCCATCTTTCTCACATGCGCGCACACACACACACACACACACATACACACACACACACACACACGCAAATATAAATAAATAGTAACACCCTGAACCACACACATCCAGTCACACAATAAATAATCATTGTGTAAGGAAAAATAAATTTGCTCATAAAAGACAGATGTTGCCATCGGATACAATCTCAGATTTGGCTTCTGTCGTCCCACGAGGGGGAAAGATAATACTCCTAAGGTAAATGGAGTTATGCACACATTGGTTCTGCATGCCAGTGGAACAGTAATAGTCAGTGCTGGCTGCTCACGGTAGCCGCCGGTCCTGAACACCTTCCACTGTGTACGCACTGAGACACACCTTTTCAGAGCCCTGGTGATAAAAAAGTCGGTAACACTTTCTATGATCCCTACTTTATAATGCATTATGAGAGCATTTATAGTGCATTATAAATGCATTCATAATGCCTCATAACTACACTCATAAACAGACATAATGCTTTGTGATGCACTATATCAGTAGTCATGAAACATTATAATGTCACTGTCATAATGAATTATAACAGCTTAAATTCCAAGGATTCTATGGATGTTCTTGAATACTTATGAAGACCACATCTATAATGCATGATGAGGGTTTATAATGCACTCTTGACTGACTGCTTATAATAGATTATGAAAACCTACACATGCAGTTCATGTGAACTGTAGTAATGACTTATGGCATGCTATAATGGCCCATTCATTATCATGAGTTATCATTGCATGGGTTAAGTAAAGTGACACACATGTATGCATTTATAATCATGCATAATTGATCATAAAGCGTCATATTTGGGGCTAAGTAAAGTGTGATTCATTTGCTTGCATTTAAAAGAATCTATGCTGCATCTTGAGTGATTATTATGCAAGACAAATACAGTAAAATGTGTATGGTGGGAATTTATGGACAAGAGACCAAATACATTTGTCACATTTATTTTGACAATTTCAATTTGAAAATAGCTGGAAACACCAAGGCCAATTCAAAAATGGGTGGCAATCCCAAGCAGAAAAAACAACAACAAAACACACTACCCACAAAAGGACAACTTTGTTTTTTGTTTTTCAGCCAAGGTTAATTATGTACGTTAGAGAAAAGATGCATGTTAATTTTTCCTTTCGCCATTTTTAATTTTACTGATTTTAGACTATATTATGGAGATTTTTATTACCTACTATAGTCCTAATAAATTAACTGACTACAAGAGTTCAAAGGACATGGGCCTTGGCTGAAAAACAAAAAACAAAGTTGTCCTTTTATGGGTAGTGTGTTTTTTTGTTTGTTTTGTTTTTTCTGCTTGGGATTGCCACCCATTTTTGAATTGGCCTTGGTGTTTCCAGCTATTTTGGTGTTTCCAGCTATTTTCAAATTAAAATGTTCAAGGTAGAAACACACACACACACACACACACACACACACACACACACACACACACACACACACACACACACACACACACACACACACACACACACACACACACACACACACACACACACACACACAAAACCTGACCCTGTGCATGGGGCACCTGCAGACCTGGCCAATGTCCTTCTCTATGTTTGTTCCATACACTAGTTAAGGAACAAACATGCTTTAAGGTTAATTCTACAAAGAGCAGAACTGGGACGGATAACGTATTCTTCCACCTGCTATCCCCTCATGACAACTTTGTTGTTTGTTTGTTTTTTGTTTTTTTGTTTTTTTTTTCCTACTTGGGATTGAAACCCATTTTTGAATTGGCCTTGGTGTTTCCAGCTATTTTCAAATTGAAATTGTCAAAATAAATGTGACAAATGTATTTGGTCTCTTGTCCATAAATTCCCACCATACACATTTTACTGTATTTGTCTTGCATAGTAATCACTCAAGATGCAGCATAGATTCTTTTAAATGCAAGCAAATGAATCACACTTTACTTAGCCCCAACAATGACGCTTTATGATCAATTATGCATGATTATAAATGCATACATGTGTGTCACTTTACTTAACCCATGCAATGATAACTCATGATAATGAATGGGCCATTATAGCATGCCATAAGTCATTACTACAGTTCACATGAACTGCATGTGTAGGTTTTCATAATCTATTATAAGCAGTCAGTCAAGAGTGCATTATAAACCCTCATCATGCATTATAGATGTGGTCTTCATAAGTATTCAAGAACATCCATAGAATCCTTGGAATTTAAGCTGTTATAATTCATTATGACAGTGACATTATAATGTTTCATGACTACTGATATAGTGCATCACAAAGCATTATGTCTGTTTATGAGTGTAGTTATGAGGCATTATGAATGCATTTATAATGCACTATAAATGCTCTCATAATGCATTATAAAGTAGGGATCATAGAAAGTGTTACCAAAAAGTCTAACCCCCATATTTTTGAAGGAAATCCCTCATTGCTGGCTGAACACAATTTACAATCAGCCTTTTGTTTAAAACGAGCTGGGGTTCCCGGAGCACTCTAAAAAAACGTGCATCCCGCACAGTTTCTGTGCACCGTCTTTGCTAAAGTACATTATATGTCAGATTGAAAGACTGCAGCGAGGTTCTGTGCAGAGCCAGATGATATCAACGCCCCATAGAAAACCTACACAAACTATCAGTGATCCCCCGCAGCTCGCACAGTAGTGGTCGACATGCGCACCCCATAGCAAACCTTTCTGATAAAGGGCTACTTAGAGGAACACTCAGGGTCTGTTTGCTCAGCGGGTGAGCTGTCTGCACTGTGTGGAATAGTCTACCGACTACAGTGCCAGAGGTGTTGTCAAATGATCGCTCATTCTGTTTCCCCCTGAGGGGGTCTATTGATCATATTAACCGACACTGTGGCCTTTTTGTATTTACATACCCTAACCCTATACACAGGGATGTTTCCCCCTGAGTGTGATGCAAGAATGGCTGCAAGTTGGGGGGCCATGGGAAATGGTCAATTGGGTAAACTCATATCGATGGCATGCATCTAAAATCACTAAACCATAATCTACACTGTAAATACTTTGTTGTGTGTTAAATAGTGCATATATTAGGTCTGCAGGGTCAATTTAAACTAGCATTGCAAATGCTGACTATGGCTTAAGAGGTAGACCAGGTTGTCCAATAATCTGTGGTTTGGCAGTTCGAATCCCGGGTCCTGTCTATCTGTTCAACTGTCCTTTGGCAAGACACTGATATAGCGTCTTAATGGTGCTATATACAGTAAATGCACCATTTATTACAGTAAATGCACCATTTTATTACAGTTTTGACCATTCGGGTTAAGTGACCAATTCTGTAGTACAGAATTGGTAAGGCACCTGTAATTTGAACCATTTAACTTTGTACAACGTAATTACTGACTGTGTGTGTGTGTGTGTGTGTGTGTGTGTGTGTGTGTGTGTGTGTGTGTGTGTGTGTGTGTGTGTGTGTGTGTGTGTGTGTGTGTGTGTGTGTGGTGATAGAGCGAATCTCCTTTCAGCTTGACCTTATCTCAGATACAGGTGCTCTAGTGGGACGCTATGCTGTGAGAAAATAATTGCATTCTTCTGTGAAATTTCAGAGATCTCATCGTGATGATGTTAACTTCAGACTGTGAAGAGCTGTCATCTCGGGCATTTAATTTCACACAAGACTGTAACTGTATGCAATTTGGATCAACCTTGATTGAGAGACAGTCATGCTATGACTTGTGTACAGTATCTATTACTGTTACCTGTACACCATGAAAATCAGATTTGCATACCTTCAAAAGAGCACTGCGTGTGTTCACTTTCAATTGGATCTATTTAGCTTGTTTTTACAGCTGTATTTTGTAATTATGATTTAATCTCTGCAAAAAACAATCATTACCCTAAAGAGATGTTCAACTGATTTTATATCACTTCATGCCTCTGGACTTTGGATTCAGTTCAAATGCATTATAACCTTATTTGTGAAGATCTTTTATTTTTTTTTAGCACAATGTAATGTAATGCAATTCCTCTACTAACCTGGGGCGAGCACTGAATTGGCTATTACATAACAAGTGCAAACTCCACACAGAAAGGACCTTTGCCAACCCCACCTACTAGGGCACAGAGACACACGGAGGAGAGAACATGCCACCCGTGCAGACAGCATCCCCAGTGGGAATCGCACCCAGGACCTTCTGGGTGACCAGCGATCGATTCATCCATTAGCAAAGTGGTGAGTTCCTGAGAACATGAATTGACTATTACTTACGAATTGCTTAGCCATATTTGCACCTGAAATTAGTTAGCAACAAGGCAGTGCTACTGACACATCAACATTTTGTCAATTTAAGAGTGAAACTGGAAAGAGTAGCGGTTGACCCATTTTGTGCATAACACAAAATGATTGGCTCCTTGTTGTACCGGAAACCTCAAACCTGTGACCATATTTTCACACCACCAATGAACTGCACATTCATTGGGTGGGGGGTGGGTGAGCAATTATTTTAGCGCATAGTACACCTATTCACTGTACCTTTTCAACACCCTGGATGTTGATTAGAATATTCAGCGGAAACATTGTACAGTCGATGCTTGCACTCTGGGAGATCACATCTCGGACTGCTTATGTAGTTATTCAGGGTTCTTATTCTCTGAATTCTTCTCATGGAATGTTGCAGAAAATATCTATCCATAACTTATCCCTGACCAATTAGAATTTTAGTTTGTGTCGATGCTGGCTGATTTGTGTTTATGTTGTGCCAGCCCAGGGGAATCGTAGGAAAGTGATATGGCATGTGGTCAGGTCAGTAATAGCACGTCTGGCAACGCATGTGTCTAATTTGGGATACCACTGCTTTTTACAAGGTGTATGAGGGAAGCACTTGCAAAGTTGTTTTTTACTTCATGTAAGTGCTTCATAGCAAGGGAGGGAAGAGATGGTATGCCCATCGGTGATATGGAACAGGAAGCTATGTAAAATGTTTATGGACATAACGGCTGTTTGAGTGAACCAGGCTCATATGCGTTTTCTCATGGACTGCCTGCAGCCACAAAGCTGTAAAAAAGACTGGGCTGGACAGAGAAGAAACAAGCTCCCTGTCATGCCCACACATGACCTGTAAAGGTATCAATCTCAATAAAGCAAGTGCGGGGCTGAGGAGATGACTGGGCCATATCCTAGCCTGGAACCTCAGGTTCATGCAAAGTGCAGCGGAATTAGACTTGACACTAGTCACGTCGCTGTAGCATTTGTATGACAAATCTGTTGTTTTCGGTTCAGTCTTCTCATCTAAAAATATAGGTTAATGTATGATCAGCACATCTCATACATACAGTAAACCTTAACCATCTTCAAACTATTGTCCCTATTTTCGTCATGTAAACCATTCCTTATCTAAGTCACAAAACCTCTGTCTGTGGCTGTCCCAGACACAGTGTGGTCAACGGATTGACTTTAAAACCTGGCATGTCTGTCCCATATGACTCACAGGGCTTAAAGTTCCCAGTCCTGGGGACTGATTTTAATCCTGGGGATTTCATATGGGTCGTTTAAAGGGGCTCCACCATGTATTTTACATTTTTCAAGATTGTTAGTGTTTTTTTTTTGTTTTTACCATCCACAATGTAGGCTGTGGGTGAACATTTGTGCTGAAAGGTATTAACAGGCAGCAAAAATATTTTTTCAGTCTTGAGTTCAATTTTTTGGAACTTAAGTTGTATGAAATACAACTTAAATATGAAGTGTTGTCAATGTAGTGTTGTAATATAGTATATTGTCAATATAGTGTTGTCAAGTTATTGCCAGAGTCCGGTGGTGGGAGTTCTGCACTGGTTCTGGTGAATATCAAGTAGTTCCAGTCATTTTGTGGGCACACATTAAAATTAAATTAATCCACAAAATGGGGCGTAGTAGTGATATGTACACAAAAAACGTAGTTCTCTGTGACAGAGGGGTCAAAAATGAACGAAGGATGTGCTAATATTTGGTTCAACAAGATGTTGTTTCAACAATGACGTTAGTGTTGTGGATTTATTAACGGTGCCTCTACACTTACTGTAGCTTGTGCACAGTCTGTGTTTTCGGCCAAGCTGTACGCCAAGTCCGGCTTTTTTGAACTGGTGTGAATGACAATTCTGGCTTGTTCCGGTCTGTATTTTCGGAAGTGGCCTGCTTGCAGGAAAAGCCTGCAATTGCCAAATATGCTGACCGGAACAAGCCGGAAGTATCATTGACACCCATTCAAAAAAAGCAGGATGTGACGATTGTGACGTCACAGGTTGCCGAAAACACAGACTGTACACAAGCATGGTCTGTAGGGACGGTTACTTTTTCTGTGTGGCCCCAGTGACCTCCACAAAATGTATTTATACTAAATATTTCACCACGGGAGTCGGACAATCAATTCATACACATCTACCTGTATATTAATGGCAGGTACAGCTTAATGGTTATTACACACTGGCGAAGAAGCAAAACGATTTTTTCGCGCGAATATTTCGCTGTTTTTGCTCGCTTCGCTTTTTCGCCAATGTGTAACAACCATAACTCTGAACTATCTCGATCCGAGTATGTGCAATGCTGCTGAGTGCCCCTGGGAAGTCATTCAGACCAACATTCATCCCAGATGATGATGCTCAGGATACATTGCAGTTGTGGTCATGGAGGGAGCCACAGCCCACATGTCACTTAAAGAACGCTCAAAGCGCGTTCCAGGGGGTCCCCAGCAAACCAAAACCATTATATGCTTTATTTAATTTCCCATTAATTTGTAAATAGCCAGGCTAGAAGCTTACGATCCCATCATGATTCATGGTGCAATGTGTTTTGAGATTTGGGTACGGCTATTTATTGTATTCTTTTCTAATATGTTTGACAAATCCTCTCTTATGGGGGGAAGGACTCTCTGGCACAGAGACATTTCAAGTAGGTCAAATACATGTCAGTTATGGGGATCGTTTTATATGAAAGGCTTTGAGAACCACAACGTTTTTTGGACAGATGTGGTGGACATGTCAGGACATAGGGTGGGTCCCTGTGTGTCAGGGTGAGCAGCAGGCTGCCCCGGGGAGGTGCATTCCTTCAGCCCGTGAGCCGCCAAAACACTTGATGAAAAGTGAAAGTGCAATGAAGAGTGTGTGTTTTCACAAGAGTAATGCTCTGTCTGTCTGCCCCGTCTGTCACTCAGCCCTGCTCGTTTTTCCGCTTGTCCTCTTTGTATTTCTTTGTTTTTGTTTTTCCTAAACCCCTTGTCCTCTTCCCCCGGGGGGTTGTTCGTGTGAAGACAAGAGATCACCCTCACCTCTGGGCCACTTCAGGTTCATTGTAGAGCGATTAGCCAGCAGCGCCCCCAACTTAAACTGCTGTGTATTTCAACCACTGACCTCCACCTCCAAGATTAAAGACTGTGGCTGACGTCTTGTTATGCAGCAAAGTCGTTTACGGTCTCTTACGTGTCATTGGTTTTTGCCATAAAATCATTATTGTGACACACCCCCACACCCTTCCAGCAGCGTTGGGGTGCTTATAACATGGCTGTCAGTAAATTGTTGCTCTTTCAGAAAAAAAAATGTCAAAAACCAGATGGGACAATTGTGTGCCCTGTATGTATTCTGGTTATGGCACTTTGACATGACAAGCCAGCTGTTCTGCTTGTTGGTGCCACTTCTCCTTGGAGCTATTTGAAACCACACTTCCCGAGTCAGAACATTATCGATTCACCCCAATGTGGACAGACGGTAATCATATTAGAGAACCCTTGCTGACTTTATGATGTTTCTGTGTTTAGTTCCCACAGTAGCTGTAATTTTTACCGCATGACCGTATCACTATACCAGGGGTTTTCAACAGGTGGTCCAGGTCCCTGAGAAGATTCCAGGTGCTCCCCATGCCAAATGATGGACAGTTGGTAACCAAATGGGCCCTTGTAGATCTGTAGCTCTTGAGAGCGTAAAATTAAACCAAATGGACGCTTACGGGTCCATTTGGTTTCATTTTACGCTCTCAAGAGTGAATTACCTAATTACTTGCTTAATTTTCAAGAATCTACACAATTAGAAATGTATAAGAATTGTTATTTTGACCAACGTTTGGCCAGTTGTTTCTCCTAAATTGTGGACAAAAACTTGAAAATCCTTTTGGTTTTGGGTCCGAGAGATTAATCTCGATATCAAATAGTGGTCTGTGAAGCTAAAATGATCAATACATAGTGGGCCCTGGTGTGAACAAGGTTGAAAACCACTGCACTACACCGTCCAGGACAATTCCTATTTTGTGAACATACATGGCCAGTTATTCTTAATCTGATCAGGTTTCTGTCGGTTAAGTTGTTTTAACCCTATAGTCTCGTGTGTCCGTACTCCCACAATTTCCAAATGCGGTCATGAAGCACAGAAGCTCTTTTGAAGATTAAAGGGTAAAGCAGAAGCCTTGCCTTCCCTACTGTAGCATTTTAGTTTTGAGAGAAAAGACTTTCGTCCAATCAGGATGAGAGGGGTCTTCCTCCAATCAGGATCGGGTGGGGGTGGGCCTTGTTGTATATGCTGTTGGCCTGCTGCACTTCCCCTCACTGTACAGTGTGTGCATGTGCACATCTTGCAACCAGAGGGGTGTGAGTGTTTTCCCAATGACCCAAATCACTTACTATCAGTGTTGGGAATATTACTATACCTTGTTAATGTATTACTTATTACTTATTACCTTCATTTTAAAGCAATATATTGTATTACAATATTACTGTCTGAGCAAGTGTAATATATTAATATTACTATTACATATTACTTAAAAGAAAAATGTTGTACAAAATATATAATTAAATATTTAGTGTCACTATTAATCAAATATTGTGTAGGCCAGTGGCATAGCTACAATAAAGAACTTGGCTATCTAGGGAAATCCATATGAAATCAACTTGAAAAAACGTCCTCCTGAATAAATAATTTGATGACAAATTCTAGAAAATAAGTAATTATTTAACTTCTGCAGTTGTCAAGAAAATTTCACAAGAACATTTTCAACGAGACAGATTGACAGAAAGTAATATTGAAAGTAATGCAGTAATCCAGAAAGAAAAGTATAATATATTAGATTGTTTTTGTTAAGTAATATATTTATATTACAAGTTACTGCATTTTGGTAATATATTATGTAATATATTGAGTTACGTAGTGCACATGTCCCAACACTGCTTACTATACCTTTAAAGGTAGGGGAAGTGATTTGAAATTCATGGTGTAGTACCAGCCTGGTGCACTAGGGGCCCCCCAAAAGTAGCTACACTATGTGAACCTGCTGCTCTCTCCTGATTGGAGGAGAATTGTGGTGACCTGGGGAACTTTTATTAGCTCCTCTGCTAACGTGGGGGAGGGGGAAACTCCATATGTGGTTTCCACACCTTATAATAGAGCATTTTAACAGATTTTTTTTTTTTTTTGGGGTGATATCTGACAAAAGTGAAATCACTTCCCCTACCTTTAAAGATTTTTAATATATTGTTGTAAACTGAAATGATGAACAGAAGCCAGCTCACTTAGATGTGTAGTGACTAATTACCAAATAATTACCGGTACTTATTCACACATGTGAATGATTGAGTGAATGCTATATTAAAGGGATTATGCCAATGGAATTTCCACTGTATGCCTGAATTTACTGCAGCTCAAAGGCCTTCCAAACCCACCAGAAACATCAGACCACAGAAAATCCACTGAATTCTCAAAGTTCAGGTTTTCTGGGTATAATTGAGATCATACAATCTAAAAGGGAAAAAAGAAAATTAATGTCAGAAAACCTTTAACAATATTAGTAACGGTACAATTAGGTTAAAGCTTATGCTAAAAAGATAACACAGCTGGGGCTTATTTCCATTTTGGTCCATTTTACTCAATCAGTAAGACAAGACATGCACACCGTACAGACAATACCTATCGCTAAATGCTCAGTAGCAGTAAAACAAAAAGTAAATATCGTTTTTGATTTTCTTATCAAGATTCCTTGAAAATGCAGGTGTAACCCAGACTGCTGGCCTATAGTATTTTGGGCCCCTACGCTCCTCCAATGCATCCTGATTCACCTGTTGTGAATTCAAGTCCTGATCCTGCCATATGTCACTTATGTCTCCTAAATCTTCCAGGCAGAAAATGCAGGCTTTGGAGGTAGAGGAGAGAAAGGAAAACACTACTTCTCCTGGCTTGACATCAGCCTGAAGCCCCTCAAGGCTCAGAGATGATCAGGTTGGCAGATCCACACATGTTGGCATGATCCTCTTGTAGCGCTGCCAGCTTCTGAAATATGTGTCCTCCAGCATCTACAGGTGAGTAGTACAAACACACAGTGTGATGGAAAAAGTACTAGAACGTTTTACTTAAGTAAAAGTATCAGTACTTCAAAGTAAACTACTCCCTTACAAGTAAAAGTACAGAATTCACAATGAACTTGAGTAAAAGTACACAAGTATCGGCACCAAGTGTACCAAAAATACTATACAGAATGTTTTGTATAAAAAGCTTTTGGGGGCACCCGCTGGCCTAGTGGTCCAGGCACATGCCACATAACCAGGGGTGCACATAAGTGGTGCTCCGGTGCTCAGGAGCACCAAAAATCCTAAAATGAGCTGTCAATCCAGGGGTAGAAAGCTCCTTTGAGCACCACACAGCTGGGGCTGCCCGACTGGACCAGTAAAAAAAAGCCTTAAAAATTAAATAATTCAAACTAATTCTGACCTCTCTCAGTCTAAAGTATTACTACCGGTAGTATTTTTTTAATGGATGTAGAATGCAGGTAGTAGTACTACTACTAGGCTAGCCACTATTGCAACGCCCAAACTTTCGACATGTACTGTAATACTGTGCATTGATCGGGCTGTACGGGGTGGAAAAAAGTGGTGTGGGTGGCCGCATTTTGGGAGCACCAAGTAACATCCCCAGGTGCTCCTGAGCACTGGACCAAAATAGTTATGTGCACCCCTGCACATAACATAGGTTCTGGCCTGACAGCGCATTGTGTTTGAGGACTCTCGGTCATGACGACCTTTGCTGCATGTCTCTCCCCTTCTCTCTGTCCCTCTTACCTGTCCGTTTTCACTGTAACTATCAATAAAGGCACAAAAAACAAACAAAAATCATTTGAAAATATCATATCTACAAGGTACAATCTCTGTGTGCCGGAGTGTGACACATCATGAGTTTGTAAATCGGTTATTTTCAAACGGTCGAGATGTACATAAAGCTGAAGTGGTTATTGTATGTTTTGTAATTATAAAAATGTAACTTGTAACTAAAGTGTTCAAATAAGTGTAGTGTAGTAAAAGTACAATACAGTATTTGCCTCAGAGATGTAGAAGTCAAAGTATTGGAAATGGCAAATACTCAAGTAAAGTACAAATAACTCACATTGTAAGTGAATGTACTTCTTTCCACCAATGCAAACAGAAAAAAAATGCCAACAGGAAGTAAATTGTTCTTGAAGCCCTTGAATATCATTCCCTGGGAATATTTTTGTTCAGATCAGTGACCTCAATTTAGACATTATCTCACAGTGTGTTAAACAGGGAAAGTATTAGCTTTTATCTTGTCTGTTTTTAAGCCTCCTCATGGTTCCTCATGTTTGTCTTTAAGTAAGGTCCCCACTCAAAAAGAAACAGGACCCCACTCGCAATGTCACATGGCAGTCAAGTCTATGGACTTTTAATTTAAGCAGTGACTACAAATCTACGTCCTCAAAAAGCTTTTCTTTGTACACACATGGAATTTACATCACATGTATGAGCGTTTTATCACCAATCCAACCAGAAATTAATTTCCTTAATTCTCTGTCATGACGGATTTCATGCTCTGCGAGTCACACACATAGCCTATCTTTTATATCATGTCGCACGCAAGATATTTCGCTTTGGGAGCAATTAGGGAATCTCGCCGAAGACGAATGGCGTGTTTGTGCCCGTTTACGTGCAGGATATCAAAGTCCATCGACATCATGACGAGACAAGCCTACGGTGAAGTTCAGTTCCATTTAGAATGTTTCAAAGCGAGGCCGTCTTGGCCGTGCGCCCGGAAACAATCCCGGGGCTCCTCCTTGCCTCCTCCATCTTCTTTTTATTTTTTTGGGTCTCACAGCAGTCTCCCGGTGTCTCGTAGCGCCACAGATGACCACACACGCGCACCGCCCCCCCCCCCCCCCCCCCACACACACACACACACACACACACACACTCACTCACTCACTCACTCACTCACTCACTCACTCACTCACTCACACACACACACACACACACACACACACACACACACACACACACACACACACACTCACTCACTCACTCACTCACTCACTCACTCACTCACTCACTCACTCACTCACTCACTCACTCACTCACTCACTCACTCACTCACTCACTCACACACACACACACACACACACACACACACACACACACACACACACACACACACACACACACACACACACACACACAAGCCTGAACCGCAAGTGCATGCAATGACACCTGACATGCTTAAAGGAGAATTCCGGCCCAAAAGTTTTTTTGTATCTTTATTTGCAGTTAATTTTTTTGAAAAAAGTGGTCCAGGTGTTATTTTGTGAAAATACTCCTTTATGGCTGTTTCCCCTACCCCAAAATAAGCTTATAATGGGGCCAATGGGCGTTGTGCAAGTTCACCTATATACATCGCTCCAAAATGCAATTTTTTGCTATATATTGTGTCTCCACCATGTTAGTAGTGAGTTAACACTCACACTTTCACTTTCACTTTTGTTTCAGCAGTGGTTCAGCCATAAACCATGTGCCACGCCCCCAGCTTTTGAGACAGCTGGATCACTGCTGAATCAAAAGTGAAAGTGAAAGTGTGAGTGTTAACTCACTACTGACATGGTGGAGACACAATATATAGCAAAAAATTGCATTTTGGAGCGATGTATATAGGTGAACTTGCACAACGCCCATTGGCCCCATTATAAGCTTATTTTGGGGTAGGGGAAACAGCCATAAAGGAGTATTTTCACAAAATAACACCTGGACCACTTTTTTCAAAAAAATTAACTGCAAATAAAGATACAAAAAAACTTTTGGGCCGGAATTCTCCTGACATGCTTAAGTGCCTGTCCGTCCGCGCACAACAGTACATTTCATCTCTGATTAAAGATTTCAGTTCCGCATGTGAACATTTCCCGGGACAGATGGTTCTTTTCGCCCACCACAGGTATAGCAGTGCCATGTGAAGGGTTCCTCAGACACACCGTGACTTTGGCCCTGGACCAGACCCTGAGAGAGTGGAAGAGGGAGCCAAGCTCACCGTGCCTCCACTCAGGTCCTGTTTCCGCCCCCAGTCTCTTGTTGTCTGGAGGGGTCATGTTGTTAAGGGGCAGAGACGCTGACCCCTGTCACATGACCCTGTTAGACAGAGGTCTTGTTATACACTCACTACATCAGAGTCACACCCCACCCCCAACCCCCCTGTGCTGGGGGGTTTCTTCCATCTCTTTTGTGATGCTGTTTTGTGCAAACTCTCCAAGAAGCACCAACTCATCGGCCGTAGTAAACACAAACCTACAAAAGTGAAGGAGACGCAATTAAAACCTAAACATAGACTTAATAGAGGAGGCATGGCGGAGAGATGAATCACAGGGAAAAGTCGAGATGTTAACGAGAATGGTAGGTTTACACTACCTTCCTGTAGAAACCCCTTCGGGCGTTCATTTAAAACGACGTGCAGGAGGTGAGATCGAATAAGTGCCTTGTTTTATTCACCGTTGCGAATGGCGGTTTTGATATATAAGTAGCATAATATTGTGTGTCAAGTGTTGTATGAATGCACAAATCACTGGGTAATTACTGTGAATCCATGTCTGCAACGTGCCTGGTAGTATTCCAACCTGTGCTTAAAACAGGATTTGTGGGAATTACTGTGGCATCGGACTATAGGGAGGGAGAGTATTTGTGTTTTTCTGTGTTGTTGCCTTGGCATACCATGAAGTGATAAGAAGATGCTGGGACAAAGACTGCATCGTTTTGCTTGACGGCTAATCTGAACATGAGATGGAATAGGCCGTCACACAAGGTGCATGCAGCCAGAGGCGTTTTTGGGCAGACTAGGCAGTTGCCTGTGTGCGCCATGAGGAGGGGGGGGGGGCACCGGGGCGACCACCAGACATGCTTTAAAAGGATCCCAGGCTAATAAGCCTCATATGGATAAACACATTAGCCTATACTTGTCCTCTGTAACTAGAATTGAACATTTAAAACACATAACATGTTCTTTAGTTTAAAATTGTTTATTTTTATCCTTTGGGGGGCGCTATTTTACTGTGCCAGTCATAGGTATGATGTCACAGGAGGATTTTTTCTGGATTTGAATGTTGCCTGGGCTCCAATTTGCTTAGAAACGCCACTGGTGCAAACAACGGCTTGTGGAGAGAGTGGTATCGAGCATTATTTACTGCTAGTTGTAGGCCTCTGCCAGACATAATCTATGGAATTTCTGCATTCCGTCATGCGGGTTTCCTTTCCGATCAGTCTAACAGGTGTATCTATTACACAGTGGTCCTCCGTATAACTTCTCACGAAACAAGAAGTAGTACATTTTAACTGGCACCTGGAACAGATTTATAACACGAGAGGCAGCACTTAAAGCCATTTGATCTGAAGGGCTCAGCTGTCCTATAAACACATACATTGTAAACATGATACCATGTGGCTAGTATTTTTTTTTTTTGGGTGGTGGGAGCCCAGTTCATCATGCCATCTGCACTACAGCTGGTTGGAGGAATTCTGAGTCACGATGGCTGAATACTTTGGCATGTGTCCGTTCCACTTCCTCTTTAAGTTTGGAACTTCGTATTTGGATGTCTGACTGTAAGGAAAAGGTACTAGCAATGGTATTGACCTGTCTCCTTCCGTGGTACGGCTGTGACCCGTTAGGATGTGCAGAAATGTAATGTATTGGATTTCCTCACTGCCATGAGGACTGGCCCTTATTGCCCCACACCCCCATGTCTGCAAAGTCCCATATATACGCTTGAGACATTGATAACTACATTTTGTTGAACATCTGCGAGTGATGTCCTGACCCGAGGAGGCCCCGAGGTCAGCGCCTGTAGCCGTCCGAGACAGATGCCTTGTTCGCTCAGCAGGCCAGCGGATCAGTCAGGAGAGAGACGTCCTAATAACTCCTATCCCTTTTTAATTAGGCCCAAACAGGCGTGTGTCATGGGCCATCAGGTGAAGCTCACATCTTAGAGGCATAACAGGTTCTCACTGAGGGTGCAGGTCACGCTCCTCTGCCCTATAGGAACCCCCCCGTTCCCCTCGCGTCACACGTGGGGCAAGCGGCTGACCTGCGGGCATGTAAAGCACAGTTTAAGACTGCTTTTTAAGAAGATTCCAAATGGTTTGTTTGATCTGACATTGATTCTGAGTGACAGCTTCAAATTTGTTGACGCCAAGCTCATTCACAACACTGGGTATGAATGGTGGCAGGCTATCCAGTACTTGACAGGGTGCTTGACATCTCCAAAGTACACCGTGAAATCCGGAACACTTGCTGGCGAAGTTGTCTTTACATTTGTGTTTTTAATGCGTTTCAAAGAACAGATTGATTTGACGTTCTATTTAAAAGGTAGTGATTGATTTTCACATACCGTAAAGAAGGCAGTTCAACTGCTAAAAAATGTTGGTTGATTAATGCCTTCTGATAAATATTTGGCACTTTAGATAACAGTGTGTGCAGCCACTGTGTAGTGTCTATTTAAGAGTTAACCTTTAATTGAGTGATTTTCAAACAAAAGCTTGTAACATCGCATTGTTGTTCAGCCAAAATGGACTCAAACATTAAGAATTATAACAGTTTGTCGTTCATGAGGGCCGATATCTTTTCTCATGGTGCATTACCCGTCCATATTCATATTCGATCAAATCATATTACAGAAACAAGAAAGGTAACAACAACCAAGACTGCGAGATGTACATGCTCACAACCACGCATCGCAGCGTGGCGCGTCATGAGCTATCGGCTATTTTATGGGCACGACGCGGTGCACAAACCACAAAGTTATAACTCAGGGGCTTATATAGCCCAGTGCAGCTGCAGCTCCAGAGAGGAGACGTTGCACTAATCCTCTCTGCTCTCAAAGGGTCCGAGGAGGAGGAGGGGGATCCAGTGTCCAGTGTCTGCACGCAGGCCATTCACTCAGGACAAAGGAGAGTGCATGGGGCCGAGGGGATCAGCCATCCATTCCCTTGTCGCCCCATGCCAAGCGGGGCTACAGGGCTGCCAGTTAGACCATACTTGAGGCCTTAGGCGGAAGTAAATGCCACAGATGGTCAGACATCAACATGTTGGCCAGACGGGAAGGATGGCAAGGTGCCCTGGAAACCGGAGCTATTGTACTACGACGACTGCAAACTGTGCGTGCCGTGCGTGTGCATGCACAATTCTTTGAGTGTCTGGTTGTTTTACCGTCTCGATGAGTACCGAAAGTACTATAACCCCCAGAGGAGATTGTTTTAGTCCTCACAAGGAAAAGAGTTGTTTATGGCTATAAGAAAGGTTATAATTACGTAAATATCCATGTCGTGATCCGAAATAGGAGTGATTCAGTCATTATGTTTAAGGACACAGTGAAAGGTTAGGGTTAGAGTTTGTTTTAGGGCAAAGGGACAGTTTTTTTTAGACTTAGACTAGTGCTTCTCTGACCTATGTAGGTTAAATGAATGATAGTAAAAGTGTGTGTTTGTGTGTGTGCACGCACACACATGCGTGTGTGTGCATTGTATACCCTGATGTCTACATGCCAGCTGGATGTTGGGCTTAATTTACACATTTCCATTTCCTCTTGGAAATCACTTTATATTTTGGCAAGATATCCCTCGATGTCAAAGCTGATGTGCAGACCCCTTGGGGACAGTCACGTATTCTGCCCTAAATGAGACCTACTTACATAAGTTACCTGCTTAAATAAACCGCGGAGTCTGGGGGAGGAATTGCAACGTGGAAGCGGTGCCTAAATAAATGTTTGTATGTGGTCCCGTGCCAACGATCCTGAGCCCACAGACCAATCCGCATTGCTCCTTGGGCTATGCGGAGTCTGTTTTCCCTTGATTTCCTGCTGCACTATTCAAGTGTTCTTTATTACGGGGTTTATTTTGGGCTCATTATTGAGAATGCCCTTTCAATGCAACAAAGCAGCTATTCTCATTCCTGCTCTAATCGCTACAAATTATCCCCCTTAACCGCGTGCAATTTCACAGGCGTTCAAACCGATTCTCTCGTGTCAGTGGTAGTTCACCTCCGGCCAGGCGTTTGTTGTCAAATATTGTTTAGCTAAGCGCCGGTATTTTGAGCAGTGACGCCTTCTGCATGTGCAGGTTTACCATGTCTAGCGCAGGGCCGTTTTGGTGCAAGGGGAAAGAGAAAGACAGGCCGGTCTTTGTAGCCAAGGCTAGGTCACCGTATGAGCTGTGGTCTAAATTTCAACAACCCGGGGCCCTGCCAGGAGAGGTTCTCCGACCTCAGAGCCATGCCATGACTCTTTGGAGTGGGATAAACATCATCCCCAGCTGTTAAACTCCATATCCTGTTTACCACTGGATCCATTAATGGGAACATGGACATTTCACAGAGG
Source organism: Benthosema pterotum (assembly GCA_039105355.1). NCBI lineage: Eukaryota > Metazoa > Chordata > Actinopteri > Myctophiformes > Myctophidae > Benthosema > Benthosema pterotum. The sequence goes on from CM076974.1 coordinate 6,876,926, forward strand.
TGGAGGCATTGGCAAACTACCACATGTCAGATCCAGGAACTCGGAGAGGGCAAAAGAGAGTGGAAAACGTCTGTTTCATTCCTTTTGTACACTCTCATGAGTTGCAGACCTATAGGGGTCCACTTGGTTCCTACTTTAACCTTCAACATATTCTAGCATGTCTATGGAAACCCCTCCAGGACCCCTGGGGATCTCTGGACCCCATGTTGAGAACCAGTGGCATAGACCACACTTCCTATTCAGTGTGCCTTCAGTGCTATATGCATGCATGTATTGTGCTGAAAATCGCACTTTGTTCAAATGACAAGTAGTTCTCCATTTACAAAAGCAATATTATTGCATGGAGATCCAGTCCTCTGGGTGTAAACTTGTGGGCAGGTGGTTCTGATTTATAGATTTTTTTTGTAATGCTGGATTGGTGCCATCTTCAGATGTAAACCAGGTGAATGTTCCTCGCGGCAAATGTTCCATTTCTAAGAACTAACGTATTGGCGATGAAAACCAATCTCTCATTCTCTTTACCCCCCCCCCCCGCCCCCCAGGTTCCCCACTGCAGGTTATACTCAATCCACGAGGCTTGCTGCGGGGGAACGCACTTGGAGCTTTCACGTTCATCTATGAGCAAACATAAAGTAATTGCCAGAGGCGTGGAAAATGTCCCTTAACAGAGATTCAAAACAGCCTTACTTGGCAGAGGTGTACAGCCCTGGTAGTGTATATCTCACGATTGTAGATAGGCATACAGTAAACTATACAAGAAACTACTGACTGAGCATGATGGACATCCACAGAGCTTAGTCAATTGTCAATATCCTGCACAGTTTGTCCCAGAGGAGTCACAGGCAAGCCATTTTTCCTTATTCCTGTGCGGAACACACAAGAGCTCCCTGTGTGTTTCAGTGACAGAGAGAGAGTATTGCGAGCATCGCTCCCATTTTGAAAGTGAACCTCTTTAAGGAGAACCTATATTGGTCTCTTGTCCTGGCCTATGTCGTCGGTGAAGAGAAGCTTTGTTGCCCTCAGACAGCTCATGGACGTTGACACACACCTTCATAATAGCATCTGTGTCTGTGATTTTCCATTTGGTGAACTGTGAGTTGTTTTTTTCTTACCTCACATCCCCGGCTTTGCTATGCAGAGAGAGAGAGAGTTACTTATAAAAGCAATCATCATAAGTCTGACCGTACAGTGGCCTACTGTAGCTGCAGTGTGATTGCCACGCGTTAACCACACATGCCAAAATACACAGGAGACGGCTAAGGCAATCATGGCTGCCACTTCGGCAAAAGGAAGGTCTCCTGCCTTTGGACATGAGTATTGTACGTTGTGTGGTTTCTCTGCGTGTTACTGTCGGTTTGGTGATAAACCTTGTGTGC
>CM076974.1:6880801-6941863 GCA_039105355.1 Benthosema pterotum
TGTTTTACTGGTTGTTAAACAAACATTATCAATAATGTATCCCCATTGTTTCCACAATCCACGACTGTTATGTGGCACTGCTGAACATTCGAATAGGTCAAGTATCATCTTCAAGAGAAGAACCTCTGATGACTATAAAACATCTGATTAGTCATTAAGACGTCAGTGGGATTACAAAAGCTGACGGTGGAGTTGTGGGGCCTTAACGATTGCATCTAAGCTGGATTTAAGAGTCGCTGACTGGTCATCCTTGCTAATAGACATGCCGCACTGTCCGCCGATCGCAGAATAGAGAGCGCAGAAGCAACGATTTATGCCTGAATTGACGGAAATATTTAGGCCATGGAAATCGTACTAAGTCCTCCCCCGCTAAAGATTGCCAGTATTCCATGGAGGAACAATAACCTTACCAATCTGCACGTAGAGACTCCCCTGTCAGAACAAGGAGAGACCATCGTTGGAATCTATCTTTTAGTGCTAGGTAAGTCTTATTGACTCGTTTAGATTACCGGTTTTGTTCACACTCCACTCTATGTATCTGTGTCATTCACAAACACTGCCAGGATGTTGTGCCGTGATATGGCCGTGTGAATCTTGGGGTCATTTTGTCTAGATTTTTGCACATTTATTCATATGTCATATTCTATTATGATATCCAGACCCGCCTGTTATTGTACAAGTTCATTGAACATCCCAGATTTGACTTGAATAGTGTTTACTCTGCTTTGCCACAAACATCCAGACAATTCCACCATGATGGAACATATAAATGACTTTCCCCTCTTACAATTTTGATTACTGACAAGTACTGTAGGAGTCACACATTGTTGAGAAGTCAAAAAACAAAACCAACCATTGTCCCCAAATGTTCCTGAAGGCCAATACACAGCTGTCCACTTCGTCTATTGTTACAGTTCCCTTTTGTCAGTGTCAACTAAAGTTTTATTTCACAGAAATCACTTTAATTTAAAGAGATGTTGCATTGTTTTAAGTTTGATTTTAGATATTCCGTTTAGTGTTGTTATAAACTACACTACCTGTCTATAGGCCAACGCCCCACTATAGAGCCCCTTTCGTCACATTGCCTGCGGCCCAGAAGTAATTTCCCCATTCATTTTCCGCATAGACCTTTCTAAAATTATTTAGATGAAGCCAATTTTGCCGCCGACAAAGGTCCCTGTCCTACACTTTGCTTTTCACTGGGAAAACGTCACTAAAATCCTGTTTAACTGTTAAATGTGAATGTATTAATACTATTATAAGGTCACAAAGTGTGGAAGTATAGCCACTGATGCATATGTGTGTGTTTACTTCTCCTCAGGCTGGCTGTCTTGGTTTGGGAACAGTTTAGTCATCTTCGTCCTATACAGACAGAGGAACTCACTTCAGCCAACAGATTACCTCACATTGAACCTGGCAATCTCTGATGCCGGCATCTCAGTGTTTGGCTATTCTAGAGGGATCCTGGAGATATTCAACATCTTAAAGGATGATGGCTACTTGATCAGATGGATCTGGACATGCCAGGTAAAAAGACACACTCATCACAAAACTTACATTTTGTAGTATTACTCGGTACTTGTCGTAGTTGTTCTGAACCCAGAGGCATTTGTGCACACTGTAGCTTGCAAAAGGGTGACTAGAGGGAATCAGCTCGTCGGTTACTTTGGTTGAACTTCAGTTTCTGAACGCAATTAATGAGGTGCTCGAAAAGAAAAGATTCGGAGGAAGTCTTACAGCAAAGCGTATGTTTGCGTGAGGGATTATGCTAGTAGCCATGTGGTCTGGAGGTTAAATCTCTAATCAGATTACTGCTGTGCTGTGGGCCCCTTTTAAAATGGTGAAACACTCAGAGAGGCGGCATGCCACCTGTATAGAGAGTCAGTGGGCAACTAATAAGAATTGTAGAGTTTATGTTCATTACATAATTTTATAAAGAGTCTTATTTGCGTCTGAGTTATGTTGTCAGTGAACAAAGTCCTTTCAGTGGGTGTTTGTAACTTTTACTAGTGCATGTACACTGACCATACAAATGCACTATGCTTTATGTATGTAATATATATAGAACAAATGTACTATGTTTTAAAAAGCAAAAGAAATGTGTTGAACACACAATGAAGGGAACACCCTTAAACACTCAACAGCCAGTATTCTTTAACTACATAGTTATACAGTATATATAATATGATGTAGTTATATACATACGTGTATACCTACAAAGTGCAAATTTAACAGATAAATAGAAGGCCTGCCTGCCTGCAATATAAATGTCCAAAAATGGCAATGGATTCCTAAATCTTAATTTACTCCAAAATTACTTCTGTGAAATAAAGAACGACATTGTAGAATCTCTATATGGCACTGTCACTGTGGTTTGATTCAAACCACTCCTGGACAGATTAGAGTTTGATCTTTACTAGCTGTTAGAGACATTGGTCCTGCTGCTGGTCCCATAACAAAGAACAGTAAATATAAAATAATTATGCTGACAGGAAGACACTTGCACTTGACCTACAATGACGGCTATTCGGGCACTGGCCTTTTTGAGTGGGGACCAGCCCCTCTGATGTCTTCCTGTGATGTCATCTGTGTGGCCAAGTCTATGGACTTTTTAGTCCCATACAAACATTCAGGCAAATGGCAAAAAGCTTCCCCTCACTAAATGCGGGTCCTTTTTTTACTAAAAGTGATTTTTACTGAAAGTGATTTTGATGTTGGTCATGTCACAGGATTGATAAAAGTCATTCATTGACATGAGGGGAGGGAGAGGTGAGAAATAGGTGGAACTGCTTGGACATTCACTTACCCACGTCCTAACATGCTGTCAACATTAATGCTCTTAGTGGGCAGAGTGAAAAGTCCATGTGCACGTAGAGATGAGATCTAGGGAGAGCCATATGGACAACTTTCTTGCGTGCATTGCAGAGGACGACTTATTAGTCATGTAATGTTTTGCCTCCTCCTGCTCCTCCTCCCATGGCCTTTCCCTTGCATCGAAATAGTTGCCATACTTCACCTCGGAATTTTTACAGCTTATTTTTCTTGCTCAAGGCAAGCCCACGGTGGAAACCCTGATATCCGTGCACCTATGAGAAAACTCTCTGTGGAGTCACACAGGAAAACATTGGAGTAACAATAACAGCTTCAGTCTCCCCAAGCAGAGACCCTGTAATCTGGAGAGTGCTGCTGCAGGTATGCTTACGAAGGAGGGTGATCTCATCGCTCAGTTATCCTATCTGTATTTTTTTTGTTTTGTTTTTTTAATTGGGCGGGGGGAGATACCGTATTGAGATGGTAGTAAACCCACCTCCCACGAGAGCGAGAGAGAGAAAGGTGGGCAGAAGGTGTGAGCGGGAGAGAGGTGGCAGAAATAGCTGTTTAAAAAAAGCAACATGGTGTGTGTGTGTGTGTGTGTGTGTGTGTGTGTGTGTGTGTGTGTGTGTGTGTGTGTGTGTGTGTGTGTGTGTGTGTGTGTGTGTGTGTGTGTGTGTGTGTGTGTGTGTGTGTGTGTGAGCGAGAGAGGAGGAGACAGGCATGTGAGAAGCATTAGCAGATTACTGAAGCAGCATGACGGAACATGAACATACACGTGGTGCGAAGCTGGGCCAGGCTGGGTCCAGACTCCCTGCGCTTTTCACACCGTGGTGGTGGGACCGGACTGGTCATCATCATTGAGTCTGGGGGCCCTTTTCATCTTTATAAAAGGAGAGCGAGAAAATTGTCTTCAGGTCATTTGATTCGGGTATATGCATCCAAAAATGACCACATCTGTTTTTACATGTTCAAATCAGTGAAGCAATGCCGCAGTACTGCACATGTGCATTGAATTGCGGGGATATAGGTGGAGAGGCCCGATTGCTTCAGAGGACCAGACATCTTTAAGTAATCTTGTCCCTTATTTGAAGAGGAACCAAAAAAAACAAGAAAAGAAAAACAGTCGAGTGTAAAGTGAACTTTTTGCATTGACCTTAATCACACGGCGGGTGTCTGGTGATCTTTCTCAGGGGGTGGGTTTCCTTAGTGTCAATATGGTCAATAGACTGTACATAAAACTATGAGAGAATGTGGCCCGGGGTGAAAAACTACGTTGATTGATTTTAATGGGATTAGATCGTTAAGGGGATCAAGGGAAGGCCATGGCCTTTGTCCCCCAGGGCGGTGTCACAGCATGGATCCGCAGCGACCAGACTGGAGCGCAGCGGGACATTCATCCCATTGGCGTTTGAATGTGTGCACAAACCAAACCAAACAAGACCCAAGCACCACCTCCTCAACTGAATCCGGCAGACGTTTATGCTTTGTTTGCTTTGATCTATGCGTTTATTATCTTTCATTTTCATTACTAACCACACGTTGATGCTTCCTGAGTGATTGTTTGTCCTAATAATACTTCTTAACGTCCCAGTCGGCCGTGTCTTCTCTCTGGTGCCGGTTCTCCCTACTATGATGAAACGACTGGCGTGCAGAGAACAGGAAATGCCCTGGATCTGGAACATATCAGATAACTGTATACTAGGGAAAAGACTTTAAGCTATTGTGTCGCCATCTGATACGGTCCAATGCAATCCACAAACAGAGGACGGGGGACAATTAGGCAATCATTGGCTTCTTCCCCCCGATGCTTGGCTTCCTCTGGACTTTCCCTTTATCACAAAGTGAAGTGCAAAGTCGCAAACCCGTTGAAAGAAGATCCTTTAATGATCTTCTCGTCTCCTTCCAGGTAGACGGCTTCCTCACCTTGCTCTTTGGCCTTGCAAGCATCAACACCTTGACCGTTATCAGTGTCACAAGATACATCAAGGGATGCCACCCGCACAGAGGTTAGAGTTAAGACTTTGCTGTACGGCCAAAAAGAATATGGAGTAGCATATTTGGGATGACACAGTCAAATGTATGACAAATGTACAGCCGACTGTCTTGCTCTGTACGGAGACAATGTAAAAAAGAGCCTCAGGCTGGCGTCTCTTATGCCTTCCTAACATTCCAGCAGCTAGCTCTTATCTGACAAGAAAAGGTGTTTTTTTCTCCTTTCCTATAACTGTAATGAAAGCTTATTAGTGACTTGAGTTCTTGAGAATAACTGCTGCTCGACTCCGGTAATTTCATTTACATTTCACCATAACATGTCATTAAGTTAATGTGAGGTGAGGTTTGCTATTTTAGGTGCAATGATGTTGAAGAATGCCTTAATTGCATGGAAATTAGCTGGAGTAAGTGCCTCTGTTTTCAACCAGTCTTGCGAGTTTTATTGTGTTTGTGGTTGTTCATAAAACACAACTACATAAAATTACCTATAAACTATATGGTGTGTTTGTTTTGTCAGTTTCTCACTTTAATCAGTTGGAGGCTAGAATTTGATTTAATTATTTAATTATCCCTTCACTTACATGTATCTGTTTAATAGCGTGAACCTAAGATTGACCCGTATTTGTAAACTAAACAAACAAATCAACATAATTAATTTAAATAAACCACTTTAGACCTTGGCATGTCATTATAGGCAACAGTATCAAGAGAAACATTTTCTCTGTAGTATGTTTAGAGCTTGTATAAGCAATAAAATTAATATGGCCTATATACAGTGTTTTCCTGTACACGTTTCAAAGCACAAACATGGTGTCATGCTGGGTTAACACTAAATAGGTGCATATTGCTTATCTTTTATTCAGACGGGAGTTAGTGATATATCAAGATAAGGACCTGAAAATAGATCAGGCCACTTGATTTTTCTTTTTTCCCTCCCTCTTCTGAATACAACGCTGTGGGTACTTTGTCAACAGAGGTTCTTTTGAGTCAAAGTGATTCATGTTGGCTGTCAGGACTAGAAACATAGTCATTGTTCAATAAATGTCACTGTCTGACATTCATAACTAGGAAAGAATGCTGGAGTTTAAAGTCCCTCTCACTTTCCCTTTGCAATGGTTTGTCATAACGATAACATTTAGCAAAGCAAAGCACTTCAACCGCCCATACGGGGATTAGGCCTTTCATTTAAATCAGATCAGATAGAGCAAATCACATCACATCATATTCATATGAACGCTACAGTATCTAGGGCTGCAACTATCGATCATTTTATTTTATTTTATTGAATAATCACCTTTTTAAATATTAGGATATATGACATCATTACATTGATGCAAAATAATGTAAATTGTGTTATAGATTTTATAGTTTATTAGTTGATCAGCATGAGTATTGACCTACCACTACTACCAGCCCTACTTTATATTTAATTGTACATACCGAAAGTAGACGCATTATCAGCTCACCATGTGTCGGCGTTGTATTGTTTTGAACAAAATCTATTGTTTTTATTGAAATCAATTATTTTATTTAGTTGATTAGTTCAGTGAACAGTTGCACCATGGTTATTGTTGTTTTGTTCTGTATCTACAGCTCACTGTATCAGCACAAACAGCATCGGCGTGTCGTTAATGTGCATCTGGAACGGGGCGCTCTTCTGGTCGGTAGCACCCCTGCTGGGCTGGGGGAGCTACACAGGTCTGTTCACTCCTCATACAACATCTACCATTCTCTAATAATTATGTCTCCCAAACTGGATATTTTGAGACCTATAGTTTCTGTTCTTTTATTTAAAAAATGAAAGCTTAACTTTTCATGAAGGAATAACAAAATCCAAACATTTTTTGTGATGTCATGAAGAAATGAAATAAAAAGAAGTAGTGAAAATAGCATCTGCCATTGTCAGTACTACTCTGGGTCCCGGGGCGAATATCTGTTTCATTTCTGTTTCTGTTTTTGGGTCATGGGCTGAAATGTTTGGGAACCGCTGCTCAAGATTTTATATACATTTACAATGTAGACATTTAACAGACACTCTTATCCAGAGTGACAGACAAGCATGAACCCTAGTTAACAAACAACGGTGCTTGCACTGTAAATAGTCACACGAGTAAAGCGTAGAGAGGACAATGTAGCAGCTCAAAGAAACTAGGATACCAGGTAAACATTGAACCCAACATCTGTCCAAACAGCATGCTGTCTAAATAACATTCTACGCCAACGCCACACTACTGCAGTTATTCACAAAGACAACGACACCGTAGCATTTGATCAGCAATTCAACTGAATGAATAGATTCAAATAGCATCCATGAGGAATTGCCAAGGCGATTTAAATGTCATTCTCACTAGGATGTCCCAACTGGGTGAGGAGGTATACTGTATAGTTGGCTGAGAAAAAAAATCGCTTACACAACCATCCTGTGAACTATCGAAAGTTGCTGTGTTTGGTCTCTTTGTACCCGTATTATTTGGCCGCACACCTACTATACCACTTCATTCTTATCAACCCTTTAGAATGAGGAGAAAAATATTATGCTGTTTTAATCTGCCCTATTCGGTTTCTCCATAGACCGAGGTTATGGCACCTGTGAGGTGGACTGGACCAAAGCCAATTACTCCACCATCTACAAGTCGTACATCATCTCCATCCTCATGTCCTGCTTCTTCGGTCCCGTGGTGGTCATGCTGTTCTCCTACGTGTCCATCATCAACACGGTCAAGAGCACCAACGCCATGTCCGCCGACGGCTACCTAACCGAACGCCAACGGAAGGTGGAGAGAGATGTCACCAGGGTATGTCTGTGCGTCTGTCGTTGGCAGAGCCCTTTGGAATGTAAACAAGTAAAGGAAGAGTGTGAAAATCTCTCATCATCTGTCACCTATAGTCCCTGAACATTAGGAGATCGCCTCTCTCCTCCTGACAGCCCGTTTCCCTTTCCCGTTGTCTTTCCAGGTGTCCATCGTCATTTGCACGGCGTTCATCTTGGCCTGGTCGCCTTACGCCGTGGTGTCGATGTGGTCCGCGTGGGGCTTCCACGTGCCTGGCACCACGAGCATCCTCACCCGCCTCTTCGCCAAGTCGGCCAGCTTCTACAACCCCATCATCTACTTTGGCATGAGCTCCAAGTTCCGAAGGGACGTGGCCGTGCTGCTGCCGTGCATCCGAGAGAACAAGGACGTGGTGCGCCTGCAGCATTTCAAAGAACTCAAGCCCAAGGCCGAAGCCATGAGCCCTTTGGCTCCACCACCGCCGCCTCCTGTCCAGGAGAAGGAGGGCAAACGTGCAACGGGGGACCTGATCCAAACGGCTCCTGATAGCGACTCCGGGGTCAACAGCCCTCCGCAGACGCCACCGTCGGAGGTCTTCGACATCGATATGCCCTCGCACGTTGAAACATCACAGTACTGGTGCGACAGACTCTGATGGCAGCTCTTCATTCACTGCTTACTTATTACTGGAGTGAAACCACTAGCCTATTTGTAAGCAGATATTCAGAATCATACAGGTTTACAGGTGTAAAACAGTGGGTGGAGTTTGTTTTATGTGTGCACGCTCCATTGTTTTACTTCCATAAAGAGACAAAGACTTGAAAACAAAAAGAAATCTGCATATTGTGATTATTCGTTATGATAGAATGTTGTTAATATTGTCAATAAAATAATGTTCTTGATTTCACATCTTTTCTGCAAACGTTTTAGATCAAGGTGGATAGTGCATGGTTCTAACATTTTCATAGCACTAACAACTTCAAACTACAGAGCCTGTTGAATGAAAGTGGAGCAATTTTGAGAAAAGCGCAGACAATCTATCTGACAATGTCAATGGGCCAATTACTTACTTGGGGCATGAAAATATAATCTCTAGAGTTCCTGAGTCAGCCTTCACATAGCATTTGCATTTTGCAGGCACAATGAGGTCTTTTACAGAGCCACTTAAGACCATTAAATCAAAATGGCAGGCCAGCCTCAACACACTGCTTCCATCCTGAGCACAACCCTGTGTGCTGTCTGCACAGGCCAAATTGACATGTCCCTTGTACAGTAACAGCGTGTAACAGCGCGTGTGTGCGCGCGCGCGCACACACACACACACACACACACACGCTTTGACTGAGACACAATCACACACTCCCTCTCTCACACAGCCCGCTGAGAGACACGCGCACACGCACAGTTAAAGTTGTTCACTTTCTCAATTAGGTGTTGATTGGTTTGAGGTGGTGGAGGAGTAATTATTCAAGGCAGTGTGAAAACTTCCATCCATGTCGTTCTCGGTCTTTTTCGTGACCAACTAAATTCGCGACCCAGTCCGCTGTAGCAAAAAGAAACGTGTTTTGTCATTAACGTTCATTACTCCATTCTGACCTAAACATCCTACAGATACTAGTAGTTTCCCCGCAGACCGCAATCACTCAGATCAGATGACGTGACGCGCGCACGTTTATGATTAAATTGCCTGCTAACTATTTTATTGCAAAGGTAATGCGTCTAACACACACACACAGACACAACAAAAGATGCTGGCAAGTTCACATGCAGTGCTGCTTCCACCGGAATGCCGGAGCGAGGATGACACGAGCACAGTGTTGCCAACTTCCAAAATCCAAAATGCACTAGTGCCACTTCCAAAATGCACTAGAATGCGCTAGATGCTTGCCTGGAAGGGAATATGACCATTACATGACCATTAATCTTCTACATTCTCTAGTTGTGTAGACTTGGGCTAATTCACATGATGAATATTTTAACTCTTGAGAGCGTAAAAATGAAACCAAATGGACCCGTAAGGGTCCATTTGGTTTCATTTTTACGCTCTCAAAGAGTTACATCTGGTTAACCAACTATCCATCATTTAGCCTGGGGACCACTGGTTGAAAACCACTGTCATAGGAGGAAAAATGGTGAAAAATGAGGGTTTTTATCTCTGGTGCCTGTCAATCAATTTCTCCCCAACTCACCAGCCAAAAAGCACTAGATTTTCCGCAAGGAGTTTTTCCACTAAATTTGGCGCTAGAGGGGTCTGGAAAAGCGCTAAATATAGCGACAAATGCGCCAAGTTGGCAATACTGCACGAGCAAGCATCTCTTGAAAGTAAAAAAGTGCCCCGAGGGGGTTAGTAGTTGTTGCTCGCCTCGCTCTGTGTGCTTGTTGGAAACATTGTGCAGCGCTGCAGTGGGACGGGCTGGAGCAGAGCAGGGAGTATGTGCTCTCAACTCTCTCCTCTACACTTTTAATGAGCCAAAGCTCCCATACACACACGCACAACTACAACATCATGCAGTCCTAAGTAACCTCACGTCCAGGTGGAAGTTGATTGGCTTATTCACGGTCCAAGGATTGCTTTTTTCCTAATGAACCACCAGGTTATATCATACTGACATTCATCCGCTGGAGATATAACTCTTGCTTGGGGGATTATTAATTCTGTCGCAGGTAAGTGCAGCATTCCATCTGTTCTGATTGTAAACATACAGCCAGACTGCTATAGCGTGGACATTGTCTAATGCAGTGGTTTTCATACCAGGAACCACTATTTATTCAGCATTTGAGCCACGGACCACCATTTGATGACATTTTCATCTAGACAAAAAGATTTCTTTTGGGTTTTATCCACAATTCCAGGCTGGAAACTGCAAAAGAAACAGTGTAGACTTCTTAATTAAGTGGTGCTAATTCAGAGGATTAATATTTTAACTGTTGAAAGTGTAAACATGAAACCAAATGGACCTGCAAGGGTCCATTTGGTTCATTTAAACGCCTTCAAAGAGTTACATCTGGTTAACCAACTCATCATTTAGCCTGGGGACCACCTGGAACCCTCTCGACCACTGGTGGTCCCTGGACCACTGGTTGAAAACCACTGGTTCAGTTTAGTTAGCCAAATGATGGTGGAGCTGTCTTATATTTGAGGGGAAATCCTATAGTATGCAACTTAAATGTGTATTTGTATTTTTTAAAGCCTGCTTTTGATTGGTTTTCGCTTGCACTTTGATTCATGTATGTTTAAAGGGGTGTTCCACCAATTTTCAGCATTTTATTGTCTCATACCTTGTACCTTAAAAATCATTAACATGGTGAAACAGGTATACTAAATGGATGGCATGGTAACATTACTACTGCAGCTCTATGGACTTGACCCGTTTGCTCAGCCTGTCTGCATGCTGCCTCTCTCTCTCCCCCTTTACTTTCTCAATGGATTTGACTGAAACAAGTTTTTGGAAGTGAAGTCAGTGAAGAGCTGAGTAGTCATGATGATACCCTAGCCTTCCCCTCATGTGTTTGATGGATGGCTTAAACCCTTTGAAAGCTACATGTTTTCATTGCTGTGGTTATTAGTAGCAGCTGCTTATTTATATTCCACAAAATCTTTTTTTTTATATTTTATTTTTTTCATAATTCTTTCATTGTGTGGATGAGAACTTGAGAAGTTGGGATTTTATTTTCAGGTGCCTGCGGTTGGGTGTCCAGTAATAGCCTGCCCTACAAGCTCTGACTTGCATGCAATACATAGCCAAGAATTAAAGCATTTCAGTATGTTCTGCACTCAATAAACAAATAGTGTGTCTCTCTCTGCAGAGCTGTGGGATATGAAATGAAATGCACAGGACTGGAAATGACCTTGTAGAGACATGTTGGCTAGCTCCGTCGCCTCTGATCTCCTCCATTGGCCTATCTCCTCCTCGGCTTGTTTCTACAGCCCTTGGCACGCTTAAATGTACTTTAAGGACATTTCTAACACCTGTAAATGTTGGAATTTACCACTACCTGGCCACTTGGTTGGTGCTGGGCGTGGGCAAATTGCTGCTTTAAAACCACCCATGTCGTCATTCCGAGACACTACAGTAAAGCCGGGCCCACAGCTGGTCTTGATATTGGCCCATGCATGCATTTCCACCCAATATCCTCCATTCATTTGATGCCTGGCTCTAGAGAACATGTTATGTGTTTACACTACCGCTGCCATGGCAGTTAACATGAATTATGGACATTTTCTTTGGGTAGGGACATCCGGATTGTGGATTATATCTGGTTCTTCTTCTTCTTCACCATGATTGAAAGATCAAGGATGAATTGATCACACATATGACTTTGAATCTATATCTGATATCTTTTTGTCAGATGAATACCACAAAGGTTATTATATGCCTTACTGTCCAAATAGACAAAAAAGGTTTCCTCATCAGGGCGCCCACATTGTTCATTTAAATCGCATTTACAAATGGAAACGTTCCGCAATTCCATTTGGTTACATTTGTGCACTTTAACTTAGAAATGTTATCCCCCCCCACCCCCATGGCTAAATCCTGGTTCACTCAGGGTGAAATGAATACTCAAGATTTTACTGTGTGCCTGCATGCATGCGTACAGTAGCAGCAGGTTGTGTGTAGAACCGCAGGTGTGTGTGGTCTGTTCATGCTTTGTGAATCTATTGTGTGGCGAGCTTAGAAATGGGCCTAGACAGCTACTATACACATCCTGTTTGCACCGCAGCTGCTGCGCTTTATCATTATTTATCTTATCTCTAGACACCTTTAACAGCCTTTCAATGGAAAGCATTGGTGGATTCCAGTACGCGCGGTATCACATTTCTGTTGGTTAGGGGAAAACTTCCATGAATGTGCCACACTGTGCAGCAGGAGACCCGACACAATATGTGTTTGTGCAGAACTGCTTATCTTGGTGTTAGTTGGCTAACTGCAATCCACTGATGTAATGGTGTAGTGAGAATGTTGGGTCCAGGGGAATAGGGGTTTAATTACCCATGTGATATGTCTGAGAACTTGAGTGACTGAGGTAGCTTAGTTGAAAAACTTTTCAAAGACATGCACAATCAAATCAATGAATGTCAGGTGATGGACAGAATGCATTATCATGGTACCACAGATATTTTACTAGTAAGGTTGTACTTTATCTGTGAAAACTCTTATTAAGGTTCTTGCAGATCCGTTCTTGGATGCATTTTTTTGGGGGAAAACCCGCGGCTAAAAATCCAGAAATCGCAACAGTGTGTGTTAAGGATTTAGTCTATTTTTCTCTTCTCAACTTAAGAATGCACTGAGCGTGTCACCCTACTTTTGTTAGTGAGGTCTTTAAAACGTAATGCTGGTTGGTTGTAAGTTGTTACAGATGTTCGCAAGTAAATGTGCATTCACTTAAGCCCAATTTATACGTACGACAGTGTTGTTTGCACGAGAATGGCAGATTGTAAATCAGTTGATCGTACTATGTGCAACAGCTTAGGCATCGGGGCATGCAGCATCCCTACTTTGGTAGGAGAGATGCACTGTTGTGAATGCCCAAAGAACTCAAGATGGAAAACCAAAGCAAAGTAACAAACCCCATAAATTTGTCTAATGCTCAGAACAGGTGGTTTCAACGCGGGCTTTCCTGGGTGGGTACTATGGTCCCAGCTTGTCAACCCTAAACCAAGTCGGAAACATAGACCCCCGGATAACATAACAATGGGAACACATGGACTGCCCTTTTCAAGCTAAATACCTATACAATATAATGTATGTCTCCTCCCATGTTGTGATTTATGATGATACAGTAAGTAGTGAGTGTGTGTGGAAGGCTTGGCTGGCATAGCTTGACACACTGCAAAGCTATTTACAGAGCTAATGGCCGATAAGTCTTCTCTATCGGTTTGTTTTGTTTTGCTTGGAGATTGCGTCTCTGCAAGTCCCCTCAAGATCTACTGTCTGCCGTTGAGGGAACTCCCCACTGTTTGGGAAAGGATATCATTTGCGTTGGATTTCATAGCTGGAATAACTAACCACTATAAAACCAGAAAATGTGAACTCAAAGGATTGCCACCCTCTATTTACTAGACAGTAAAATCATGTGTTATTAAATTCCAGAGTTTGTAAAATGGTCTATTTGGTTCCATTTGCACCCCTTTGGAATTACATTAACACTAAGGGGTTTATAGTGCACCATCCTTTGACTTTGCTCAGGAAGAAAGAAACAAACAGGGACCTTTTAAACCTCTCTCCTTTAACTTTTCAAAAACTTTCCTTTATGTTCTTCATATATCGTACAAAGCAGTCTTTTAATCAGAACTATGGAGCAGCCAACCATTAAACGCTTTGTAAATAGTAAATAGTATGAACATAATAGATATGAAGATATGGGTCTACAGCCAGGATTTACTGTAGGTGTCGTCACGGATGTTTGACAAATTGAGATCTGTAGTTTGCTTTATCAAGCGGAGGTTGAGTCCTCCACAGACGGCAGACGCATATCTGCCCCAGCTTGTTCAAGCCTCAGCTGTCTTCCATGTGAGGGCAGTTTGGAGTTCTATCTGCCTGCCTGTCAAAGCACAATGCTCTGGAGAAAAAAAATAAGTGCCAGTGCTTGTTGTGAATGTGAGATACACCACATAGAAAGGCGTACAGTGGACGTTGCATAGGTCGACCTTGGCGACTTCTGTCACAGCTGTGCTGGTTGACCTTTTCAGTATTCTGTGAGAAATCGTAGAATTCTTTGCACCGCCCCTGAAGTGCACAGACTCAGTGTTAACACTGAAAAGTGTCTATTCTGAGAACAATCCTCAACAGCTCTTCTAAGAGGGAATGCATGGCATAGGAGGGATATTGCGCTTGTGAGCTTATGACTCTACTACTTGTCAGCCAGTGTAGGTGTCCTAACCTATCTGACACCAGGGATTACATTTCTTAGTGGTATATGGTATTGTTTTATTCATTCAAATAAGTTACGGATTGCAACACTGAGGACACTGATAAGGATCTTGCTAATATGCCAACTACCAGCTACTGTACCAGCCCTGTATATTACATGTAACACTGACTGAACTGCATCTGATCAAGCCTCGGGGTTGAATGATCACATCTCCACTTGATCAAATTGAAAGCTGCCAGTGTGTGGCAGCAGCAGTGACGTACCGTACCGTACCGTACCAGACAGACGCTGCCTCCTGTGGGAGGGCATGGCATTCCACAGGTAACCCGGGAGGCTTCAATCATCACCTCCTCTGTGATGAGTTCTGCCTCACTGCCCTGGCATAGGCCAGGAGTTGGCTGCTTTGCAGGGCATGGCGATCGCTCCCCAGGTTCCTGGCCCTAAAAGCCAGGGCAGTGGGGCAGAACTTTTAAGCTGCTTGTGTGAAGGACACAAAGGACTTTCTCTGTCACCGTGTGATTACATGCCCTGCAGGCACGGAAAACCTGCACAGTAAAAAATGCCAGTAGGTGTTAATTTACAGTCCCTGCTGTCCACATGTGCCCTGGTGTAAATCCAAAGAAACAAACACGGTACATTTACTGTAAGTGTTTTCTCCCCCAAAAAACATCCACATAATAATACAATCAATTTGCAATATCTTGTTGTTACAATTACCTTATATACCCGTATTGTCCCGAATATAAGACGGCTCGTTTATAAGACGACCCTCATTTTTCAAGACCCTTTTACAGAAAAAAGAACATTGAATGTCAAATAGTATAGCCCCTGAATATAAGACTACTCCATTTTTTGGGATATTTCCATTGGGAAAAAAACATAGTCTTATATTCAGGCCAATAGGGTATTTTCACTATCTTGGCCCTCATTTACTATTCAATTATCTATGCATATAATATCATGTACTCTTTGTTGAATCGGGTACCCTGGCCTGAACTAAGAGCATCCCTAGAGAACAACAGAAATAAGCAAACTCATCGCAGCAAAAATCCTAACAAGACACTTTCTCGTCGAGGGGAGTCACAGGACCCACATGTCGTGATGGGAGAAGAGCACTTGTTTGGTAGCAGACAATGTCCCTGCATATAGTACTGAGTACTCCATCATTAGCCAGTGCTTGCTTGTCTTCACTCAGGCTGTGATTTGCTGTTCAGTGTGTGACTCACACTGAGCTGCATGTATTCTGAAGACCAAAGTATGCAGACTGGCAGAGCACAACCAAGCAATCAGGATTCTCAGCTTCAAAAATACATTAACCAAACACAAAACAACATTTTGTGGGGGAGTGAGTCTACAATTCATTCAGCGTTTACAAATTCAACCAAATGAACCCTTTTCCATTTGTGGAAGATTTTACACCTGTGTATTATTATTATTATTACATTGTGACTTGAGTTGTTTTGGTTTGATCTATGTTCTTGTTGACACGCTCTGACATTGTTTTATTGACTTTATGGGGATAAGCATTCAAGCTGATGCAATGAGAGTCTTTTTCCATGTGTACTGTAAAGACTGATAGGTTTTTGTAGTCATGAATCGACTTGCCGTGCCGCTTGTTTTTACGTGATGCCAATGATAGATTTATGATGCAATGAAATTGGGTTCATTTGTGGTATTATGGTCGTAATGTCATTAGTAATAGCACTCCCTACTGAGTACCTCACACATGTATACTTGTGTCTTCCAGCCCAGATTTCTTGAACAATGTTGCTATAGATGCCCTGCTTATTCTTTAAGCCTTTTGTAATCTGCCATAATTAAACGTTATCTAACTAATGCTACAAAATCCTCATTTAACCTTCCAAGGGGAGAGAGGGAGAGAGAGAGGGAGGAGGGTTTAGGCTTGGCTTTATGTATGCAGTCAAACTACCGTATGTGTAGTGTCACCTGTTAAAAACCTTTCATGGGAGTTTTTTTTTTTCTTTTATTCATGTTAATTTAACCCAGAGAGTGGGAAAAAAACGGACCAGTTTTTACTGCACTATGAATTAAACGAACTTCGAGGAAATGGCCGTGTGATAAAAGTATGACGTGTTGCTCCTCTCTGGTTATCTTTTCTCACACAGGGTGAGGGGTTATACAAGAACATCTGCCCAACCTGCTACCACCACCCACCATGACCAAACCGCCATTCACTGTCATCTGCCTTGGTACGTCTCTCTCTCTCTCTCTCTCTCTCTCTCTCTCTCTCTCTCTCTCTCTCTCTCTCTCTCTCTCTCTCTCTCTCTCTCTCTCTCCCTTCTCTCTATCTTTCACTCTCTCAGAGCACTAATTTTCTCCTGCCACAAACCAAGCGTAACTGGAACATAGTTAAAACACACAGTGCGTACTGTATTTTGGTGTTGTGTTTGGTGAGCCATTATTTGATTTAGTCCATTTGAATCTATGAATCCAGGCATAGTGTGTACACAAATGTTTTATGTTAGAAATGTTGAGTGTGGCTCACCTCACCAGAACTGTCGGATGCTAACTTGCATATGTAGCAACAATTTTCATAATTCACAAAAAAACACCCCTTGGGTTAACAACAGCCACACATGTCATGCTTACACATGTCTTGCTTAGTCAGCACATTTGGGCGAGTGCTATGGCCGTTTTTAGCCCAATCACTGTGTTTTTACAAAACTATTATCACATGGAATTATTGACATTTTTACCTTCTCTAGGTTGTTAATGGTATGTTCACATAATTATGCCAATTATGAAAATAGCTTCTTTTTACATTCTGGGGACCTATACTTAACATTTCTAACATAACACCTTGGTGTCCCGGTTCACAATGGGGACTCTATGGACTGGCAAGAAGACTATTGCTGTCTATTGATGACTTTTAACGCAATCCTCTGTGCTCATTAAACGAGTAAATACTTCCGTTAGTGTGGCCTAACCTGTGTGAATGTCTTCTATTTCCCCACAGCTCTCCTTCTCTCTAGTATTTGCTGGGCCAGGCCAAATGGATCAAAGAACAAGAAACCAAAGCAAGGTTACACATCACACAAGAACAAGCCTATAATCTTGGTGTCAGCCCTTGTATTATCATCTCCACCTGCTTTCTTTGTCACAGGGGTGGGGTCAATTCCCTTTCACTTCACTCTATTGCAAATGTACTGTGCATTCAAACTATAATTCCTCGGATAAAGTTACACACATTGTACGAGTCCTTATTAGAAGTTAAAAACACAATATACCATATTTAGATCTATGGTGACACATGTTCTTTTGAGGCATTTTGTTAACTTTATACGTTGTAATATAGAACCAATAAGTGAAAAGACCTTTTCTCTCATGGGTGTGGACACAGGGGCGTGGGCACACTGTATAAACACTGCCATACAGTTTATTTCTACTCTTCTGCATGTTAAATCAACATGGTTTCTGCTTTGATGATGTTTGCACCGAAAGATTTCCAGTGCTTTAATTGCAAATAAACAAAATTTCCTGAAATGAATTAAGGAGAAACATGGGAACCGTGACTTGACCCACCCTTTCTTCTCTCTTGTGCACACACCCCTGGGCTCCAGTTGTTCCAGCCATAGAGTGCGACATCCGAGCAGGAAAGGTCAACCTGCCGGAATTCATAGTCAAGTGTCCATCGCACTGCAAGGAGACCAAGCAGCAGGTCTATGGAACGGGAGTCTTCGCCTCCATCTCCAGCATCTGCAATGCCGCCATCCACAGGTACAGAACGAACGTCGACCGCAGTGATAAAATCTGATGTTTTATGTTTGGAACATCCAAAACATAATTGCTGCCCTGCAGGGGAAACCAGTGTTTTCACTCCCTTACGGCCGGTGACTCCCAGTGATTTCACGGTGTTGTAATGAAAAAGACATGAAAAAACCCCAAACATATAAAAGCACCCCGTGGCATATCGCCACGGTGGTTATCGGTTTGAAAGGAGCAGCTGCTGCTGCGCGATTTTGTGCCCCAGAGACTGGGAGTAGTCATTTCACATGTTGGTGTGTGTGGAGTATGCAGCGTTGTGGCAGATGGATAATTTCAGAGCATTCCTTATGTACAGATGATTTGAATTTGATTTCGCAGTGGAGTCATCACCAACTCGGGAGGAAAGGTCATCGTGAGGAAGATGGCGGGCCAAAACATCTACAAGGGCAGCAATTCCAACGGCGTGCGCTCTCTGTCCCTACCGAAATGGAGGGAGTCCTTCGTAGTCTCAGGTATAATTAACAAGTATCAAGCATCCCACTGCACGATTGCATCGCTCACCATAAATCAGTTATTGCGTCACAGTTGTTGGCATTAAACATGCACATTCAGCTGCAAACAATAATTGCATCATAGAACATACTATATGTTAAAGCCCTCAGTGTGCAGATTTGATGTTGTCCTCTATTTCTGAACTGTTGTGTTGCAGTGGGGAAGCCAAAGAAAGGTGTGATCTACCCAAGTACTCTGGACTTCACCCCTTCAAGACCAACCTACGTGAAAACGAGTGAGGCTCACTTTTTTGCACTTCCGTACTTGTCACCTTTTGCGATGAATGGTTCACTCTCGCTTCCCAAATTTCCCATGCTCTGGAGGGCGTGGTCACAGTTGTCGGTATGACAGACACATGCCATCTGGGCCTCATTTATCAAACCAGCTCAGACAGGAAAGCAGGCATTTGCCAAGATCACCGTAACTTTTCAGCATTTATCATTCTATCGTCACTTTGACTTGAGCAAATGGAAGAGTCAAATCTCTCACCAAGTTCCCACTTCCAGGCCAGTTTCCGTTCCATCTTAGGCATGTGGTGCAGCGTCTGGCAATCTGATAGCATTTAATCGATATTCAGCAGCCACTATACAAATGATGTAACCACACATCGTACAGAACTAAGTAAATATCCCTACAAGTGACTTTAATATAAGTAGGGTTTTTTTTAAATATGGGGTGACATCACTAAAAGTAAAAAATAATCAAGCCACCCATTTCATTATAATATAGCCCATATTTTGGCAGGATTATTCCCACAATTTGTGACAGAAGGTTGCACTTACTATGAAATCCTGCATCTCCTCCACCTCCATATATGGTGACCCTCAATGCCTCATTATATGGTCATGCCTCTTGCCACATCACACCACCATATACAGTATGGCCATCTTCATATACAGTATGACGATTGCGACACTGACCTCATCTAACCCATATAGAGAAGACTGGATCACCCAGCTCTGCATATATGAAGCCAGCCAGCAACCCTTGTTGATCTGACCTCATAAAACACTATACACAAGATAGAAGATAGATGATAATCCCAATCATGTGCCAAAAATAAGCATGGCCAGACAAAGGAATGTGTTCGGGCTTCACTTGGATCAAGGACTCAACTGTCTTTTGATACATACTCGCATATGTCAGATATCTGAGGGGTTATGCACGATATTGCTTTATTATTGCATTAACAGGGTGACATTGGAAGTACTGAGGGAGCCGCAGATAAGATCAGCATTTTACAGCTTTAATCAGCCATAGCATCAGAAGAGCTCGAGTCTGTCTGTCACACCTCGGCCCGAGTGGACCGCCTTGTTTTCAGACTGTTACCACAGGCACCATGGACATTTCGTATGCCAAATAGTTCTTGTTTTCAAAACAATAACAAAAAGTGGTGGAACCTGCTGTTTTTTCATCTTTCTAATGATTTGGTAGGCTCAAAATATTGTGTTTGTTGTCATGACCCAAGCTTTGTCTGCGGTGTAAACCTCTTTATATGAACATTTTTTTTGAAAGGTCTATAAGGCAAATGAAAGGGGAAATCTCTTCTGGAGCACAGTAGCTTTCAGTTAGCTTAAGCCTAAGCCAACTGAAAGCTACTTATTACTAATTGTTATGCAACGTTATTACTTGTCTCTTGTTATACAGGTAATATAAATAATTACCCAGCATGTTACTGGGCGAATTGAGAGTTTGTTTGGCATTTCATAGCTATCACCAAAAACCCTGATAAGGACCTAGGGCATTCCGGGATGATCTCCTGTCACAGTCTACAGATCACATGAACGGCGGAGGCCCTTTGAACCCGGGCCGCCGTCGCCACGGAGCCGGGGGGCGACCTGGGCGGTGCACTGTGTGCGCCGTGGCCCAAGAATGCCAAGAATGCATGACAACACAGGGGTTACTGTAGACGTTCTCCCTCCGTAACCTCGGACCATATGCTGCATCTCTCACAGGTCAGAAGGAGGCCAAAGCAGCCGCCGTCACAACCGTCCAGCCCGCGACAACCCCCGAACCGACCACGCCAGAGCCCACCACCACGCCCATGCCAGTTACCACCACCACGCTACCCCCCACCACAACCACAGTACCCACCACCACCACCACAACCACCACAACCACAGCCAAGACCCGTGCTGCTGTCCACAAAGTCAGGGATGCAGGTGACTTACACATGCAAACAGATGCAAACACTCACTCACTCACTCACTCACTCACTCACTCACTCACTCACTCACTCACTCACTCACTCACTCACTCACTCACTCAGACACTCACTCACTCACTCACTCACTCACTCACTCACTCACTCACTCACTCACTCACTCACTCACTCACTCACTCAGACACTCACTCAGACACTCACTCACTCACTCACTCACTCACTCACTCACTCACTCACTCACTCACTCACTCACTCACTCACTCACTCACTCAGCATATTGCCCTGTAAGCACAGTCAGGACCGGGACAAATTTGTGTTGTATTTATTGTGGCCAGATCAGATCAGGGCAATCCAAGACTAGTCGAATCTGGCCCAGAATATCAGCTGATTTCAAACAACACAAATCCTGTCCACTGAAGACGGACATCCCTGGATGAATCAGAGAGAGTCAGATCGAGGCCAGACTGACTTAAATCAATCACAACTAGTCAGATCAGAATAAGCTGCATTATTTCAGCTGGTGAAGATGTCCTGGAAATGACATGGAGATCATCCCCTATGGCAGGGGTGGCCAACCAGTCAGAGTCTAAGAGCCACGTTTTTCATTGTTACTGCAAAGAGCCACATCAAAGAGGATTCCAGGTGGTCCCCAGGCTAAATGATGGAAAGTTGGTTAGCCAGATGTAACTCTTTGAGAGCGTAAACATGAAACCAAATGGACCCTTGCGGGTCCATTTGGTTTCATGTTTACACTCTCAAGAGTTAAAATATTCATCATGTGAATTAGCCCAAGTCTACACAACTAGAGAATGTAGAAGATTAATGGTCATTTTGATCTGTATGTTTGACTGTTTTGTTTTCTCTGAAATCCAGCCTGGAATTGTTGACAAAAGTAAACAAAATCTTTAGCTTTGGGGTCTGTGGAGCTAAAATGTCATCAAATGGTAGTCCATGGCTCAAATTCTGAATAAATGGTGGGCCCTGGTATAAAAAAAGGTTTTTGATGGTTTCATGTGGAAGCCCCTTAAGAGCCACATGTAACCAGCTGAAGAGCCGCATGTGGCTCACGAGCCACGGGTTGGCCACCCCTGCCCTATGGGCTGTGATCTGGTCTAGTCTTGAATGTCAATGGAGTCACTGGAGGACTCCAGTGACTCCAGTGACATTCAACATATTTACGTTATTTCCACGACCAGTTGAAATTATTTCACCAGTTGCTATAATAAAGCTAAGCCACATCTGATTGATTCTGATTGATTTAAGTCAGTCTGGCCTAACTCTGACTCTTTCTGATTCATCCAGGGAAGTCCGTCTTTAGTGCACAGGAGGTGTGATATTTTCGGCCAGATTTGACTATAGTCTTGGATTCCCCCGATCTGGCGACAATCAAGACGTCACTAATTCGCCACGGTCATGACTGTGCTTACTTGGTGTATATTGGTGTCCCTTGGATCCATGTATCTGTGTGGACTGTGTATTCACTCGGATCATGCGAATGATCAGCACATCCTCGGAGGGATAGATCCAGTTACCGTGTCAACCAAGAGGCACTGGCATCGACTGTGGAATTGCTCTGATTGTCAAACAAAGCTTTCATTTTTGAGTGGTGGATGCTTGTCAAATTACAGCCGGTCTCTACTATAACCTTGTTCTCGACCGTGCTGTACATTTGACTTAGCACAAGCTCATTGGTAAGAGAATGAAAACGATGTCATATTGGCGATCGGGTTGAGCGCTCTGTCCCAGTAAACAGGTACCCGTGTATCTGTCTAATGATGTCCTATAAGACTGGCTGCGTGCCTGGCTGCTTCTAGTATCTCGTCATTTCGTCATCTCTCTCTCTCTCTCTCTCTCTCTCTCTCTCTCTCTCTCTCTCTCTCTCTCTCTCTCTCTCTCTCTCTCTCTCTCTCTCTCTCTCTCTCTCTTTCTCTCTCTCTCCCCCACTCCCTTTTATCTTTATTTCTATCTTTCTTTTCTCACTGGGCCCCAATCTGCTTCCTCTATCTAGGCAGCAGTCACCCATACTTTGCTTCTGTTGCAGCAGCTGCCAGCCAAAGTAAGTGTAGCAAAAGACATTCACATCCAGTCCCCTCACTGTGGTTGAGGGAAATTATGTACTTTAATGTAAGGTCAAGGTTATGTGGTTGTTCCAGTGTTACCATGCTAGTCTTCTCGGATTGGTCCCCATCAGGATTTAAAACATATTTTATTAAAACATAGAGTACCTACTGTAGATATTATTATTATCACTAAAGCGAGCAATCTGGGAGTGCCCATCCATGCACTCCCTTCAGATACACAAAAAAATCACAGATACAGTATTTTATAGGTATAAAATTTTGAGGGTGTACACTGGGGATGAAAAAAAAACTAAAAATCTTGAAAAATATAAGGTGGAGCCCTTTAATTTACAAATAATCCACACTAAAACAAATATATAAAATGAGCAATACAAGTAATGCATGTTTAGATACTACAAATAAAGATTGTCTTTTCTAAAACCTTCAATGTTGATATAGGGCAGTCACAGAATGGTCAAGGAAACGGGCCCAGTCAAGGTATGTCATCCACACTTTCACTGAAGCTCAAAAGGTCCTTCTCACAGCACATAATATTTCAAGTCTAACTATAAACCGTATATAAATCTCTTCAAAGTGTTCAGAGGGACTGGCTATCCGAATAGATTTTCACCACGCAACAATCCAGGTAACCAAGCTTTGATGTTCCTGATGCGTTATTTGTCATGCTGGATAATGCCTTGTCTACCTTTGGAACCGGGCTATCCCAATGTCTCTCACACACATCACATAGCTGAGCTTGGTCTCCCTCCCTTCTGCACACACATACACTCTTCATTCTCACTGAGATACTATCTTTAATCTCTGCGTGGCATCTCTGTTCTCTATGTGCACAGCTGCCTACATTGAATTTTACTACAGAGCCAACACAAGGGTGGACCCAGAATGTTCTGGAATGGCCCACGTGTCCATTAGGAATTCTGTTGTCTTTTAAAGTAGAATGCTGCCAAAACCCATTATTCACATGTATGCCACTGTCAAAACAGAAATCCGAAATGTCCGGAATGTAAAACAGAAAACAACCGCACAAATGCGAAAATGAAAGGGCCCTTGGTCTTTTCTTATTGCACCTCTAATTTACTTACTACAAAAGCCTTTCTTGAAAATACCTGTGAGATCTTCCAGGGAGATTTTGTTTTAGGGGTTTTCACAAACTCAGCCTCCCCTCTGCATTGTCCAATGCAGATCCTGTTTCCAATCTTAGATCATAGATGTTAGTTAACCATCATTCGGCTTTTAGTTGTGCGTATGATTTGTGTTCGATATTTTGCCCACGGTATCAGGCAAATGGGAATCGTGTGTGAATAAAACTGTGTATTGTGCAGCACTCTCCTTTAATCAATGCCATCCTCTTGGGCTCTCTGCTGAAGCTAACCACGCTTTATTCACCCATTTCTGTCCAACGGTTGTTTATCAATTTAACACTTCACATTGCGCTAAACATGCAGCTTAAAATTTTCATGTTTGTCATACATATATATTTAGCATTAATTTAATGGTGATTGTTTTTGAGTTTGTCTTGTTCTTGGGGTGCAGGGCTGCGCAGGACAGATGCAGGATCTACTGTTAGGAGACAGCCAGCCCCTCCTGCCGGCTCAGGTCAGCTTTGTCAAATACACACCACACCACACACACACACACACACACACACACACACACACACACACACACACACACACACACACACACACACACACACACACACGCACGCACGCACTCCGCACAACGACACTGCAATGAGATGGACACGGAGGGAAACTGACAGGGAATGCAAGCCAAGGGCACTCCATAGACAACCAGAGGTGGAGAATGGCTCCTGCGGGTATATAGCTGGAGGTGGGAGACTTGGTTCCAGGAGACGCTGGCTGCTGTAAGTCTGACCCTTCATGTCCACACCCGTAAGAACCCTGTGATCTTCACCCCAGAGGTCACCACTAATCCACTCCATCATACATCACGGCATTCCTTCCCCCCCCCCCCCCCCCCCCAAAAAAAAAAAATCACTGCCATTTACTACCATATACTGTGCATACTCTGCTGTCGAACACGCACCCCTCCCCCGCCCATGTTTTTTATTTTCCTAAGATGAAAAGAACAAATTAATTCTGAGTTAAGGCACGGTAAATATATCCAGCATGTATCCTTTTGGGTTTTTTTCATATCATGCTGTGGAGAAAATGCCTTCAACCTAAGTAAAAGAAAAACAGATGGGCTCCATTTGCAGATGGAGCCGTAGGATTGAAGCTCTCCTGTCCCCCTCCCTCCCTCCCTCCTCATCCCCGACCCTCATTCCTACTTTCCTCTGCTTTCTATCTGCCTGTTTCCCATTGCTATGAGCAGCTTTCAACCGGGTTCAGCCGGCCCCACCTGAGAGGACTCTGCACGTTGGCCAGTCCAGCCCCAGTAAGTGTCTCCTAAATCTGCATCCCTACGAGCCGCACTTCAAAACATCCGCTATTTACTGGAGAGGCAGTGAATGCAACACTTCCGATCAAGCAGGGAAATAACCAGGGCAATAAAACCCACGACGAAATGTTTTATAACGCCGCTCCAATGTTAGCACCTATGCGGTTCAAACGTACATCCACTCGAGTATAAATAACAGGGCAAAATAAAAAGCAGACATTAGTCATTATACCTCGGCAAGCATACCGGTAAGGTGATGAAAAACGGCATGGTGGGTATCGCCTCAAATAAGAGGCGAGAGCGATAAGACTTTCATTTCGAGTCATTTTGGGAATATCTCCATCAGATATGAGACCAGCGGTGAACTCCTGCTCTTATGCTTTCTCTTTTGATAAGACCACGATGAGAAAGGCACTCTGTCAGTACTGTAATAATATCCTGTGACAGATTCCATCTGGTCCGACCTCTTCCACTCCCTTGTAAACGCTTGCAGAGGGAGTGAGATGAAAGCTGCGGCACCACGTTGCTCCCACAGAGTGACACTTGACCCGATCCACAGTGCCGCTGGGGCCTGCTAGGATCTGGGTCCACTCTCCTCCGGCATGTCGAGAATAGAATCACTCTCGCAGTCGTTCGAGTCCAGCTCCCATGCAGGCTAACCTTGGTGGAATGCGTTTCTGTTTTGCTTCTGTGGAATGCAAAAACCGCCGATCCCTCAAATTGGATGGTATCAGTCACCGCTGTATATGGTGGATGGTGTATGATGGATCTTTCTGAACTGATGAGTTGATTGAAATAGGCAAGCTCACTAGTTAGTAACGTTATGCTATTGTTTGTGAGAGGGTCCAAATCCTTTTGCCTAAATTTCCCACTGATCCTAAATCAGGTGCATATGCATCTTGGGTCAAATGTCCTAACAATCCGACACGCAATAGTCTGACATCCTACCCCTAACCTTAACCCTAACTAACTGCACATGGAAGCCAAGACTGAGTCTTTACCAGCCATGTATGTTGGACTATTGATGCGTTGGACCAACATAAGCCTCTCTATATAAATGACACATCTATGATATGCCTGCACTGCATTCCTTTCAATTCACTTCAGTTCAAATCAGTAATGCAATTGCTTTATTATCATTGCATGTGCACCAAAATTACAATCCAATTACCACATCCAAGTTATACAAGCTCAACAACGGTAAAAAAAAGACCAAGTTTAGAGGTTTTAAGTGGTAAAAAGCACCCCTTTAATCAGAAGAACAACATAAACTGTCTGCCATATAGCACGGAGGCTTTGAAACAGCAGCAGATTACCCTAATCTCTGCGGCCTTTCGTATATACTGTCCCTGGTTTGACACCAGTATTAGAACAATACTCCCACGCTCTGCTGAGCAGCTCGCCGGTCTCTCCCAGCCTTCCCCGGCGTCAACACAGACACTGCCCACTAGCTCGGATGGGAACCCTGCAGAACGTAACCCCTGGGTGTTTTTGTAAGCTTTTGTAAGCTTGTGTACAGTCGTGGTTTAGTTTGGGCTGCTGGTCTTATGCCACATTTTTGTTACTGTACACGCTGGGGAGGCCAACCCGTGGCTCGCGAGCCGCATGCGGCTCTTCAGCTGGTTACATGTGGCTCTTAAGGGGCTTCCACATGAAACCATCAAAAACCTTTTTTTTATAGCAGGGCCCACCATTTATTCAGAATTTGAGCCATGGACTACCATTTGATGACATTTTAGCTCCACAGACCCCAAAGCTAAAGATTTTGTTTACTTTTGTCAACAATTCCAGGCTGGATTTCAGACAAAACAAAACAGTCAAACATACAGATCAAAATGACCATTAATCTTCTACATTCTCTAGTTGTGTAGACTTGGGCTAATTCACATGATGAATATTTTAACTCTTGAGAGTGTAAACATGAAACCAAATGGACCCGCAAGGGTCCATTTGGTTTCATGTTTACGCTCTCAAAGAGTTACATCTGGTTAACCAACTTTCCATCATTTAGCCTGGGGACCACCTGGAATCCTCTTTGATGTGGCTCTTTGCAGTAACACAATGAAAAATGTGGCTCTTAGTCTGTGACCGGTTGGCCACCCCTGTTGTACACGCTGGTGATGATAGACCAACCAACTGCTTGCCCTGTGAGCGTTCTGCCCTACTGTACTGTACTGTACTGTACTGCCAAAGGCCTGCCCCCCCTTTGTGTCAGAACGCAGGTTGGAGGAACGCGAATCGCAGAGGAAAATAGCTTGGTTTGTTTATATTTTAAAACAGTGCTTTTCAACCTTTTTGACACCAGGGCCCACTATTTATTAAGAATTTGAGCCACGGATAACCATTTTGATGACATTTTAGCCCCACAGACGCCAAAACTACAGTAAAGATTTATTTTGTTTTTGTCCACAATTCCAGGCTGGATTTCAGAAACAAAACAGTCAAAAATACGGATCAAAATGACCATGAATCTTCTACATTCTCTAGTGAAACATGAAACCAAATGGACCCTCAAGGGTCCATTTGGTTTCATGTTTACACTCTCAAAGAGTTACACCTGTTTAACCAACTTTCCATCATTTACCTGGGGACTACCTGGAACCCCCTCAGGGACCACTGGTAGTCCCCGGACCACCTGTTGAAAACCACTGGTTTAAAATCATCAACTCTCAGCCACTCAGTCACGGTCTGCCCCTAAGGCTGCTGACTGACTGACTGACGGAGACTGATCATCTTGTGTATACTCCGCTGATTGCACAAGTATGGTACTGTAGTCCTAGTGACCACATTGGCTGAAGCTTGTCTGTGAACGCCGCTATTCTAATCTTGCTCCTCTCGCACAGCTTTTCCTAGAAGGGATTGGCCGCCCCCTGCCTATACTCGGCCCGACTGGTTCCCCGCCGCTAGACGACCAGCAGGTATTACCATGAGCATAAATCCCTTATACTGTACATCTTCATACTGTAAATAAAATGGCAAAAGAATAAATATTCCACCATTCCATCATTTACGAATGTTGGAATATTTGGAACAATTTGAATGATTGATCACATATGCTGTGGGAGCACTGGCGCAGAGTGTGTTCTGGCCTCGAAGGATCAGTTTGTCAGTTTGTGGGACATAAAATACCACATCAGGGGGGGGGGCCTTCAACAGGACCCTTTGACGAAAGCACACTAACAGGGCTTTTTTAATGAAATGTGATCCTTGTAGTTGCTGATACTTTGCGCCTATCTTTCCTACTGTCGTACATTCAGATGTTAGTTTTGCAGCCCCAGACTCGGGATACACGTGGAGCGAGGTGGACACGCCTGAGATCGCAGGTAAGCCGCTAAACAGCCCCCCACCACACCCCTCACTGGCACTGGCAGACGGCACACAACATGACAATATGCTCTGTGTTGTGTAGCATAGCACAGGAGCTCCCAGCCTGGTATCCATTTTATATATCCGTCGGCAGTGCATGTTCCAAACACAGCGTAGCATGCCTGCCCCGTGTGACCGATATAGTCTGGTATCTGCTGGCCATATGTGTGTGTGTTGTGTGTTGAGTTTGGTACTATACTCCGTCTTGCCATGCCAGAGAGAGAGCTCTCATCGGGGATGTTTTTAATGCGTGCCATATGACCCTGGCGTATGGGATCCATTCCTGACATGTATCGCGTCGTAAGGGCGGGTTTATTGTTGGTGCATGCATGAGAGTGTTTGTGTTAGGGGGCACAAGGCCATTCTCCTCCTCTCAATGGCCTGAGATTGGTTAAGATAAAGCCGGTGCTTGTTTTGAACCAATCACGTTGGCCATAGGCGTTGACACTAAGGTCTCTGAGGCACTTGCCCATCGGGCAAGTGTAAGTCAGGTTCTACTTGCCCTCAGGTCATGGTCACTTGCCCCCCAAAAATATATTGTAAATTTTGCATTTAAGTTTACTTCCTACTTGGGTGCTTTAAACCAGGGGTTTTCAACACGTGGTCCCTGAGAGGGTTCCAGGTGGTCCCCAGCTAAGTTGGTTAACCAGATGTAACTCTTGAGAACGTAAAAATGAAACCAAATGGACCCTTACGGGTCCATTTGGTTTCATTTTTACACTCTCAAGAGTTAAAATTCATCATCTTAATTAGCCCAGGTCGCAATGACCACCTTCAAGACAAATTTATCTTGTGTTGTGTTATAGTGCACTAAGTTGCACACTTGCCCGATCGGGCAACCAGGTAGCAGTCTTCACTTGCCCGATCATTTTTTTTACTTGCCCCGGGCAAGCAGGCAAGTGTTAGTGTCAACCCTGGGCCATGTGGAAATGTATGTGTGTCTTTGCCACTGATGTCCACTGTGGGAATACTAACGGGTCTCACCACGTCCTCCTCTAGCCCGGGATCTCAGGCCTGATATCTCAGAGTATGAGCGATGGTATTATAACTTTGGAGCCTACCGTAAGTGACTTTCTATATTTTCATCATTTACTGGGACACTAACACGGTTGAAATGATGTCACACACAAGTGTATATAATATATATTATTATATTATAACACGCTGGTTATTTATGTTGGTCATTTTGTCACAGTAACGCCACACACACAGGCTTAGAATGCACACACACACGCACACACACACACACACACACACACACACACACACACACACACACACACACACACACACACACACACACACACACACACACACACACACACACACACACACACACACACTCTTCTGTGTTCTATGATTTCCTTTTTGGTATGAATATTAATTAAACATATTGTAATCTTCTCTCCCTTTACCATGAAGTTTCTGTCATTCTATTACTTCATATATCATTTGACCTGAGACACATTTTGTCATGAATCACTATGCGATAATGAGACCTCCCATATGAACAGTTACTTCATGCCGCAATTGTGCATGCCAGTATTAGAATTTACCCCGACACATTGTAAGTCCTACTAAGACTGCTTTGAAAGGGTGTGAGAATTTCATTTGTTTCTGTCAATGACGTTCAAAGCCGCTCAACACGTCTTTAAATCACCAACACCAAACAGCCATTGTGTGCGTATGAACCGGAGTCTCGTGGCAAAGAGCATACGACTCTCATCTTAAAGATTACAGAGCAACGGATCCATCTGCTTGACAGCACACGTCAAGACATCTAAATCTGGGCACAATATGGAATCGTTTTTGAAACCGGTGCCTAAGTGGTTTCTCCAGCTTTGCATACCCCACACAGTCATACGACCACACGTCAAAAACAGATGAAAGATTGAGCGAGAAAAAGGGACCAGGGAGAGTTCTGCCTTGGTGTGTTGAGGTTCTTACTACGTCAGGGCGTGTGCATGACTGTTTTAAGTGTTTACGTTTCAGTGCCCCGCTCCACTGACTCAGACAGCAGCCGCAAACTGCCACTGGACACTACCCACACTAGAGGTGAGTGACACGGCGGGATATGGTTCAACACCCTTTCGGATACAGGGGAGGCTTCATAGAGTGGCCATGATCTATTGCATCCATATGTCTATATGTCATGGCAATCCTCTGGGTTCTTATTGTTTAATGCTGATCTGTATGCAGCAAGTCATAACATGGGCTACAGCATACAAGACAAGGGAGGCCTGGCCTTCCTTGGGAATTTACTTTTCCAATTATCTACATCATGATTACTTCAGTAGAAATGATCATGATTGATACCTTAAAATGGGTTTTCATTTGTACAAAATATTGTGATAATTATATCAAGCTATTGAAAGAAATATATACTGGTATTACTAGGACCCTCCTTGAATGCAACAGAATATCTATTTGTGCTTGTTATTAAGATGCCAGGTGTCTTCCTCTTGGCTACTTAAAGGGTTAGATTGTTTTACGACTTGTAGGAAATACATGCCTTTGCAAAGGTGTTAATAGATGGTCCCATGGTGGAAGTTCTGGTCTGGATTTGGTATGGAATATTGAGTAGTTCCGGTTATTTGGTGGGGGTCCAGTAAGTAAGTAAGCCTTGCTGAGCCATGATGTCATGAGGCTAGACCGAGCCATGCGGCAGGAGCCTATCTCCTGTTTCTGTAGCATGAGGCAGCTTTGATGTACAAGTATACCCCCTGGGCATGACGCTAGTATGTCGCAGGGACTTAACCCCAATCCAACTCTTTATGCTGAGTACCGAGTCTTTGGTGGTGGTCCAGAGGCTACTCATGGGGAAAAAAAAAAAAAAAAAAAAAAAAAAAATATATATATATATATATATATATATATATATATATATATATATATATATATATATATATATATATATATATATATATATATATATATATATATATATATATATAACTAGCAGCATTTGTATTGTTTTATCAAATCATCTATTGCCCCACGAAATGACTGGAATTACTTAATATTGGCCAAAAGACCAGACCAGAACCCCACCACAAGACACAAGCATTCAATCAATAAACACACTATTTCCTATAGTCAAATCAAAGCATTTGAACTAACCCTTTAAGTGGTAATTGGGCTCTTGGCAGGATCTAATAGCATTAATACATATTTTCTTGTATTCTAGAAGCCTCCTTCAATATATTTCTTCATTTCTGTGGTTATAATAATGATATTATTATTATTATAATGGTGGTACTATCTACACTGCTGCTTTGTGGGGGTACTTTGCTAATGGTGAGCTCATGTTATCTACACAGTGGAGCCAGTGGATGCCTGGAATCCAGAAGCAAACCCTTATGATTTAGGTGAGATGGCTTTGCTCTGTCGCATGACTTTGGTTCTGTTTTTTTTTTCCAAGCACATCTTCTGGTCAATGAGTTGGGTCATCAGAGGAGAAAGGCTGCTCAAACCGTCAACCCAAAAAGACTCTTGGGTTTCCTCACTGCTGCTCGGTCTGTAATTTAACTGATTTAGAATGGATGTCAAATGGGACGACTTGGTGACTGAATCGGTTCCCGTTTGGTATAAAATCTTGCCACAACTGCCGCATCAAGTATACACATAAGAACTCTTTTGGATATGTAATGAAAGGGGAATTTGACCCAGTTTCACTTTAGAATGTGTTATTGGGAATTCTTTCATTCTTTTTTCTGTTTTCCTTTTTTTTCTTTTCTCTCAATATTGGATTAAAGTAGCCAATTTATTTTTTTTTCACCCTCATTTCAATTTAGTTATTATACCAATATAATCCTCCCCACACATTTCTTGCCATTGCTGTTGTTATATTATGCTATTGTTGTACCTGACTATTGGATCCCATACTAGTGAGGTCGTCTCACCAGGAGGTCATGGCACCTCTAGTTTCGGTCACCAGTCTTACTTCATCTGTGCTGCGACAATGAAAGCCTGGGCACATCTAAGGCAGAGAGTTTATCATTTATTATGTGGATTCAATCTGACTGACTCAGCCCTGGCAATCACCCCTTCAGGTTCTCAGGCACAAAGACACATCAAAGATACATTAAGTTCTTCTGATTGAATATGTGACACTGTTGTGTCACTTAGTGATTCTGTGTATGTTTTGTTTTTTTTAATTCTTGAGAATCTTGATGACAGGAGTAGAATAGAGCAGGGATGTCAAACTCAAATACAGAGCGGGCCAAAATAGAAGAATTGGTACCAATCGAGGACCAGACTGTGTATCAACGTGCACAGTCATCAGTTACAAGGCAAACGACCAAAATTACTGGCAAACGACAAATTTATCTCTCTTAGCAGTAAAATGAATGCAAAGAGGAAACTACATGCATTAAAAGCTGAAATGCATTACTAAAGCTTGGTTTCCTTTTCTGTGATCCTCACCAAGCACTGATTTCATACTAAAATGAGACAGTAAAGTGTGTGCAATATTCCAGGGCCAGTTCTAATATGAATTCAGCATCATTCCGCGGGCCAGAGATAATTCATTCACGGGCCTGATTTGGCTCCCGGGCCTTGAGTTTGACATATGTTGAATAGAGGAATTCAAAAGATATTTTATTCATGTCAGAATTTACACATCTGTTTGTCTATATCAAACAAACAAAGCTTATTCTGTGATGTAATGTGATGTTATTTATTCTTTAACTCATTCATAACATATTATTTTTTGGGGGGTTAAATAGCTTTATCAACATTTATGTTGTTACTGTGGCATAAGTGTATGTGTGTATTTTAAACTTTCCCAGGCTTCGGTGTGAGAGACCAAGACTCCATACCGAGGATACCAGAGCCAGTGTCCCAGGGAGACCCAAGTATGTCCCTTATACAGTATTGTCAGTGGCGGAAGAAGTACTCGCATTCTTTATGGAATTAAAAGTTGGAATACTTCAAAATGTACTTGAGTAAAAGTACAAACCTAACAGTATGACTATATTCTTAGAAATATGCTAAAAGTAAAACAACTCGCAAAATGTCTCATTTCACTCATTGAAAGTGTATTTAAAGAATCTATTGAAAATAGCCCAATCTACAAGCTAACAGTTCACATCACATTGTGACACATTGCAAACTTGTAGGTCTGCTATTTTTAGTTTTCAAACAAATCTAGTTGAGTAAAAGTACAATATTCGGTTCTGAGATCTAGTGTGGGTCCATTTGGTTTCATTTTTACACTCTCAAGAGTTAAAATATTCAACATCTGAATTAGCCCAAGTCTACACAAATACAGAAGGTTAATGGTCTGTATTGGACCATTAACCTAAGTTAGTGGTACTGTATGTTTTGACTGTTTGTTTCACAAATCCAGTTTGGTATTGTGGACAAAAGCAAAATAAATCTTTAGTTTTGGTGTCTGTGGGGCTAAAATGTCTTCAAATTGTGGTCCGTGGCTCAAATGCTGAATACGTGGTGGGACCTGATATCAAAAAAGTTGAAAAGCCCTGTCTTAGAGCAATTCCTCTTTTATCGTGCTTTTGATTGTTCAGTCATAGTAATACTCACGTTTGCAATGTGTGGTTGTGCACTGCAGACTGTAAGGTGGACCTGGCCTTCCTGATGGATGGGAGTTGGAGCATCGGAAAGCGTCGCTTCAAGATCCAAAAGGACTTCCTGGCTGAGGTGGCACAGGTCATCAATGTGGGCGTGGCTGGACCCATGATGGGGATTATACAATACGGGTATGCACTCGCTGTATCCCTGTATCCCCCTCTCATCCCCAGTGATCATTTATCCATATGTAACATTTTAAACTCGCAAGAGTGTGTAAGTGAACTGCCGGACTGGGTTCGTTTGGTTACTTTTTTACACTTTCAGAGTCACTCACATTATATTGTTGCTGTCATGCAAAACGCTTTTATCTCCGTTTCAAATTTGTATTTATTTATATTGTATTTATTTATATTTGCTATTTTCACTACTACTTGTCACAAACAAGTAGTAGTGAAAATAGCTGATCTAGGTACAATGAGTTGCGATGCAATAGGTTGCATTGTCAGTTTGTAAATCCCCTATATTTTAAGTTGTGTACTTTACAAGGCTTCCACACAACACAATATACAAATACCCACAAAATGACCTCATTGGTCTTTTCTTTGGTGATTTTCTTTCTTTTCTCCTGTGCAGGGATGACCCTGTGACAGAGCTCAGTCTGAAGACGTACTCCAACTCCAGAGATGTGAAAGCAGCTATAGATAAGATTACGCAGAAGGGCGGCCTCTCCAATGTGGGTGAGTCATCAGCATAACCATAGGCGGATTGGCACATGTTTTCCCACCGGGACAATTTTGCCTTTGCCAGGCCACCCTGGGGGGTGCAGCTGGTTAGCGTAAAAATGAAACCAAATGGACCCTTGCGGGTCCATTTGGTTTCATTTTTACACCCTCAAGAGTTATAATATCCATCATGTGAATTAGCCCAACTTAGTCTACACAACTAGAGAATGTAGAAGATTAATGGTCATTTTGATCTGTATGTTCCAGGCGAGCATCTAGCGCATTCTAGTGCATTTTGGAAGTGCCACTAGTGCATTTTGGATCTTGTCCAGGCCACTAGGTGGCGCAGGCCACCGGGAAAACTCCCTGTACTCCAGATGGCCAATCCGCCCCTGAGCATAACAAATAAATGACTACTTGAATCAAAGTATGCACTCCAGCAGTGATTCACAAACATCTTTCTTTAGCTCAAGTCAAGACCCAAAAGAGAAATTACAACGTAGATGTTTGTCCGGGGACCCAAATTAGTGAAAATAGCAGATCTGTAAGCTCATTAATTTACAGTTTCCCTTCTAGTTTTATAACTGCCCCAACAATACTTCTTCAAGGTTATGCTTAAAACAAAATAAATCACAGCTGCGAGTCAAAAGTACAATATTTGCCTTTGAAGTATTGAATGCAGTGGAGTAAAACTTCTAAGACACAGTTCACATTTACCACTTCAACACTTTTCCATGTATCTTCATATATTTGGTCCTCACTAATGTACATGATAAAATACCACTATTTCTTCCACACTGTCTGTGTCTTAGGAGGGCTGTGGGTAGTTCAGAAACCCATCTTCCATGTGCATCATCGATGTGGACACTTTTTACTCCTGAAAAGTTCATAATTCTCTCAATTATAAAAATATAAATATTTTTTCATAAAAATAATGTTTAAAAAATCTACAGAATGATGGTGCACATGGGTGGATTCCTACTCAGAAAACAATAGTGGTGGCCCCAGGCGGTTAGCTCAACCGTCTGGGAACCCTGGCTGCTAAGCCAGCCTGACGAGTGCCCCGGGTTCGATTCCCGAGCCCGGCAGCCTTGCCGCATGTCACTCTCCATCTCTCTCCACCTTTCCTGTCATACTACTGTCCTATCAATAAAGGCAAAAAACAAATCTATAAAAAAAAGAAAACAATGGTGGTATTTTATCATGTATATTTGCGTGGACCAATTACATGAAGATAGGTTGCAAAGTGCTAAAGTGGTCCTTTAAGTACAATACTCAAAGTGAATGTACTTCATTTGCTGTTGACCACTTGGCCATCACAAACATAACTGTGAAAGTGAAAGGGGCACAGTTATCGCTTGGCGATTCAAATTTTCACATGCAAGGATAGAATTAAATCTAAATTTGCCCCTAGACACTGTTTGCTAAATTACAGCTCTGCCTTTTGCAGGCAATGTTTTCTTCCTGGTCTAACCAAAAGCATTCTGGTTTTACCAGCTCAAGAAGGGTCAGCTTACAAGAAGCAAAGCTCTATTTTTCAGCTTTGGCTGGTGCGTCAGCACACATTCATTGCCACATGTGTTTCGTGGGATTGGCTCAAATGTGCAGCCTCATGCAAGAAGTGCTGTTTGTGTAAGTTAAGGAGCCCCCCTTAAGCAACAATGTCAACCCCACAGTCATTAAATACTGATCTCCTCCTGTTCCCACAGATATAGCATCGACCACCCGCTACGCTTTGACTGGCTTAATGATATATTGTAACTGTTTTCTGAAAGACTAAACTGTACAAACCATATGCTTTGCAGGGACGCAAATGTTTTTGTATACGTTTTGGGCAGAACGTGATATTTGTATGTCGAAAGACATGAATGCATGTATTCTTAGAATGTTGCTCTAGTAACGTGGCTACGTTTCCGCCCCACAGAGCCCTGATTATCTGAGCCTGCAGGCATACATAACACATCAACTGGTCTACTGTTCACACGTTCCTCAGACCTCCAAAATGTGAAAAGAATTATCTTGAATGTGAATTGATATTCTGTGTCCTGACTCCTGAGCTGCAATAGGAAAGCATGATACTTTAGGAATTACTCAAAATACATTATTCAGTCGGCTGTATACTACAATCCTTTTATTTGTATACGCCATATGGACAGAAAGCGGTGAGTGAGAGAGAGTGGCACAGGGAGTGACATGCAGCAAAGGTCCAGCAATCCAGGCCCATACTGCAATTGTAGTTTGTCTAGAAAGCCTTTGCAGCATGTTGTGAATAATAGTTACATTGCAGACTGTCTTAAAAAAATAAAGTGGCACAGTTACCCACTGAATACATAATAAAGCATTGGTTTTCAACCAGTGGATTCCAGGTGGTCCCCAGCTAAATTGGTACAGTTGGTAACCAAATGGACCTTTATAGATCTGTAACTCTTATAATCACAATCTCAAGAGTTAAACTATATTCAAACACCAACATACTGTAGTTTTCAAGAATATACACATATATTCAAACACCAACATACTGTAGTTTTCAAGAATATACACATTAAGAAAATGTAAAAGAATTATTATTTTGACCAACGTTTTGCCAGTTATCTCCTAAATTGTGGACAAAAACTTGAAAATCCTTTGCTTTTGGGTTTGAGAGACTAAACTCAACATTAAATGGTGGTCCGTGGCTAAAATGCAGAATGAATAGTGGGCCCTGGTATGAAAAAGGTTGAAAAACACTGATATAAAGTATACAATATATGTTCATGTGCTGAGTGAGTCTGCTGAGCTTTTTTACTGAAACAAGCCCCATGATCTAAATAAATATGACCCTTTTTAATACGGGTAATAATAATAATTATAATAATAGGCTTTATTGCCCCGAAGGAGATTTGTCTTCACAGTCTGTTCAGCATTAAACACATAGCACATTACATACTGTACAGCAAGACTAACTGTTCAGGAGAGTAGAAAACTATTTGTTTCAATAGCACAGGCAGACTACAGGGCATAGCTGAAATAAATGAAGGAACCGAAATTGACATGAAATAAATGCTTAAACATGTAGCTGGGTGTAATGTTTAAAGCTTTCAAGCCTGTTTTCTCAACTCTTTGTTTTCTGCAAGTCATTACTCTTACTCAATAAGTGAAGTCATCTGTAAAACTGGTGGGTCAAACTGAACAAACAATGCCATTTTGAAGCTAAGAGTCCCTGCATTCCCATAAAAAAAATGTAATAAAAAGAAAAAAAATCAATGACTGCCAATGACATGTGATTTGCACTGTCTGTGACACCAATATGCTCAGTGCCTGTCCACCAATGTGCAAGTGAATGCCTACTGCCCCCTTGTGTCTTGACAGGGAAGGCCATCTCCTACATCAACAAGCACTACTTCAGTGATGTGAATGGCAACCGAGGAGCGGCTCCCAACGTGCTGGTGGTGCTAGTGGACGGCTGGCCCACGGACAAGGTGGAGGAGGCTTCCCGGCTGGCTAGGGAGTCTGGCGTCAACATCTTCTTCGTCACTATCGAGGGTCCCGACGACAATGAGAAACACAATGTGGTTGAGCCCAACTTCGTCGACAAGGTATTGTTAGGCTGCTGCGTGTTTTACACATTGTCCTCTTTAGACATCCTGCTACGTCTGTGTCTTGCTGAAAATAACACGGTGGTTCACTGGTCTAGTAATTTGCACTTATAAAGGCTAAATGGTGTTGTCGGTTTGACGCTTTTGCTGGCGTTGAGTTGTGTTGATCTAAGGATGTGGTAGACAGTAAAAGATCTCTTGATAGAAGGTTTGTAATCTGGAAGTCCCTCCCCCTGAAATTAAATAGATCAAATAAAATAAGTACATCCACTTTAATCAGGGCTGGACTGGGACAAAATTCACGGGTCATTTTTCGCACAAATTTGGCCCGGCCCGGCCTGACCCACCATAGCCAGCCAGGAGCGGCAAAATCGATCGATCGATCAGTCGCGCTGACTGCGACTGATACGCCAGCAAACGTAAAACGTTTGCTGGCTTTGCTGAATGATGACCACTCATTTAGTATAACCACAACCAATGGACAATTGGCTGTGGCCGATATACAGTATACTGTAAGTATACACACGTACACATACTTTTTAAGCGCCCCTAGGGTCGCGGCCCATGAGGAGTATGCCGGTACACCTTATGGTCAGTCCGACCTTGACTCTAATACAGGGGTTTTCAACTGGTGGTTCCTGAGAGGATTCCAGGTGGTCCCCAGCTAAATGATGGACAGTTGGTAACCAAATGGACCCCTATAGATCTGTAACTCTTGAGAGAATTATTTAATTTTCAAGAATTTACACAATTAGAAAACGTAGAAGAATTGTTATTTTGACCAATGTTTTGCCAGTTTATCTCCTAAATTGTGGACACAAACTTGAAAATCCTGGGTTTTGGGTCTGTGAGATTGAACTCAACATCAAAGGTGGTCCGTGGCTAAAATGCTGAATAAATGGTGGGCCCTGGTATGAAAAAGGTTGAAAACCGCTGCTCTAATATATTTTATGCCAATCCCCTCCACCTCCACAGGCCGTGTGT
The DNA here is from genome assembly GCA_039105355.1 of Benthosema pterotum. Classification (NCBI taxonomy): domain Eukaryota; kingdom Metazoa; phylum Chordata; class Actinopteri; order Myctophiformes; family Myctophidae; genus Benthosema; species Benthosema pterotum. The sequence continues at coordinate 6,920,357 of CM076974.1, forward strand.
CGGACGAACGGCTTCTACTCTCTGCCCGTGTCCAGCTGGTTCGGCCTGAGGAAGGCGGTGCAGCCGCTGGTGAAGCGCGTCTGCGACACGGACCGCCTGGTGTGCAGCAAGACGTGCCTCAACGCCAACGACATCGCCTTCGTCATCGACGGCTCCAGCAGCGTGGGCACGGGCAACTTCCGCACCGTGCTGCAGTTCGTGGCCAATGTCACGCGGGAGTTCGAGATCTCGGACACGGACACACGCGTGGGCGCCGTGCAGTACACCTACGAGCAGCGGCTGGAGTTCGCCTTCGGCCAGCACAACAACAAGGCAGACCTGCTGAACGCCATCAAGCGCATCAACTACTGGAGCGGCGGCACCAGCACCGGCGCCGCCATCACCTACGCCGCCGACCAGCTGTTCAGCAAGTCCAAGCCCAACAAGCGCAAGATCATGATCGTCATCACGGACGGGCGCTCCTACGACGACGTCCGGGCGCCCGCGCTGGCCGTCCATCGCCAAGGTGAGGAGCGGAAATGAAATCGGAAACTGGAGAAATTGTTTCTTTTTGTGGAAGTTGCTGGCCCAGAAGCAAATTCCCGTTGATTTCCCACGACTTCCCTTGACTTTTCAAAAATGTTTTATATAAATATGTTTTACACTGCGGACAAAGCCAGCTGGAGTCATGACAACAAACAGACACAATTATTTGGTCCGATAAAATAATTAGTATGAAGAAATAAACGGCAGGATACAACGCCCTTTTTATTTTTCTTCTTAAAAAATATTTGATAATTTCACAAATCATGACAATGTTTTTAAACATGTTTTTATGACAAATCATAAAAAACATGGTTTCATGTTTTGCAAACATTTTGTATTGTAAAGCTCTTTGCACTGCACGTCATGTGTCATGAAAGGTGCTATATTTATGAAGTTTATTATTATTATTAGGTGTTCAACACTGTACTGTGTAAGTGTGCGTTTGAGCAGCACTTTGCTACCTTAAAGTGCTTGCAAAGCGCTCATTGTGACCGTGTTTCCCCTCTCCTGTGACCTTCCAGGTGTCATTGCCTATTCCATCGGCATTGCGTGGGCAGCCCAGGACGAGTTGGAGTACATTGCCACTGACCCCGACAAAGAGCACTCCTTCTTCGTGGACGAATTCGACAGCCTCTACAAATTTGTACCCAAGATCATCCACAACATCTGCCAGGAGTTCAACTCGCAGCCCAGAAACTGAGAAATCACATGGGGCGCAGAAGGACACAGAGGGAGGGAAGGAGGATAGGGTGGGGAATGGGAATATGGAAGCGACCATCTTGATCCCGCAGTGCCACCGCACCTATTGGGCACAGATTCTTAACAGAACATTGATAGCGTATCTGTTGCCCAGATCAGTGATGCTTCATTGGTTTACAGTACCAAATATTTTAACAGGGAGGTTATTAGGAATTCAACGGTTTGGGTTGGGATAACACAAATTAAAAAACAAACTAAAAAACTAAAAAGAGGTCACAGTTATTAAGATCAGGCTCCTGGGTAAAGGAGCCAACCACGGCTCACAACCACACTGATATTTCAAGGGATACTTTGAAGCTATGGAATTTGTCTTTGTGATTGTCTTGTCAGTGAACTTGTTCACCAGGGTGGTGTTCTATGAGCGGGTCGCACAGGAGAGGCTTCATTTCATCTCAAGAGATCAGCACAAGGGGGAAATGAACGATAGAAATGTTGTGTGCATCAGCCTTCCTTAGTGTCTCAGGCAGTTTTCCAACCCTTTGTTTATCTCTAAAATGAAAGACGGTTGCATGTGCGACCCGCTCATTATCTTTAATTGGCTATGTATAAGGAGTCTGCACCATGCTAAAGAGCACAAGGGGTCTCGTTTTCCCCAGCGTAACAGTGCCATAGAGACAGAGTGTATTTCCGTTCTTTATTATGCAATATGACGGACAAAAGTAAAACTACCTTATTGGGACATGGTGCTTGCGAAAGGTTAGATTGTGCATGCCTAGCACTTGCTCTTATGGCTTAACATAACTGCATAAACTGAAAATGGTGCTTTTAATACAGTTCTCTTTAAAGAGGACATACTTAGAAAATGGTGCATTTTGATCATCCTAATAGGAGATTTGATAGTATTAGGGACATTGTTCAAGTTCCTCTCAAAAAGACATTGGTGCTGCTTGATGGCTTAAAATTAAATGATTGTGCTTGTTCACATGCAACCAATTGTACACTAACAAATGGATGTGAATAGGCCCACGTTGTGCCTTCTAAAGCCACAAAATATGGAATAGTATTTTGGACAGTTTTTGCTGCTGCCCTATGCGCCAGCCGGCGTAATGGGGATAAGTCAGTAAACTTTGGACAGTTGTGTTCAAGAAGTTGGGATAGGGGAACGACGGAGCGTTGCAGGTTGTCCAGTACGGTACGTAACCCCGTATACAGTGATGACAAATCATACATTTCTCAGGAATGTAAGCAGTCCCTCTCATCACTTTCTAATAGCGTGGTTGCTTTTTACATAATGTAGACATGTCTTGGTCTTGTTGAAAGAGTATTTATATTCTCCCTGTTAAGTTTGTACATAATGCATATTAAAAAAAAGCATTTTGCTTATAATGTTCAAATTCATATTTGATCGGTATTTTATTGCAATTTTTAATAAAAATGAAAACAGAACATCAGATGAGCATATTTCTATAGTGAACTGTAAAGTATAATGTCTATGTGTTGCTGCTTTCTTGGACACACACAAATATCAAAAATAGCAAATCCACAAGCTTGAAAACACACAGAGCTACGTGTTTTGAGTTGACAAAATTCCTTATGAAGCAGTCAAGTGTTAAGGTAAATGCTACACAGAACATCGCAAGATTGCGAGTCATTTTTCATAGTTTTTATTTGGTCATGGTCATGGTCAGATTTTCAGCGCAGAGATTCCATGTTCAAAACCCAGTCTGGAGTATTTCAAACTGGCTAACATACAAAAGAACATTTCAACAGTAACCTACTAAGAGACATTTGCAGACTGATGATGAAGCCAGGATTTTTCATGTTTAAATCCCAGACCTTTTACAGTTCATTATTTTTCAGCAATTAACTTTGGCAGTTAGCCAAAATCCCCATCCAGACCCCACATTCATTCGAATCTCTCACATTCAAACTATCCGGCCCCAAACCCCCGGTCATTTCAGTCATTTACCGTCCACCTAAACCCAACCCCTGCTTTCTCTCTGACCTGTCAGAATTTCTCACACACCTCAGTTCCATATCCCCATCTGTCTCACTTCTTGGAGACTTCAATTTCCATTTGGACAACCCCACCTGCACAGCTGCATCTGATTTTTTGGATATTCTGACTACCTTCAGCTTCACTCAACACATTGATTTCCCCACTCATGTCAAAGGCCACACCCTTGACCTAGTCTGCTCCACCACCAGTAACATCAGTCATATAACCAGCACCAATTTTGGTACCAGCATCTCGGACCATTTTGCCATAAGCTTCCATATTGTTACTCCCAACCCTCCAGTGAAGCTTGAGCGCACCATAAAGTTTAGGAAGCTCAAGTCCATTGATTCCTGGGGCAGTGGCTGCCCCCTCACTGTGGAACGCACTGCCACCTGACATCAGAGCTGCCCCCACCCTGCAACTGTTCAAAAGCACACTCAAAACTCATCTCTTCAGACTTGCTTTTCCCACATAGTTCTCCACCCCCACTTTTTACACCGACCCTGTCTCTAGTTTTAACCTTTTAACCTTTCTTTGTTTTCTTTTCTTTTCTTAATAAAGTTATTTGTTTTTTTTCTGTAAAGCGACTTTGGGTACCCTGAAAAGCGCTATATAAATTGTATGTATGTATTATTATTATTATTATTATTATTATTATTATTATTATTATTATTATTATTATTATTATTAAATTACAAAATAATGCTTCAAGAGCACAATAACACAACTTGATGATGCCATCAAGTTGTGTTTCACCATGTTCTCCCTTTCTAGGAAACAGAAGGGGGGACTTGTTTTAATTTATGCCCACACAACATCTCTGAGGCATATTAATGACAGTGAAATGTTGAAAATGGGTGAAATTCCTCTGTCAGTGCGGGCAGACTACAGGATGGATACCGGACTTTTTACGCTCTGAAGAGAGGCTCTTTGAAATACTTCCGAGGCTTTGGGCGGTTCCGAGAGGAGACACACAGCAGAGCCAAAGTGGGACAGAGCTACGACAACCTACAGCAGACAGAGAAACATAGTAGGCTACTCAGACTGACATTAAAGCCCAGCTTTAATTAACTTAAATGAAATCCCCTTATTTTAGAGCAGTGGTTTTCAAACATTTTGACAAATGGACCCACATGGGCCATGCCATTTGGTTTCATGTTTATGCTCTCAAAGACTATAACCGGGTAGCCAACTTTCTATCATTTAGCATGGGGACCACCTGGAACCCTCTCAAAGATCAACCACTGGTTGAAAACCACTGTTTTAGATGTTTTGATCTAATACAGGGGTTTTCAACAGGTGGTTCGGGGACCACCAGTGGTCCTTGAGAAGGTTCCAGGTGGTCCCCAGGCTAAATGATGGAAAGCTGCTTAACCAGATGTAACTCTTGAGAATGTAAAAATGAAACCAAATGGACCCTTGCGGGTCCATTTGGTTTCATTTTCACACTCTCAAAAGTTAAAATAGTCATTTGAATTAGCACTATTTAATTAAGAATTCTAGTGTTTTGTTTGCAAAATCCAGCCTAGAATTGTGAACAAAACCAAAAGAATTCTTTAGTTTTAGGTCTTTGGGGCTAAAATGTCCTCAAATGGTGGTCCGTTGCTCAAATGCTGAATAAATGGTGGTCCCTGGGGTCAAAAAGGTTGAAAACCCCTGATCTAATAGTATAACATATAGGCTACATTACAGAGACTTTAGTTGTTACTGTACTTGACATGTTTCACACATGGCCTGAAATAGCTCTTTATTTACTGTACACCGCCCTCGTTTAAATCAATGCCTTGTTTGTCTAGCCTGGTACCACACTGATTTGTCGTTGGCAACATAAACGTTCAATATATGAACGTTAAAGTTTCCATCTCCATATCATGGAAACTTTAACGTTCATATATTGAACGTTTATGTTGCCAGTGACAAATCAGTGTGGTACCAGGCTATTGTTTGTCCCTATGCAGGCTGTGCAGCTCATCAGTTTCTGACCCTCAATCAGTGTTGCCAACTGCCAAAATCCAAAATGCACTAGTGGCACTTCCAAAATGCACTAGGATGCGCTAGAGCAGTGGTTTTCATACCAGGGCCCACTATATTCTGCAATTTCTGGGACTAATTCAGGAGAAATAACTTGAAAAATCTTCGTCAAAATAGCAATTATATAATTTAACTCTTGAGTGCATAAAATGAAACCAAATGGACCCTAAGGGTCCATTTGGTTTCATTTTATGCTCCCAAGAGTTACAGATCTATAAGGGTCCATTTGGTTACCCAATGGTCCTTTCTAGGAAGGAAGGAGGACTCTATCATAGGAGGAAAAATGGTGAAAAACAAGGGTTTTATCTCTGGTGCCTGTCAAACAATTTCCCCCCAACTCACCAGCAAAAAAGCACTAGATTTTCCGCCAGGGGTTTTTCACTAATTTTGGCGCTAGGGAGCTCTAGAAAAGAGCTAAATATAGCGACAAATGCGCCAAGTTGGCAACACTGCCCTCAATGTCGCAACTCTGCCTATGGTTCCGGAACTGACGTGTTGAAGTGGGCGGGGCTTAGGGGTTTAAAAGCAAAAGCCCGCGCAGACAGCAGGCTCTCTGTTGATGCTGTGGCTGTCTGAGGTATGTAATGTTTGTTCACAATCACACGGTTTTATACAACTTTAACACTGTTAAACTTGTATAAAACCGTAAGTTAAACTTTCCTGTGGCTTTATAGGACCGTTGGTTGTTCATTGCATTGGTTTTCAACCAGTTTGATACCAGGGTCCATTATTTATTCAGCATTTAAGCCACACAGTCAGTGTCAACAGTTCAGCTGTATTGATGTATCATTGGTACCATTAGGATGGATAACAAGCAAATGTTCCTCAGAATAACTATTCTTCTTCATTTCTCGATTTCAATTCAGTTTCTCAATTACAATTCTCTTAACTGTGTGTATGGATGTTATGCTAATTTGGTAATTCAGATGTTCAACTATTTTAGATGTAACCAAATGTAGCATTTGGTTATGCTATCAAATAGTTAAAGTTTAGATCTTTAACCCTTTTTGACCTAAAAATATCAGATCTACAAGCTCATAGTGTGTCATTTGGTGGTGTGCTTTGAGCTTGTAGTTCTGATATTTTTCAATAGCTAAAGCTATTGCCTAAAGTTAATGCTATTGATTCAAATGGCTAATGCTTCTAATGATTTCAATGGCTAAAAAGCCAATGCTTTCTCTGGCTAAATGCTAATGATTTATGTTGATCCTAATGCTAATGTCTTCAGTAGCTAAATCTAGCTAATGTTAACTTGATGCTTTTGCTAGCTAATGTTTTCACTAGCTAAAGCTAATGTTAATGCTACATTGCTAAAAACCCACATGTTTACCCTAGCAGGTCCAGTTGGTTCCATTTGTACACTCTCAGAAAAAAGGTCCTGAAAGAAATACAACTTGGTGATTTCATCAAGTTGTGTTTCACCATAGTAATGTTTTTTTCCCCAAAACCTCCATTTCTAGGAAACACAGGATGGATTTATCTCCACACAATATCTCTGCTGGAAGTTTCCCTTTAAAGGGGAACTCCACCCATTATGTCATATACCTTAGATCAGGGGTCTCAAACTCAATTTGCCTTGGGGCCGCTAGAAGCAGAGCCTGGTTGGGGCCGGGCCGTAGCCGCAGCGTGCCACATGGACCAACGTTTTTTGCCGTTTCAAGCCTATTTTTTCCCACCCATTTCACTTAAATTTAGGGTTAAAAGTAGGCAACCAGATTGAAACTCACCAATGTGGGATAAAGAGTGTGTACATATGAAGTGTTGTCACACAAAATAAAACAAACATTTCTACAGTATAATAGCATTTCTATTCCTTCCTTCCTCTTCATATACCACTGTGCTATCTGTTGCATTCAGTAGCACATAGGACTATAAAGATAATAACTGTAATTGAACACTATTATATTAACTATTTACTGGACAATACAAACTACAAACAATACACCTGGAAAAATAACTGGACCAGCCAACCCAACAGCAAAGGGGCTCTAATTTGACTATGATGGCATGAATTACAACCAATAAGGAACCACTAATGAAATGTTTACTTTATCAATGTATATTCCTCCAACAGCAATTTTCAACTTATACAGCCACGACAAAGTACTACCATAAAATAAATCAAATGAAAAATATAGTTTGTCAGTGTCACTGAGAAACTAGTCTTGCAAACATGACACTAGAGTAGACCATCAGAATCGCCACTTAACTAGCAGCATTGATTTCCCAATAGTCGTCATTGTTTTACACGTGTCTAAAAGGGATTTTATTTATTTGCGCTGGCCTCTTTGAAAACTATAGCCCCGTTGTGCGATCTCTCATCTTCGATGGCAATGCTGTCTGCAGTGGTCGCGCAACGGGGCTTTGGAAATACTAATCAGCACGTTCGGTTTCTGACCCCACAATGTCGCAACTCTACTAGATGGCATGATTCTACCCAGCGCAGCCTGGGTAGAGTAGCTATGTAACCCTGGAGTACAGACAGAGCAATGCAGAAACCGTTCACTTATTGGAGCAAAGGGGACAACAAACAGCTCATTTGAGGCTACTCACCACAGCTCGACGTGCTGCCTTATAAGCCATGCATCCGCCCGTATCGGGCTTTAGAAAACATCTCCGCTATCATTATTTATCAAACCGAACGCAGTCCTTGGTAAAAAGGCAAAGTTTTCTTTTCCCTATGTGTGTTTGTAAACAAGGAGCGGTGGGCGCCATGACAGTATCTCGCCCGTACTGCAGCCAATGGCGTCATTGCATTTCGTCAGATTGACAGTTCAGCGACAAATCAGAATGAACTAAACTGCACGGGGGGAGGGGCGTGTTTCAGGGTTCATATCCGGTTCCTCTTGCTATTCTGTGTAAATGGCAAAGCCAGTAGGCGGGCTTTAAACAGGATCTCAGCAATCAGCAGTCAATAGTAACAGACTGTTCTCCCGCAATTGCTTTTGGTTGCCAGGTCGGCATCTTGACGGGGGGGGCCGTCGCGGGCCACATTAACATTAAACGTTCATATTAAGGTGGGGGCCATAAAATATCATCTCGGGGGCCGGAAATGGCCCGCGGGCCGGCAGTTTGAGATCACTGCCTTAGATGTTGTGTGGACATGATGGGGGGGAGTTCCTCCAATGCTGTATTTCCTAAAAATGGAGGTCTGAAAAAAATCATTAACATGGTGAAATACATCTGATGACTTTTCTTTCAGACCCCCTTTTCCTGAGAGGGTACAAATGGAACCAAATGGACCCGCTAGGGTCCATTTGGTTCACATTTGTACCCTCTCAGGAAAAGTTTGAAAATAGGTAGAATTACCCTTTAAGGTGGAGAAAAATAGCTTATGTTTCCAAACTTGGCTGGGCTAGTTTATATACTGTATGTAGATTTGTACATCTACATCTGTTAACGATCACATTTTTTTGTCTCACAGGTTGATGTGACCTACTGACCTCAGATGGCGTCGTCAGTTGACAGCTGGTGTAATGGAGTGTCTGGGACGCGACCAGAACCTGTTCATACTGTCTTCAACCTGAGCAGCACAAGGCCCCCCACGGACCCCCACGGTACGTACCTGCATTACATGAGACTGTAGAAGAAACCTATAGGGCTGTGTCACCATTATAACATGTTAAGATAATTATTTATTTGTCAAGCAAATAATTGCAATTAAAGGTACACTCCACTTATATTTTTTTTTTGCAAAAGACAGAGTGGCCCTCTATTGAAGCTATACTGGGTTAACTTCCTGTTGGTTACTGCTGTTCACACAATCACAATCCACAATTAATCTTTTTCCACAAAATTGATATTTCTTAGGGTCATTGCACTGCATAATTCTTCAGGTCCCCGTGGCTATATTGAGTGGTTACACCCCATTGTATTCCCGGGAGTTGAGGAGTTATTGATTTTCAAATTTAAACTTTTTCCACAAACAAAATTAACATATCTCAAAAATATGTTGTTGCACCCCTATTGTATTGAGCCTTTTCCACTAAACATGATACCAAATGAACCCTAACGGGTCCATTTGGTTCCATTTGTATTATCAGAAAAAAGGTCCTAAAAGAAAAATAATTAACATGGTGTAACACATTTGATTTTTTTTAAAGTTGTTACACCTGCTAAATATAGTGACAAATCTGCCAAGCTGGCAACACTGGATCTAATGATCATTTAAGGGAAAAAAATAATTTAAAATTCTGAGATTTCTAAAATGCAATCTATTATTTTTAACAGTTGTGTTTGATGAAACTTTTAGGCTTCATAAAGCAGTTGCATGAGGCACTGTCACAATTAAACACTTAAATTAAAATTGCCCCGCTCCCCTATTCATTTTATTTAGGGTAATTTTATTATGAGTGACTCCTGTTATTATTAGCAGCACTGGTTGCGAAATTGAAGTGGCCCTTTAAAAGCATAGTTCAGACTTTTGGAAATTAAGTTGTATGAAATACTGTTTGGATTTAGTGGTGTCAACTGTATCAATTGACTCCTGTGGTGAGAGTTCGGCTCTAGTTTGGGTGAATGTGAAGTAGTTCTGGTCATTTTGTGGAGGTCATTGGGGCCGCGTGGTAAAAGTAAATGAATACAAAAAACTATTGTCATTTGTATTGAATTGGTTCTAAAACTTTAGCACATCCTTCCCTCATCACACGACACATGGAACTACTGCTTGGGCATAGTAATATGGACACAAACAGTTCCCTATGAGAGGAGTCAAGAAGCATGTGCTTATAATTCAACAATACAAATGATGTTGGTGTTTTGGTTTCATTTACTTTTACTGCGTGTCGCCAGTGACCCAACAAAATATTCACCCAAACCAGAAACTCCCACCACGGGACTCTGGACATTTAATACAGTTGACACCACTATATTAATGGCAAGCATTTACTACAGCTTAATGTCTAAAAATCTAAACTATCCCTTTAATGGGTTGAGTCATTCACAATTTTAATAAAGTTAAATAATGGTGACACAGCCCTGTTAGACTATGCTATGACTTCCACGATGTCATCTTGTAGGCTAAACTTGTAGGCTAAAGTTTTCTTTCCTCGTGTCATTTCAGAACATGAAGCTTACCAGAGGTACGGAGTCTACGCCGTTGCTGCTGCCGGGTGCTGCTGTTGCTGTTGCTGCTGGTTGCTGTTGCCGTTGGTTGCTGTTGCCGTTGCTGTTGCTGCTGCTGGTTGCTGTTGCCAGTGAATGCAAGTAATGATTCCACTGCTGGGTGCTGTTAGCAGTGAGAGGTTAGTGAACCTTTGGCTTCCTGCTGCTTGTATAAGTGAGCTACATGCTACCATACCGTAGGGTTGTCTTTCTCGCCGTGTGGAACGCCAGCCCACGTCCCATGCCACTCTGGGGCTATGTGTAAATTGGAGGCATTAATTGAGTGCCTCCACATGAATCAGTTAACTGATTTAAGAACTGCATTCGATAATCCAGATGATTCAGTAGCATAATCTACCTATACAAACTCATAGCACAGCACAGAGTGCCACTCTATGAGCTTGTAGATCTGGTATTTTTCAACAGTTAGCACTTTTAACCGTGAATTTAAAGGTCAAGTGCTATGCCTTCCCGTTAAATGATTTAAATCTGTCAGCCTGTCCACATCACATGTGTACACGCTTTTCTAGTGTCAGGTCTCCCTTTCTCTTTGCTTTAAAATAAAGTTATTTGTTTTTTGTCGTTAGAGTTTTTAATCGCATTTTATTTTTTAAAAAGTATTTCCTTCCTGTCCTATCCTTCTGTCCTATCTATTGCCCTTCTTCACTAGTCTACTGTGTACAAATGTGATGTGGAGTTTATGTGATTTGTCTGGTATCATTATGGTAGCATGTAGCCTGCTTAGTTGCGTTTAAGTCTGTGTGCAAACTAGAGAGAGCGATTCTATGCAATCACCGGCAGTGGCGGCTGCCGAGAGAGCCAGTGCAGCTGGTATTATCTGGCAAACCTTACCTTAACCAAGTCCTTAGGCTTGGTTAAGGTAAGGGTTGCCGGATAACACTAACCAAACCCTAACCATGGTGCTATTCAGAACTGCCATGGTAGGTGCCAATCCTGCTGGCACCGTGGCAATGTGATGTCCAAGCCGGCAATGCAGACGCAGGTGATTGCATACGCTCTTTCTGGCAAACTAACAGAGGAAGCAAATGATGGCCGACGTGTCATTTGATTCCTTGGTTAGTGTGTGTTGTGAGTTTAATGGCTGATATTGAAGGTAAGTCAGTGTAGTTTATTACCTTTAGTTGTCGGGCAGAAACCTTTTTTTGTCAATTAATTTGTTACTCTGTTAACAAATTACTCTTTCCCAGTAAAATAAATGTTTGCGACGTAAAAGGTTTCTCGCCGACAGCCGTCTTTTCTCTTCTCTATTCTTTGCTTTAATAAAGTTATTTGTTTTTTGTTGTATCAGACTCTGTTGATCGACTTTTATTTATTCGCTTTTTTAGTCATTTCTTTCTTTCTTCTTGCTTTGTTGTGGTGCGTTAATCGGGTTGCGTCTTGCGTAGGTTTTGTTTTTTACTTGCGTTGCGCCATTTGCATACAAATCATTATCACGTGAGTTCACATCAGATATGAACACAGGCCCGGTATGTGATGTGCATTTATGTGATCATTTCACAGCTTGTCATTCACGTCGATCAACGTCGTTTTATTCAGGCGAGGTACATGCAGGAATTCCAGTTATCAACTTGAGGGGAATTCCTCCCATTTTCAACATTTGAATGGGAGGAATTCCCCTCAAGTTGATAACCGGAAGCAATGTAAGCGCATCGATCACGTCGTACTAATTTTGTTTATTGCTGTTGTATGTTGTCCTGATGTCATCCACTAATGTTCATAGTGTTGCTGACAAATAATGTGGCACAATTGAGCTTCGCAGATTTGATTTTGATTTTCGCAACATTTTCACCATTTTCAAAAATATCAGACCTACAAGCTTGTAGGTCTGATATTTCAATAACTAAAGTAATGCCAATCATGGTAAGTATTGCTAAGTAATGCTAATGCGAAGTAATGCTAAAGCTAAGTACTGTTAATAATGCTACGTAATAATGCTAATTGGTGCTAATAATGCCAAGTAATTATTGTTAATGCCAAGTATTAATATGCTGATGTAATGCTAATTGATGTTGATAAGTAATGCTAAGTATTGCTAATGCTAAGTAATTGTCCACAAAAACATTAGGGCTAACTACTTGGACGGAGACCAAGGAAATGTATTTATTTTGTTTGTGTTCATAAAGTGCTCAAAGAGCTTAAAGTGAAAAGCGCAGCAGCAAACATCTAGGTCATAAGACCATCGTTGGTGTTTATATTATAATTTGCGAGTAATGTTTCACCACGTAATCCCACATCACATATGAACACAGGCCCGGTATGTTATGTGTGTTTATGTGGTTTTTGTCTCGTATCATTTCACATCATGTCTGCCTGCATCACATAATGCACACAGGGTTAGGTTAGGGTTAGGTATGTGGTGCAGGTTGATGAGATGTGTCTTATAATGTACGAGTGGATCTATGTATGCTGCCATTTGCAGCTAAAATGTCAATGAGGCATGGACGATGGACCTATGACCCAAACGTTTGCTGCTGCACTCTTCACTTGTAGCACTTCGTAGCACTTTATGAGCACGGAAAAATAAAATGTTTTCTTAGTTTATGTCTGAGGAGTCTACCTTAAGGTATTTGTGGACTCTGTCTTTTTTGTATGTATAATGAAAAATATCACTAATTTATGGATTGTTAATGATTAAAGTTTAAATTTTGTTTTATGTAGTCTATTATTGGTAATATGATCTGTGCTAAGGGTAAAAATGTTGTATACTGTTGTGAAGTGAATTTACTGTTGTAATGTTTTGTTGTCGGGGAGGTTGAAATGTCAATGTGATTGATTTTTTTTGGACCTGTAAATTACAACAAAACAAACTATGGCGCTTGTGTGGACTTCTGGTTTACCGGAACGGGGTTCGATTCCCTGCGGTGCCCTGCTCAATGTTGTATTTGCATGGTCTCTTTATTTTTTTTGTCATTTTGTTGTATAGATGACCCCCAGATTCTTTACTGCATTTGGACTCCCTACAGTTACCAAGTCTATTTAGTAAGGGACTGTAGCATATTGGGTCTAAATGGGAATATGTACTATGAATAATACTATTGCAGGAAATGGGAGAAGTCCAAGCATGTCCACATTTCACTATTGAGCGGTGCCTAACGCACTCCACTTAACGTAGCAGTGTGTGTCTGTTCCTATTCATATCCAACTCACTAGACATCCTTTTTGTAACTGAAACCTGGCTACACCTGGGCGAATCCGTTGCCCTCACTGAACTGGTACCTCCTGACTGTACAGTAATTAACTCTCCCAGGACCACTGGCCGTGGTGGAGGGATAGCAACTATTTTTAAAAATTTATATTATAAACCCCTTTTACCTCCATTTTCCTCCTTCGAACTGAGCTTGTTCGAACTGGGGCGCACAAATCCAATTCTATGTGCAGTAATCTACCGCCCACCTAAATGCAACAAAGACTTTATTAGAGTTTTCAGAGTTCCTTGCTGGGGTTGTAGTCAAATATAATACAATCCTTACGGTTGGCGATGTTAGTTTACATTCTTTCTGCTGTGTCTCTAAGCCGTTGGCCAAAGATTTTATTGATACTGTCGATGCTTTTAATTTTATTCAACATATTACTGAACCCACCCATGAGCGTGGTCATATTTTAGATCTTGTATCTTGTAATTTGAGTGCATTGCATTTCGAATGTCCAAGTGTGTGGTACTGTTTTATCTACCTGTTTTAATTGATTTCATTTTACCCTGCCATACTCTAAAACCGTGTGCTCCTATGCGCCACGGCCGCATGCTCAAACCCTCCACTCCTGCTCAATTCAGCTCAGTTTTTTCTGCTCAGCCGATCACTTTAGATGGACACAATAATACCGAGCAACTAACAACCAACTTTTTGTCCGCCTGTGCCATCTCTCTAGATTCCGCTGCGCCCCTAAAAATCATGCGCCCCCGTCCTAAGACTGAGCCCTGGCTAAATGATGCCACTCGCGCTGCCAGACGAGAATGTCGGAAAGCTGAGCGTAAGTGGAAAAGTGATAAGCTCCACACATCATATGACACTCTTAAAACTTGCTGGAGAAAATATCAGCATTGTCAAGGCGGAAAAGAACAAATACTTCTCAGCTATCATTTCAACCAATGCGGATAAACCACAAGTTCTTTTTAAAACTATTGAAAGTCTGTTAAATCCACCCCTATCTACGCCTCTCCGGAGGTATGTGAAAGCTTCCGCTCCTTTTTTATTGACAAAATAGCCACTATTAGAGCCCTATTCCCACCCCCGGTTTTAATCCCCCTGACATCTGCTGTGCAGATTCCTCTTTTTAACCAGTTTGAACCGGTATAGCTTGCAGCACTGTGATATTGTCGAAAAAATGAAACCCTCATCCTGCCCGGTAGATGCCATCCCCACCCGCTTATTTAAGGAGGTCTGGGGGACTATTGGCCCTGCAGTCCTTAAAATAATTAACAGTAGCCTTACTACAGGAGTGGTTCCCTCACAGTTTAAAGCAGCAGTTGTGGAACCCCTTATCAAAAAAGCGAACCTGGACACTTCTGTACTTTCTAATTACCGGCCAATCTCTAAGCTCCCTTTTATTTCAAAGATTTTAGAAAAAAACAGCACTTTTACAGTTACAGTCTTTTTTAAACGAGCACAACATTCTTGAGACGTTCCAATCTGGTTTTAAAGCATTTCATAGCACTGAGTCGGCTCTGCTAAAAGTTTTTAATGATATTTTAATTTCCACTGACAACGGTGACAATAATTCTTTTACTCCTAGACTTAACGGCTGCCTTTGATACCATAGATTTTAAGGTTTTAATCTCTCGTCTGGAGCACAGTGTAGGTATCAGGGACACTGCTCTTGACTGGTTCAAATCTTATTTACACAATAGATCCTTCTTAGTTAAATTTGGTCACCATACTTCCTCCCCTGCCCCCCTGGTATCTGGCGTTCCCCAGGGCTCGATTCTTGCCCCCATCCTGTTCTCCCTATACCTCCTCCCCCTAGGACTTTTTTTTTTTTTTTTTAAACATGGCATCTCCTATCATTTTTACGCAGATGACTCTCAAATATATATGCCACTAAATAGAAATAGTAATACTCCCCTGTCCCCTTTATTTGAATGTCTGAAGGAGATAAAAAGAATGGATGGCCCAAAACTTTTTAAATATAAATGAAAGCAAAACGGAAGTAATAATGTTTGGTCCAAGTGCCAGCAGAACCCTACCACCCCTAGACCTGGGCCCACTTCAATCTTATGTAGTACCCATGGTCTCTAATCTAGGAGTAAAAATGGACAATGCTTTTAAACTTGACAAACAAATAAATCCAGTTATCACCTTAGGCTTTTATCACAAATTAAATCAGTTTTATCCCCCAAAGATCTGGAGAAGGTGATACATGCTTTTATCACAACGCGCCTTGATTACTGTAATGCACTTTATGCTGGCATCACCCAGGCCTCCCTCTCTTGCCTCCAACTGGTCCAGAATGTGGCTGCTCGTCTTTTAACAGGAACCAGGAAACACGAACACATCACTCCCATTTTAGCTGCTCTCCACTGGCTCCCGGTACATTTTAGAATTCATTTTAAGATTTTATTATTTGTTTCTAAATCGCTACACGGACTAGCTCCATCTTATATATCTGACCTTATCCAGATTTATGTCCCAGGGAGGGCCTTGCGGTCAGAAAATGAACTTAGTGGTTCCTAGAGGACGGTGCGAAAGACGAGGGCACCGAGCTTTCTCTCTCCTGTGCCCTAAGCTATGCTGGGCCCTAAGCTATGGAATCAGCTACCCAGACACATTAGAATGTCTCAATCACTGTCCGTTTTTAAAACACAACTAAAAACGCATTTTTACTCCCTGGCTTTTAACAGTGTTTGATCTTATTGTTTTGCATGTTTTGTATTGTTTTTATTTATTTATTTTATGTTCTTATTATTGTATCCTTTGCTGTATTTTAATTATGTTTTGATTTTTTTCATGCTTTTATTGCTAATTGTACAGCACTTTGGCCAACTTCGTTGTTTTAAATGTGCTCTATAATTAAAGTTGGATTGGATTGTTCCAGTACGAAAAGCGGCAACACTGCCATGCTATGCCGTCCAGTGTTTGCTGGCTGTGGGCGTTATGTCAAATCGACCAGAAACAGTTGTATAGCCTAATTCATATCAGTGGTATTCAACCTTTTTGATAGCAGGGGCCACTGTTGATTCAGGATTTAAGCCACGGAAAACACCATTTGAGGACATTTTAGCGCCACAGACCCCAAAACTAAAGATTTCTTTTGCTTGCCCACAATGTGAGACTTGGGCTGATTCAGGTGATGAATATTTTAACTCTTGAGGGTGTAAAAATGAAACCAAATGGACCCTTGTGGGTCCATTTGGTTTTATTTCACTCTCAATGAGTTACATCTGGTTAACCAATTTTCCATCGTTTAGCTGGGGACCACCTGGACCTCTCAACCACTGGTGGTCCCCGGACCACTGATTAAAATCACTATTACCTTTCATTGGGTGGGCAGGATGCCCCCCCTCTAGATCCGGCCCTGTACAGCACAAAAAGATGCAACACTGCCATGCTATGGGGTCCAGTGTATGATGAAAAAACGTAAGGCTATAGCCTTGGGGTTTTTTTCTCGAAATTTCGACATTTTTTCGAAAATGCTCAAAACGGTGAAAAACGGCATGCTGAGCAAGACTATAATGCTATACCCTTTTGCTTTTTTCAGATTTCGCCATTTTTCGAAAATCTTCAAAATGATGAAAAAACGTAAGGCTATAGCCTTGCGTTTTTTTTCTCGAAATTTCGACATTTTTTCGAAAATGCTCAAAAATGCTCAAAACGGTGAAAAACCATGGGCTATAGTACATGGTCTCGGAGCGTTTTTGAGCGTTTTGAAAAAATGTCGAAATCGAAGAAAAACCATGGGCTATAGTACACGGTCTCGGACGCCATACTAAAATGGCGTTTTTCGTCGTTTTTGAGCGTTTTTGAAAAAATGTCGAAATCGAAGAAAAACCATGGGCTATAGTACACGGTCTCGGAGCGTTTTTGAGCGTTTTGAAAAAATGTCGAAATTGAAGAAAAACCATGGGCTATAGTAAACGGTCTCGGACGCCATACTAAAATGGCGTTTTTCGTCGTTTTTGAGCGTTTTTGAAAAAATGTCGAAATCGAAGAAAAACCATGGGCTATGGTACACGGTTTCGGAGCGTTCTTGAGCGTTTTGAAAAAATGTCGAAATTGAAGAAAAACCATGGGCTATAGTACACGGTCTCGGAGCGTTTTTGAGCGTTTCGAAAAAATGTCGAAATCGAAGAAAAACCATGGGCTATAGTACACGGTCTCGGACGCCATACTAAAATGGCGTTTTTCGTTTTTGAGCGTTTTTGAAAAAACTGTCGAAATCGAAGAAAAACCATGGGCTATAGTACACGGTCTCGGAGCGTTTTTGAGCGTTTCGAAAAAATGTCGAAATCGAAGAAAAACCATGGGCTATAGTAAACGGTCTCGGACGCCATACTAAAATGGCGTTTTTCGTCGTTTTTGAGCGTTTTTGAAAAAATGTCGAAATTGAAGAAAAACCATGGGCTATAGTACATGGTCTCGGAGCGTTTTTGAGCGTTTTGAAAAAATGTCGAAATCGAAGAAAAACCATGGGCTATAGTACATGGTCTCGGACGCCATACTAAAATGGCGTTTTTCGTCGTTTTTGAGCGTTTTTGAAAAAATGTCGAAATCGAAGAAAAACCATGGGCTATAGTACATGGTCTCGGACGCCATACTAAAATGGCATTTTTCGTCGTTTTTGAAAAAATGTCGAAATCGAAGAAAAACCATGGGCTATAGTACACGGTCTCGGAGCGTTTTTGAGCGTTTCGAAAAAATGTCGAAATCGAAGAAAAACCATGGGCTATAGTACACGGTCTCGGACGCCATACTAAAATGGCGTTTTTCGTCGTTTTTGAAAAAATGTCGAAATCGAAGAAAAACCATGGGCTATAGTACACGGTCTCGGAGCGTTTTTGAGCGTTTCGAAAAAATGTCGAAATCGAAGAAAAACCATGGGCTATAGTACACGGTCTCGGACGCCATACTAAAATGGCGTTTTTCGTCGTTTTTGAGCGTTTTTGAAAAAATGTCGAAATTGAAGAAAAAACATGGGCTATAGTACATGGTCTCGGACGCCATACTAAAATGGCGTTTTTCGTCGTTTTTGAGCGTTTTTGAAAAAATGTCGAAATCGAAGAAAAACCATGGGCTATAGTACATGGTCTCGGAGCATTTTTGAGCGTTTTGAAAAAATGTCGAAATCGAAGAAAAACCATGGGCTATAGTACATGGTCTCGGACGCCATACTAAAATGGCGTTTTTCGTCGTTTTTGAGCGTTTTTGAAAAAATGTCGAAATCGAAGAAAAAACATGGGCTATAGTACATGGTCTCGGAGCGTTTTTGAGCGTTTTGAAAAAATGTCAAAATCGAAGAAAAACCATGGGCTATAGTACATGGCCTCGGACGCCATACTAAAATGGCATTTTTCGTCGTTTTTGAGCGTTTTTGAAAAAATGTCGAAATCGAAGAAAAACCATGGGCTATAGTACACGGTCTCGGAGCGTTTTTGAGCATTTCGAAAAAATGTCGAAATCGAAGAAAAACCATGGGCTATAGTACACGGTCTCGGACGCCATACAAAAATGGCGTTTTTCGTCGTTTTTGAGCGTTTTTGAAAAAATGTCGAAATCGAAGAAAAACCATGGGCTATAGTACACGGTCTCGGAGCGTTTTTGAGCGTTTTGAAAAAATGTCGAAATCGAAGAAAAACCATGGGCTATAGTACACGGTCTCGGACGCCATACTAAAATGGCGTTTTTCGTCGTTTTTGAGCGTTTTTGAAAAAATGTCGAAATCGAAGAAAAACCATGGGCTATAGTACATGGTCTCGGACGCCATACTAAAATAGCGTTTTTCGTCGTTTTTGAGCGTTTTTGAAAAAATGTCGAAATCGAAGAAAAACCATGGGCTATAGTACATGGTCTCGGACGCCATACTAAAATGGCGTTTTTCGTCGTTTTTGAGCGTTTTTGAAAAAATGTCGAAATCGAAGAAAAACCATGGGCTATAGTACATGGTCTCGGAGTGTTTTTGAGCGTTTTGAAAAAATGTCGAAATCGAAGAAAAACCATGGGCTATAGTACACGGTCTCGGACGCCATACTAAAATGGCGTTTTCGTCGTTTTTGAGCGTTTTTGAAAAAATGTCGAAATCGAAGAAAAACCATGGGCTATAGTACACGGTCTCGGAGCGTTTTTGAGCGTTTTGAAAAAATGTCGAAATCGAAGAAAAACCATGGGCTATGGTACACGGTCTCGGAGCGTTTTTGAGCGTTTTGAAAAAATGTCGAAATCGAAGAAAAACCATGGGCTATAGTACATGGTCTCGGAGCGTTTTTGAGCGTTTTGAAAAAATGTCAAAATCGAAGAAAAACCATGGGCTATAGTACACGGTCTCGGACGCCATACTAAAATGGCGTTTTTCGTCGTTTTTGAGCGTTTTTGAAAAAATGTCGAAATCGAAGAAAAACCATGGGCTATAGTACACGGTCTCGGAGCGTTTTTGAGCGTTTTGAAAAAATGTCGAAATCGAAGAAAAACCATGGGCTATAGTACATGGTCTCGGACGCCATACTAAAATGGCATTTTTCGTCGTTTTTGAGCGTTTTTGAAAAAATGTCGAAATCGAAGAAAAACCATGGGCTATAGTACACGGTCTCGGAGCGTTTTTGAGCGTTTTGAAAAAATGTCGAAATTGAAGAAAAACCATGGGCTATGGTACACGGTTTCGGAGCGTTCTTGAGCGTTTTGAAAAAATGTCGAAATTGAAGAAAAACCATGGGCTATAGTACACGGTCTCGGACGCCATACTAAAATGGCGTTTTTCGTCGTTTTTGAGCGTTTTTGAAAAAATGTCGAAATCGAAGAAAAACCATGGGCTATAGTACACGGTCTCGGACGCCATACTAAAATGGCGTTTTTCGTCGTTTTTGAGCGTTTTTGAAAAAATGTCGAAATCGAAGAAAAACCATGGGCTATAGTACACGGTCTCGGAGCGTTTTTGAGCGTTTTGAAAAAATGTCGAAATCGAAGAAAAACCATGGGCTATAGTACACGGTCTCGGAGCGTTTTTGAGCGTTTCGAAAAAATGTCGCAATCGAAGAAAAACCATGGGCTATAGTACACGGTCTCGGACGCCATACTAAAATGGCGTTTTTCGTCGTTTTTGAAAAAATGTCGAAATCGAAGAAAAACCATGGGCTATAGTACATGGTCTCGGAGCGTTTTTGAGCGTTTTGAAAAAATGTCAAAATCGAAGAAAAACCATGGGCTATAGTACACGGTCTCGGACGCCATACTAAAATGGCGTTTTTCGTCGTTTTTGAAAAAATGTCAAAATCGAAGAAAAACCATGGGCTATAGTACATGGCCTCGGACGCCATACTAAAATGGCATTTTTTGTCGTTTTTGAGCGTTTTTGAAAAAATGTCGAAATCGAAGAAAAACCATGGGCTATAGTACACGGTCTCGGAGCGTTTTTGAGCATTTCGAAAAAATGTCGAAATCGAAGAAAAACCATGGGCTATAGTACACGGTCTCGGACGCCATACAAAAATGGCGTTTTTCGTCGTTTTTGAGCGTTTTAGAAAAGAATGTCGAAATCGAAGAAAAAACATGGGCTATAGTACACGGTTCGGAGAGCGTTTTGAGCGTTTTCGAAATAATGATGCCGAAATCGAAGAAAAACATGGGCTATAGTACAACGGTCTCGGAGCGTTTTATGAGCATTTCGAAATAATGTCGAAATCGAAGAAAAACCATGGGCTATATTACACGGACTCGACGCCATACTAAAATAGCTTTTTTATTCGTCGTTTTTTGAGCGTTTTTGAAAAATGTCGAAATCGAAGAAAAAACATGGGCTATAAGTACAAGGTCTCGACGCCATACTAAAATGGCGTTTTACGTCATTTTTGAGCGTTTTTTTTGAAAAAATGTCGAAATCGAAGAAAAACCATGGGCTATAGTACAGGCTCGAGTGTTTTTGAGCGTTTTGAAAAAATGTCGAAATCGAAGAAAAAACCATGGGCTATAGTACACGGTCTCGGACGC